>OY751330.1:1200000-1800000 GCA_963564715.1 Catocala sponsa
GTTAGTGCAACCGACTGCCACGACTAGGATTGCGGGTTCGATTCCCGCACAAGTCAAACATTTGTGTGCCTGAACATGGATGTTTGTCTTGGTCTGGGTGTTTCTATGTATAATATGTATGTATTTACAAAAAAAGTATATATGTATGTTTATCCACTGTTTAGTACTTATAGTACAAGCTCTGCTTAGTTTGGGCTAGATTTTGTTGTGTGTATGTGATAGAATATTATTATTATAATGATGATAGGATTATACGAAGGTGAGTCCTTATAACCGTTTTTAAGTAAAGAGAACGCAGCTACGACGCCAAGCCATCAAAGATTGAATCATCAAATGAATAATGAATGCTTCACGTTAACTTTCTTGAAGAGTCAGTACATAAAGCTGATCTTTTACCCTTTAACCTAACTAGACAACATTTCAAATACCGTTTGAAATATTATAAAGCTTCAAAAGTAGGAACTTTGTAAGTCAATATTTAACAAAGTTATATCGAAGGATCATAATTTCGTGCTCTTTGCTCAATGTAACTGGGAGATAATAAATCATTTGATCTGTTCAAATTTATTCAAAACTCTCAATAAAATAATGCTCATCAACCTTACAAGTTATATTAAATGTTAAGTACTCACTAAGTTAATGTTATAAAGACAACCTACTGTTTTTTCTTAGGTCTATTTGCGCCAGCTAACGGCTGCTTTTATCTGTGTGACCTTAGGCTCGTATTCATTTAAAGTTTGTTGGAATCCTGCGAAAATGAGTTTGTTTGTTTGTTACATTTTCACACCTAAACCACTAAACCCATCATTCTAAAATTTTGCATATACGTTGTCAGGTGTACAGAAAAGGACATAGGCTACCTTTCAACCCGAAAAAATTACTGTTCCCGAGGAAAACAACAATAACGTTCTTATGATAATAGATGGCGCCACGTGTCTTTCGAATCATAATTGAATTATATTATTACAAGCAAAGTACAACCCGAATTGGTTGTCAAATTCTAAATTAACGCGAGCGACGCCGCGGGCAAAAGCTAGTATAAATATAAAAAGATGGATACAGTAGTATATTTCAATAGACAGCGTGGGCATTAAAAGAAACCTCGGGTACCTACTTAAGATTTTATTAAAATACTTCTGAGAAGTACTCTCAAAAGTATTTCAATAAAAACTTTATAAAAGATTTAAAAAATTACAGGTTTATATTAAAATATTAAATATCGGAAAACGGGTAATAACGCAATCGCGCTCAGTGTGTAAATAGTAAGTACCTATGATCCGTAGAATTATAAATTAAAGACAAAAGAATGAAAAATATGTTAATCTCTTTTTATTAACATTCTGTATCAATCATAATATCAATATATACTACTAAATATATTGACATAAATACCAATTGAAACATACGCAGCACAATACGAAATTATGAGGGATTCAGATATACATATAAACTAAATACGTGGCACATGCCTTTCCCTTCAGAAATAGAATAAAACATACAATGTTGTACGGTTCATTACATTTTTGATAATTACTAGAGTGATTCTGAAAATAAAAACTATCATAAATTTGTCTCCCAAGATACAGGTTTACCTAGTTTGGGAGACAACTGTTAGGTATACAACTTGCCTATTATAATCTATACTAATATCGTAAAGCTGAAGAGTTTGTTTGTTTGTTTGAACGCGCTACTCTCAGGAACTACCGGTTTGAATTGAAAAATTATTTTAGTTTTGGATAGCTTATTTATCGAGGAAGGCTATAGGCTATATAATATCACGCTACGACCCACGGGGGCGGCGCAGTAACCATAAACGCGAGTGAAACCGCGATCACATCTAGTATGTACCTAATTTTAGATCTAAGTTGTAACATGTAAACAGAACGCGTTAAAAAAATATTATTCTAATATTCTACCACGTACACATAACACCATCTAGCCCAAACTAAGCAGAGCTTGTACTATGGGTACTAGACAATGGATAAATATACATATATACATTTTTTTGTAAATACATACATATTATACATAGAAACACCCAGACCAAGACAAACATCCATGTCACAAATGTTTGACTTGTTCGGGAATCGAACCCGCGACCTCAGACTCAAAGACACTCAAAGACAATCTTCAAAGATCTTTTAAATATAGTACACACAGAGAACAAACGCCTAAAGTTGACTATAGCAAGATATTTAATATCTTACAAGAAGCATTACTTAAGCTAGACGCACTCCGTAACTGTTCGCGTCATACTTGTAGCATTGTTGTGCTGAGCTCTGGAATGTCGGATATTTCATTGAATACTGAAGTACATGATAAGCAGCTATATTATACTGTTACAGAATTGTATGGTAATACTCAGGCGTAAAGCGTAATAATTGTTGTTAATATTATACATATGAAATCGGTTTAGTACTGCGAGACACTTACACTTGTGACCTAGACCTAGTCCCTTAATATGCTGTACCTAGTCTATGAAGTTATGTTTAGCCTCAAACATAGCACAGTAACGACACTTTCCTTTCGTTCTTAAGGCGATCATTGCTTCCCTACCAGCAACAGCTAAAAGGTAAGTGATAATTAAAACAAATAGTCGAAGTGGCACTAAGTAATGGCAAACGAAATATAGGATCTCGTTCCGTCCAATACAATGTTGTTTAATTAACTATACGTCTTGTCAATAGCCGACCTTTTTTGCCAAGGAACAGTGTAAGACATTCTTTTAGAGTCTTAAAATGTTCTTGTTTATAGCAAGGCTGTGATAGAACATAGAAACTGGAAGTGTAGATCATGTCATATCTTTTGTATCATGTCATAAATTTTATAGCATAATCTTATCTTTTATGTAACTATATTAGCACTTGATGAAAGTGAATGAAGCCAGAGAAGTGTGTCAGGATCGTAACAAATGGAAATCCGTAGTCACTGGCTACCCCTCTAGGAAACAGGCGTCAATCTATGTATGTATGTATTAGCACTTGTAATAATTTATGTGTCAACTTTATTTACTTTTCAAACTAACTTGCTCATAAGTCACTTTCTGTACGTTGTGTCGCAGGACTTTGCAAACACTTACAATAAACGTACACCTAGATAGAGGGCAATCTTTTGTGGATTACACAAATATTTGCCCAGCGTAAGATATGAACTCACAATACTCCGCGATACAGCAGCGGCGAAGCAAACACTTGTTCACTTTGCTATGCGTGTAGTCTTTAAAACTATGCAGGGATCAAATACATATCGCATCACGTCATGGTGAAATTATACAATGACCATTATTGCGTTATCCATGTAATCATTCTTTTTTTCTAACTTTGTTATTAATATAAACCGTAGAGGTTAAGAAAAACATAAAATGTCTTTAAATTACAAACATTTAAAATAATGTACGTATACAGAAAAGTTGCCTGTAATTGATTCTGAACCACAGCTTAAAATTTGAATGTATGCTATTCTGAGTAGTACCACGGCATTCAGAAATGTGTCTGGTAGACGGTAGTAGAGTCGCTCCATATTATATAAGATGATACCTGAAATCTTAGCTAATAAATTGTAGGTGCTATTCAGCCGCTTTCGTATTTCAGTTCCCTCTAACTATCAGGGACATATCCATGTATCTCTATTATGCAATAATCTTATCTTATATTGGTCTTTATTGCACCAACTATTACATAAACAAAAGACTCTGAATAAAGACACAGTAACCTTCCAAACATAAAAGACAACATTGTAAAACATTTGCAACATAAATCTTTAGTTCCGCCTCACAACTCGACAACAGCGACGACTCAGTGAATATTTTCCTGTAATTCCCAGATCAACTGATATAAATAATACATTACATTAAGCGAAACTCGAGGATTAAAAGCAAATCCGTCCCGGGCTTCCCGGACCAACAATTATTTATCATAGCGTTCAAAGCCATAATCACGGGACGACAAAATGGAAACCACAAAAATTTACATGAAAAATTCTCAGCGAGCAAAAGGCGGAATCTAAATAATAAATTGTCCATTGTTAGGTGTAGTCCCTTATACAAATGTATACTTATTTATGCAGACAACATAATGAATTCCTGCGGGAAGCGCGATTATGCAGATTTTTTCTACCACTCTTTGAACCGTGGCCGTATTATTAAGGTTAATCGCTCGAGTCAAGTTAAGAAAGGCAACCAACATTTAATGGTTAAGCTTGTGTCGAATTTATTCATTATACTGCCAAGAGTCACGATGTTACAATTGCACTCGAAGTAAATTCAAATGAATTGATAATCATCATCAATACCTGCACTGCGGTCTTGATCATGCATGGTAAGTGAAGTGCAGATATTTAGATCATTCTTTTTAAAAATACACCACACACACACACACACACACACACACAAGAAAGGCACTAGAAATAATTATTGTGTCATTGGGGACTTTACGAACATTCCAAAAACGGACACAAGTATCACTCAGACTCGACACAATCATTTGCGGTTCACAGTTCACACAAATATTTGTCTCGTCTGGGCAGTGGTGAGGCAACCACTTAAACCACCATGCTATCATACATACATACATACATAGATTCACGCCTGTTTCCCAGAAGGGTAGGCAGAGACAACGGATTTCCATTTGCTACGATCCTGACACACTTCTCTGGATTCATTCGCTTTCATCACATTCCTCATACACGCCCGTCGATTCAAGGAGCTTTTAACCTGGCCTTTGTCCAGAACGCCTCCGATCTGATCGAGAAACGTTGGCCTAGGTTTTCCTCTTGCGACTGTTCTATTCACACTAGCCTTATAAACTTTCTTAGTCAGTCTTTCCTCGTCCGAATATTTTAATACACAGAAAAACAGAAATAATGTACATATATCATGTTAATGAGGTTACCACTCAGGATTATTGTTGGTTTGCGGCTTATGCCTCAAACCAACCCTGATATTATTTGGTTACCCCAAGTGACGCTCAGACATACATCAGCTACATATACACAGAAATATACCTCAGAAATACATATAAATTACAATAGGTGAGTATATATACATATATAAATTAATATATAAATTAAAATAAATATAGCATGTATAATAAGTAAATTCAATAACACACACTAATAGTTGCCATTCACCGGTATCAAACGCTTTTTCCTCGCCTATATTATTTCCAGCTTGCACATAGTGGTGTCTCACTCGTCTGGCAAAGCGACGGTGGCCGAGGAGCACACTACTCCATCTCCTGAGAACACATTATCTTCTCCAGATGCCTGAAAACCACTGGTTTATATGATTGCGATCGTACTGCGACCGGTAATTAACGATACTCCTACAGAATACTTGCCATAAGAATTTGAACTAAAGATTTTCAAATGAAAATAAAGAAGCAAGTTTTTGGTAATTGCATTTTACTAGTAGTTAGGAACCGTGCAATATTAGACAACAAAACAGTAAAAATCTAAACGTTTCAACACTCTGGACACAAATTTGGCAAGCGTAACTTAGGTTACTAAATCAAATATTGATAACTTAATATTCTAATCCAAATGGATTGCATCGCAGTGAGACTTGGACTTAATAAAGTCTAGTCCTACAGCAATGGACATTTACGACCATAAATCGAGATCGTGCGACGTTCACAGAATACTATCGCCGTAATTCAATAATATCACAGACACAGTTAAATGAAGCCCAAAACAGAAATTAAACGCAAAAAGTACTTTTCTATGTCATTTTGTTTCGAGTCTAACTCTTTATAAAGTTAAATTGTATTTAAAATAAATTTATTCTCTACGTTTTTGTGATAAGAAATTGAACTTGTTTTGTATTCACATTTTACGTCTATATGCCTGAAAAGGCAGGCAAAGGTTTTTACACTCATTTTTTGAGCTTATTGCAGTTTACAGAGCGCCGGCGCCCTTCCGGGCTCAGTGCTGTGCCGTGAGGATAACTTGGCAGAAAAGCCCAATAACACTGTTGCTCGACCCGGCCCGATTGGAATAATCGTTAATATTATGAAGAAAAAGATAACGTATTGTAAATCCTTTGCTTTTACATTAAGACTCATATTTATTACATAAACATGTATTTTTACATAAACATGTATTTATAATTGTTCGTGCTAATAATCTATTTTAGTCTTTTTATTTTACAGTTTCATTTCTAGTCAAACAAGAAAGTTACATATTTCGCAATAGGTATATGTAATATGTAAGTTAAATTTTAGTTAAATCTATACATATAATACATTTTTAACGGGTTTTGATGTCTTTTATACATAGAAAATATTTAAAGAAATTACAAGGCAAAACAATTATTTCTTTTAAACTTTTTGTTTCTTTTGTATACGCGCATCACTCAAAAACTACCTACTGCAAGAAATTGGATCCGGTTAAACAGTTACATTGCTGGAGGTCTAACTTAAAATCTGGTGCATGTTTAATCTCGATACGCCGGCTAGAAGTCGAGTATTTAGAAAGAAAAATAAAGATAGGTACCAGCTTCCAAATTCCACACATACGAAGTCGCGGTCAAAAGCTACTAATATAATAATATATAATAATATAATAATATGATTATTAACTCCTCCGGCTAAGCGAAATAATATAAGAAGTGTGTTCACGTAGATAGTGCGACTTCTGGGATTCGATTGGATCTCTCGATGGCAAGAGTAATGTCTGCTCCACTGACTTATCACCGCTTATTATACGGAATTATTTCCAGTTAGGTTTCAGTTTAAAGACATTTATTTTCTCAAAAGACAAGAATACAGTTCACTCATATAATGCAAAAATGTAATAAGGAATAACATTAATAACATATACTTAATAATTTAAGTGTCTCTGTGATTACAACACTATACTATTATAAAGCTGAAGAGTTTGTTTGTTTGTTTGTTTGAACGCGCTAATCTCAGGAACTAGTGGTTCGATTTGAAAACTTATTTTAGTATTGGATAGCGTATTTATCGAGAAAGGCTATAGGCCATATAACATCACGCTACGATCCACGGGGGCGGCGCAGTAACGATAAACGCGGGTGAAACCGCGGGAACGTCTAGTATTATAATATACTAGTTGACCCGCGCAACTTCGTCTGCTTCACATAAGAGAAATTTCCCCGTTTTGCAACTTTTTTCATTGATGCTCCGCTTCTATTGGTCGTAGCGTGATGTTATATAGCTTTTAGCCTTCCTCGATAAATGGACCATCCAACAATAAAATAAATTTTCAATTCGAATCAGTAGTTCCTGAGATTAGCGCGTTCAACCAAACAAACAAACTCTTAAGCTTTATAATATTAGTATAGATAAAACTAAAGATATGAAGACTATTTTATTGATGTTGGTATTTTTTTCTAACGTAAAAATATATAATCATCTAAACTCTTTTTTAAATTTAAACAAGCTATCACTTTTGGTAATACCTTCAGGGATTTTATTATAAGGTTTTTGCGTCGATGTTCTAACAAATTAGCGAGGAATAGACAAATATAGTCATGACTTTAATTAATGTCAGTTCACAAGTATCGTTTAAATCCGTCAATTAACTAATTTCCACCATCCCTTTGTATAATAATCTCATTGAAGATTAACTTAATCCCTTCAAGTTAACAAGAGAATCAGTGACTAAAGATTATAATTATTAGGATGGTATACCTCAAATGCGCAGCCGTAATTTCTTTATGAAGTCGTTTGCAGCCGATCGTGAGGTCTCGATTCCCAAGCCATCTAAACTTTCATATTTTTTTCGATTATTCGAGATTACATAAAAAAAAAATATTCAAAAAGTAAATATCTGTACGTAGTGTAGGACGCCCTCCGACCAGGTGGGATGACGATTTGCGAAAGTCTGCAGGCAGATGCTGGATGCGGCAAGCTGAAGACAGGGCGCTATGGCGCTCTTTGGGGGAGGGTTATGTCCAGCAGTGGACTATCATAGCCTGATGATGATGATGATGATGATGAAATATCTGTAGCAACAGGAGGGAAAAGAGCATTACAGGTTGTAGATAATATAATTTTTAAAATACGTCAGTTAGATTTTTTTTTATTTGTCTGATAGCTATTATAACTTAGCCTGTTACTTGATTCCGACTTAACGTTGACTTCTGGGACATTCTGTATATTGTGAATGGACAATCCATACAGCTTAAGTCGAAAGCCGATACTTTCTAAAACCACTCATCATAGAAAACATTGTGTGTTACTTGAGTCGCCATCTGGTTTCATAATGGAAAACTATTGACGCAAAACAAAGAAGAAAAGCTTTTGAAAGCTTTCTGGGAAAGCGCCTACAATAACACGTGCATTGAACTCTCCTAATATAAATATACTTCGTTAGATGGCGCTACTTGTAGCATCATTCCAGAGATTCGTACAAAATATTTACGTGTTCTGAGAGGTACACCTATTATACATAATTGTGTATGTTATGTAGAAATTACAGAAAATTATTGGAAAATATTTCATATTATCACAAAGGTCATAAGTACCGACCAGGCTAAGCAGAATAGATCTGGCAGGCTGATGATTGTCCAAAAGTAACACAACAATATTACATACATAGTCTTACGCCTTTATTCTAGCAGGAGTTAGCAGTATGGTATCTGCATTTTACCAGCTATGGTTTAAGCCTTACACTGATAGGGGTCAAACCTAATACCATCTGCCGGGTAGAGGTCCAGAGTCCGTGCTACTTCAGTAAAGCTTGAAAACCTTAGGTGAAAAACGCGAGCAATGTTTTTGGCTACAAAATTCTTTAAGGTTAATAAACTTGACCAGTCATACTATTCCAAGTTCGTAAAAGAATTTTACATAACATGGATTCACGTCAAAAAAACTCCAAAGGGGCAGCCAAAGGTACCTATGTATACTAAAGCCACATTTTGGAAGTTATGTTGTAATTTAATTGAAATTAAACTACTATATTGTATATACGGATTTTATCACGTTGTTTATTTGACACTTTATTACATAATTTAGAAACTGTTACACTACTATTACTATTAAACTTTACTAATTTTTAAGCTAATTAAATTATTAAAACTATTTATATTTATATTTACACTTTCCCCGACGTTTCGGTTGCTTTCCAGCAGCCATGGTCACGGGGAGACTAAGATGGCAGTTGTCTCAATGTTCCAGTGTAGTTATTTCAAAGTACCCGAACATAATTTAATCATTGGTGTTTCTATTTACGCAGAATGAGCTCAAAGTATCATGAAGTCTAGCTGTGGTTTGCTTCTTCTTGAGTTTGAAGAAGAAGCAAACTACAGCTAGACTGTGTAAACATAAATATAAATAGTTTTAATAGTTTCAATAATTGAATTAGCTTAAAAATTAGTAAAGTTTAATAGTAGTAGTGTAACAGTTTCTAAATTATGTAATAAAGTGTCAAATAAACATCGCGATAAAATCCGTATATAGTAGTTTAATTTCAATGAATAACATTTGCGTAAACAGAAGACAATATTATTTATGTTGTAAGTGCCACTGAAGCTACACTCCGTAGTGCACCTATAAATATAACTAAGGAGGACCTTACGCGCACAAACTAATGCAATGGCTCCAACGAAACTGCCTGGATGGCATAATGGCTTATGTGATCTCTTTGTCATTGCCACTACGCGAAGTGTCCTGAGGACAAAAATTTTGTGACCAATAATTAATTGTGCCGGGTCTGTATTTTGATACAGACTAATTATTACTAACATTCAACAAAGGACACAAATATCCTTTGTTGAATGATAGTAATACCCTCTTCGATTCAGCAGTTAATCCTAGTGTTGTTTTGTAGTCTTTAAAAAAAGAAATTAAATTAAAAACAAATTCGATAATTGCTTGAATAAATTGCCTTTAATCATGATCACGACAAATAATGAGGTAACAATAAAGACCCAGTCATCACCTCGTTACCAAGCGCATCTGCTGATACATATATAATATCGTGGGATTCCCTAATACTTATTTTTAGTTTATGTTTATATTTCACTCTGCAAATTTTCTTTCTCATTTGGTTGACTCATGACTCAACAGCTGATTCCACTATATTATTTGCTTCTCAAGAAATTCTTAGAACATCTAAAATCTTTGATACATTTCAATTTAAATCCAGATATTTATTATGGAATGTCCCATTTTTGAGCTAGAAAAATATTTTTAATGATTCACAAGTCAGTGAAGCAACAAATGTCAGCATTTATTATAATTAAATTGTACTGAGGGTAGTGGCAACCTTGTCCTTCGATATGTAAAAGAAAAATCGCCCAGTCAATCTACAAAGAGTATTTCCTTCATTGACTTTTTACATGGGTCGTTTTGGTCCTATGTCGTGTGAGTGAGCTCACACACTCAGAATATTCCCAATAACAGCACCGAATCTGGTTGCGCTGAGTACGTTAACAAGGATAAATAAAATATGAATATGATGCATAACACACTGCGTATTCCTAATTGTAGGAATGAAGCATAATTGCGTTCTGTGTTCCATGGAATGGACAAATGACGCAAATTATCAAATTCTTGAATTCGGTGGTAGACCAGCCAGCTGTCCACTTGATAATTGATTACTTTGATAATCAATTATTCAGTCCTCCAGTCAGCACGCTAACTTATTCGCAACATTCAGACATAGCTGGATAGTGCCCCATTCCTCTTAGGAACAGCAGTAAGTGAGAAACTACAATAAATAAAAAGCCTTTCCACAGTTATAAGATAGAGAGATTAAGGGTAAAAGACCAATACCGAGAATGGGAAAGTGTATACAGCATCAATAGCCCAAGATGCTGAGATCGCATAAATAACAGCATGAAAAATCTTCCTGCCTCTCTCTACATCAGCAAAAAATTCCTCATATATTTTACTGAAGACACAAGATGTAAGACAAGTCTTTTTATAGCTATGGCCGAATCGAGGATGCAGGATACCTCCTGCATCCTCGATGTTCGTTCCTGCATCCTCGGGGTCACAGCTGACTCAATAATTGTGAGTTACAACAATTATTGAGTCAGCTGTGACCACGACCAGAGCAACCTGGTCAAAACGTCAAGCACTTAAAGGTTAATAATAAGCATAATCTTGTAAATTTCTCCTTCGAATTATATATGTACATAAAATAATATTACGCAATAGATATGTCACTTTTTTAGTGATGGACATAAAATATCGGATCCATACAATTTTATTATTAACAACTGTACTTGAATTCAAATTTGATGAATATTTTATTTTATTAGATTAATAGTTTACGTGAAAACAATATCTTAAATTCAAACAATTACTATTGTGTTTTGACTATTTTGCACAGGATTTTGTTGAACTGATATTGATTTGAGTACAATAGAAAAACGATAAGATTGTCTTACATTTACACGAATGTTATTCAACTTAAATCTCAATAGTTTTTAAAATTGAAATATCTTAAACCGAAATAAACAGTATCGGAACAGTATTTAACAGTAAAGTTTCCAAAATTATGTAATAATAATATTTTAAAAAGTAACGCGATAAAAGCCGTATAAAATAGGAAAACGAGCCAATCCAGTCATTTCTAAGTCTTCACTAACCGTGCATTGCTAACATATCTTCTTTTTTTTGTATATAATATCATTGTGTACTTATAAATATGCACCGCGATAGTTCAAAAGTATGACCATAGAACATTTTCCGGAAAAGTTATGATCAGATTGGCAATCTAAAGGCGCTAATCATAAACGAATAACTCATACAAAGGCGTCAGTACACACGTTACAAGATACTAGATGTAGCGTAACTATTAGTCGGTAATGATGTAAATGTTGTTTACATTCATCCAACTTTAAAAAGTGTTTTTGCACCATTTCGAAAATAAAGCCTGAGCGTCAGAGATCAATGGGCGAATGGTTAGAGTTACTGTGTCCATTGAATCACGGCACGATATCACGATACTCTATTAACAATAGATGACTCGCTTAAACTAAAACTATATAATCGGTACAGTCTAAACGGTAAATGTGTAGTAGAGCCTCGCTGATTTCAGCATGAATGGGTCGGCTTGACCGGGGAAGGACTACCCTCTCACAGAATATCGACGTGAAATAGCAGTATTCCTACTGTTATGTTTCGTTCAGTGAGTGAGAATGCCAGAGGGCCAATCACCCTCTTTCCCCCTTCCCGCTCCTTCTCCTTCCCACTTCCTTTTTCTCCCAAAGGGTCGGCAACGCGCAAGTGATGCCTCCGGTGTTGCAAGCGTCCATAGGCTACGGTGACCACTTACCATCAGGTGGGCCTTATGCTTGTGTGCCACCATAGTCGTATAAAAACAACAAAAAAAAAGTTTACAAATTTATTATAGGACTCCTGCAATAAGTATTGAGAGGATTTCAGTGTCTTCTTAATGAATAAATTTATAATAATAAGCACTCAAGCACCTCTATGTTTTTGCTTCGAATAGCAAACATACGGTATTATATTGATTTATTTGAATCTTCTCCCTAGCCTTTATTATTCCCAAGTCATTTGGGGTCGGCTTTCTAGTCTAACCGGATTTGACTGGACATCAGCTTTTACACGGAGCGGCTGCCACCTAACCTCCGCAACCCGAAGGCTAACGATACCCTAAGGCTAGACCAGTGTCAGGATATTAGAGGGCACTGACATCCCAATAACGACTTCCATAAATGTTCATGGCAATCGGGACCGACGGCTCAACGTGCTCTCCGAGTCATTGTCAATCAATACGCACATAATTTCGACTAGTCATATAACTTCCGAAAGTCAGAGGTGCGCGACGTGGGTTCGAACCCGAGACCCACTGCATTGCATTGATCTCCCCACTGAGCTATCGCTGCTACTTACTATATTGATTTATTTGAATACCATTACTTTATCCATCTTCGCATAACAGTCGATAATAAGCTTACATATATGGTTAGGCATACTGTTTTACATATGCGGCTAGAGCCTCTTACGGCTAGTATAATTCCAACTTGCTGCTATAACCGTGGCTGACACTGTTGACTCATATAATACTAACAATAGGCTATCTAACCGTGGCATTGCTTAGAAAAAGGAACTAGACAAATAGAAAAATACGATGATAGATAATCAATAATATTTATAGAGTAGTAGAGCCTCGCTGATTTCAGCATGAATGGGCCGGCTCGACCGGGGAAGTACTACCCTCTCACAGAATATCGACGTGAAATAGCAGTATTCCTAATGTTGTATTTCGTTCGGTGAGTGAGAGTGCCGGAGGCCCAATCACCCACTTACCCCCTTCCCGCTCCTTCTCCTTCCCACTTCCTCTCCTAAAGGGTCGGCAACGCGCAAGTGATGCCTCTGGTGTTGCAGGCGTCCATAGGCTACGGTGACCACTTACCATCAGGTGGGCCGTATGATTGCTTGCCACCTTAATTGTATAAAAAAAAAATAAAGATACTATCTGCAACTTTACTACGGATACTATAAAGTGGAAACGAAATTAAGAGAAACTTGTTTGAAGAAGCATAGCTTTATTACTTTATAAGCAGCGAGATCGTTGGATTGCCACCCAGAGGTCTTGAGTTCGATATCAAGGAACGCTCGAAGTTATATGCGTATTAAATAATTAATTATCGCTCGCTATAACGTTGAAGAAAAACATCGTGAAGAAACCTATATGTCTAAGAGTTCTCCATAATGTTCTCGAAGATAATTATGTGAAATCTGCCACCCCTCTCTGGGTCAGCGTAGCGGACTATAGCCTTGTCTTACTGAGAAGAGGTCCGTGCCGAGCAGTGGGACAGTTTTATACAGGGTTGTATCTTTATTACCAAAAGTATCAACACATCGAAACCAAACTCGACATCAACAACCTCGTGTAACAATGGACACGTACTATACGTACACAAAAACAAGCCCACGGGAACACCTGTTTTCGCAGCAAAACTCTGCTACAAAAATAGCTTTCTGTTTAGTTAGTCATTCCACGTCGGCGCACCGCGCGAATATTCCCGCCAAGTTGCGTTCTACACTAAACCACGTGATGTGTTAGCGGAGTTACACACTGGACAGTATTAATCGACTGTTTCATTTGTTTACACTTCTTCTTTTCTTCTTTTTCGGCCTCGATGGCGTAGTGATTAGTGTAACTGGCTGCCACGCCTGAAGTCGCGGGTTCGATTCTCGCACAAGTCAAACATTTGTGTGCATGAACATGGATGTTTGTCTCGGTCTGGGTGTTTGTATAATATAATATAAAAATAATTTATTTCAAGTAAGCAATAAATATCTTAATTTCTATGATACAAACACTTAACAGATACAGCTTAACAATAAACACAATTCAGTGAACTAGATAACTTAATATCTGTGCTTCAGACAGCAGCGCTCTTCCCTTGAAGATTTCACTGTATACAAGTAGTATGTATAATATGCATGTATTTACAACAAAAAAGTATAATGTATGTACCCATAGTACAAGCTCTCCTTAGTTTGGGCTAGATGGTGTTGTGTGTATGTTGTAGAATATTATATTATATTAGGTATATTATATTCTTTTTCGTGTGGTTAGTGGCCCTGTTGTCAAGAGTTGTTCAAGCCGCCCGTAGGCCTCTGACATGGCTTAACGACTGCTGTCAATTTGGCAACAATCGGGACCGACTTTTTACGTGCCTTCCGAAGCACAGAGACACTCAGATGAAATACCACTAAGCGGTCACCCATCTATAGACTGACCGCACCCAACGTTGCTTAACCTCGCTCATCGTTTACCGATCAGTGAGTGCAACTGGCTATGAGCTCCTATTTACACTTATATAGTTCTTTATAGTAATCTCAGAGTTTTCTATTTGATTACAGGATAGGACTCCCCTCTCCATTTGCCACAAATTCCTTTGGAGTCAAGTTCTTCTCACCATCTTCACCTCAATCTGGCGTAATATCGATTGGTTCCTTCTTCGGTATGGAAGCCAAAGACCCTTTTTAAGCTGTATTTTACTAAGTGAGACAAACAGTCCTTTTTTACCAATACAGTTTTCTTTTTTTATTTTTCTTTTTTTACTCGTCAAAATGACCACACTCCACCTGATGGTAAGCAGTCGTGTGGTCTAAGAGCAGTGGCCTCCACATCGCCCCCACAGTAGCCGAGGCGATGTTGAGGTCTCTACTTTGACGGCCTGAGAAGAGCCTTTGTTGTACCGTGGTTATACACAATTATATGGTAATTATATTTAGGCGCAAAACACACAGAAAAGACGTAACACGAGGACGCGTCCCAGACGCGGCGCCCCTTCAATCAATTTTCATACAAAATGTATAGAAGCGTCGCGACACAAAACAAACAGAAAAGACACGGCGCGTACGAGACGCGGACACGACGCTTCTATCAATTTTCATATTAAATGTATAGACATTTAATATTAAAATTGATTGAAGGGGCGCCGCGTCTGCGACGCGTCCTCATCTTACGTCTTTTCTGTGTGTCTTACGCCTTAGCTTCTGAATTATCCTAAATAATATTATAAATTAATGCGAATGTGACTTTGTTAGTTTGTTACGCTTTATCACAAAACTTTTCATACACGTTGTATGCAAAGTTTTGTAATGATCACACGTTATCGAGGTACAGAAAGGGATATACATACATACATAGATTCACGCTTGTTTCCCAGAGGGATAGGCAGAGACTACGGATTTCCATTTGCTACGATCCTGACACACTTCTCTGACTTCATTCACTTTCATCACATTCCTCATACACGCCCGTCGGTTCAAGGTCGGTTTAAGGGATATTTTATATCTTTTTCTGTACCCCAGACAACTTACCAGAACCTAAAATACCTCGGGAACAGTAATTCCTAAGGGGTAGAATTTACAAAACCTACAATTACTAGTGCGAAACGGCGGGCAAAAATGTGTAATTCAAAAATATTGCTTAATAAAAATTATCAATTGATAAATCATTTTCTAAGTAGCCGCTGCAGATCCGTTAGTCAACTAACAAAGAGCAATACTATATCATTTTGAATAGTGTTGCCATTTTAAAACCATTTTTTTTTTTTTTTTAAGTCATTTATTCTCTTGTAATAATAATAATAAAAACTATCAACACTGCTTCCACCACCTATATACCTTTAATAAGAGCAGAAATACCTGAACATCTTCATCTTGTTTATGACCAAGATTTTCAGCTATTTGGTTAACCTCAAATGCCAAGGACGGAAGTGTTTTCTCATTAGCAAAATATTATACAAGCGATGGCAACGCCTCACGTGGCCCGAGGGCTGACTTTTCTTGGCACTAACAAACAACATTACTATTGGACGTGATAAGCCATTAGGGGAAGCTTTATGATGCCTTATTTATCTTTTAGCTTGTTAATAGATGTTTTATCTTTAATTTTGGCTGAATGATTTAGAAAATTGATTATCAAATCTAGTTCAATTGATCAATTAATCTGTTGATCTGTCAATAAAGAACTTATTGATAGTTAATGAACTTATTTCGTATAAACAATAGTAGAAGTAAATAGCTATTAGAATACCTCTCTGAAAGATTGGCTATGGAAGATTGGATTCCAATTAAAATTGTCTGGTTCTTTTCTACTATTATGAAAATAAATCAATCGATCCCCTAAATAGTTTCTGTGGGAAGATGAGAATAACGCTTTAGATGACTTTATTCGGAAAATATTTTTCATTGCAAAAAAACGTTGCCAAGTTTGATACAATTGTGGTAAATATGTTATAGCTCTCCATCGCTCTTCGTGATACTATCTATCAGAAAATCTATTGAAGGCTAAAAAACTAAAGCCGTTAGATTTATTTCGATATAGTTGTCTATGTCGATTGCCAGTGAGCCAAAAGCATGGCATGGCAGTCAAATTAGACAGCTTTTTGCAAAATAGATCTTTCGATTCAGATAGTTTTACCAGAAAGTTGTAGACCGCTACAATATTATAGACAGTATTTTTTTTGTTTTTATACTCACGCGACGACAATTTTTTTTTTGTACAACTGATGGTACGTAGTCACCGTAGTCTATGGACGCCTGCAACACCAGAGGCATCACTTGCGCGTTGCCGACCCTTTAGGAAAAAAGGAAGTGGGAAGGAGAAAGAGCGGGAAGGGGGAAAGAGGGTGATTGGGGCTTCGGAACTCTCACTCACCAAACGAAACACAACAGTAGGAACACTGCTATTTCACGACGATATTCTGTGAGAGTAGTACTTCTCCGGTCGAGCCGGCCCATTCATGCTAAAATCAGGGAGGCTCTACTACTTTCAAAAATTGTCTTCTTGGAACCATAATTTCTATTTTCCTTTTTAGTTATATTAGGATCTATCTGAAACATTAAAAAAAATCATCCAAAGCATCTAGAGTGCTATTCCCATTTAAACACAAAGCACAATCTTACTTAAAAGGAGTACCCCAACTACAGATTATAAAATAGCTTATAAGAAAACGATAATAAACAATTTTTAATTTAATTTTTATTTTTTTTTAATTAATTTAATCCAATCGCCAACAATAGAAACGCGGAAGCAATAAATACAACTTGTCCTTAACATTGCGCTACTAATGGCACCCTCATAAACAAACAAACCATTATTTTGTTTGAAAACTTAATCACTGATCCACCATATTGTTGAAACACGGCCAATTCGTGTGAGCTACGGCGTACGAGTGTGCAACGCCCCTTATATCGTCGATCTCGTCATGTGACGATGTGGGAGGTCTACAAATTATGTGACGTCACTCGCGTACGTCACATCCCGTCATAGATTATAAACAAGCAGTGATCTGACCGGTCAAACATATATTACAATGTACATACGTACGTCATCACGGATGCAATAAATGAATAACTACACTATTATTACTCTTTTTATGTATATTTAAATGTATTTTATAGTTAAACGAATATCCGAATTTGAAACAGTTGTTTTCATGCAGCTTAATTGCCTCGATAAATCATTTTTATCAGATTCTTTTGACACAAAACATTTTATACGAATTGTGGCTTGTGTTATTAAGATAGTTTTATTTTGGATGCGTATATTTTCGCGTTGAACTGAAATAAAAAAGAATGTGTACAAATTATATGAAATGACTGTGATAAATGTTTAATAGCTCTGAGAAAATAATACTAATCTGATGGCTATGTGTCACTCCTGGTTCGTTTTAGATTCGCTCTTTTTTTATATTTCAATATCGTGGCATTTGATCTTTAAATTTCCGTGTATGTCTCTACTTTATTTTAGTTAAGTATACTAATATAAGGTTGTGGTGTATGACGGCTTAGAAATACAGATCGCCAGTTTTAATTTCCAGCTTGGAAAATTTTAGTTACAAACGCCAGACATGTATCTACATCGCGCTTAATTGCACAGTAAAAATAAATTCTGGACTTAAGAAGAAATAAATGAAATAGACAAATAAACGTTCTAAAGGATCACAGTAGCTAATCTTTAATGTCTTTTCGCTTATAGACGGTAAGCGGTTACTGTAGCCTGTGCTCACTTGCAATATAGGGATATCACTGCGCGGTGCCAATCTTAGAGTGACCGGATTCAATATAATTATGGGAAGCAAGAAAAGAAGTGGTTAGATATTACCGACTCTTTATACCGAGAGAAACTTAGTAACAATATCGCTAATCGTTTACCGATCAGTGAGTGCAACTGCCTAAGAGGCGCCACTGGCTATGAGTAAAGCAACGTTGGGTGCGATCAGTCTATAGATGGGTGACCGCTTAGTGGTATTTCATCTGAGCGTCTCCGTGCTTCGGAGGGCACGTAAAAAGTCGATCCCGGTTATTGTGAAATTGACAGCAGTCGTTAAGCCATATCAGAAGCTTACGGGCAGCTTGAACAACTCTTGACAACAGGTTGGCCACTAACCACACAAAAAGAAGAACTAACAATATCTATATAATCTTACACTGTTTCCTGTAAGAGAGCCTTACTTCCCAAAGCGGCGTGTTGGTACCGTTATTAAATGATTGACACCAGCGAGCTCGATAGAGAATGGTTACTTTGCCTATTCCTATCCTTATATTAACCTCAGAGTCTTCTTCGAAGAGGATAATGAAAACACTATGTGGGTCTGTGTGTCTGTCTGTTAGTGATAGTTTGTTAGTGACAGGCAAAACTCCGGAACTACTGGACCGATTGACTTGTAACTTGGTGTGCAGATACCTTGGGGTCATACCTCGGTCGAGTTTGAATATGGGTCCTGTGGGTCAAAAGACCCCTGAGATATAGAGGTCATTTCTTTTTATTACTTTTACATTTAAAACGAAGAGGTTGAATCCTGGGTTTTTACACCCATCTTGTTCCTTTTCTCAAAGGTCAGTAACTTACCGACTAAGTTATACTTAAGACGGTAACTGCTTACCACCAAGCGCGCCTTAGGATTGTTTGCCACCTTTGCTGTAAGCAAAAAATACTCGTTACACAAATCTCAATATTTACACAAATGAAAACAATGTTATAGTGACGTCATCGTACAAAGAGCAGGATTATTCAGAGCATTTCTTAAAAACAACCTTGTGGTGCATTTAAAATAGAGATGAAAGTATGAAATATATGAAATAAATATAATAATATCAGCCCTGTACTAAACTGTCCCACTGCTGGGCACGGGCCTCTTCTCACTGTGAGAAGGGTTAGGCCATAGTCCACCACGCTGGCCCAGTGCGGGTTGGCGGACTTCACATATCTTCAAGAACATTATGGAGAACTCACAGACATGCAGGTTTCCTCACGATGTTTTCCTTCACCGTTAAAGCAAGCGATAATTAACTATTTAATACGCATATAACTTCGAAAAATCATTTCATTCGCAAGAGACGCCCTGGGATTGAACTCGAGACCTCTACGTGGCAGTCTCCCACTAAGCTATCGCTGAAATAGATGTATCTATATTATAATAATATGGGTGTGGAACCCCAGTACTGTTGTTTATAGTTACACATGAATCCCATGGCTCCTTTGGTGAAATAACGAGTGAGTCTATTGCCATCTACCAAATGCAATAGCAGAATCCGTGCTGAGGATTTCATTATAGAAAAGCCGGCACTCGAACCCGAGACCTTACTTTCATTACAGCTGCACTACTGAGACAGTTTGCCTGATTTTGATTAGACACTTTCTCACAAAAAAATCTATTCTAAGTAAAATATATTAGAACTTTAATAACTGCATTCATATAATCTTAAGTCCTTATTTCTATTGTATATAAAAAATAAAACTATTTAATTTTCTACATTTATAAACAGTGACAACACACTCAAGAAAATCAAAGCTTCCGCGTTAAATTTAAAGAATTTAACAATTCCCTTATTTTAAACACAGAGCGTAATTCAGAAGCTCATTTTTAAAGTGTCGTCGACATCGTATATACTCCCATAAATCCAAATGTACAAAAGGTCTCAGTGGCTGGTTCAGATGGGTATTAAACAAACGCTCCCGATCGCGCTCACTGCCAGCGCATTAGCGGTCCAGAGGATTAGCGGAGCAATAAAAATAACGAATTTTCTCAATTTCCCAGTTGTTTTTGTCCAAAGTTTAAATAAAAACGACGTGAATTGCCACTAAACTTAAGAATGTACTAACAATTAAATTTTTAGCCAAAATAAATCAGCGGTTTTTACGTAAGCCAGATTGCTGTGCGTTATTGAAGCGCTTACCTCTTTGTGTGGTTTATATTCAATTATAAATAGTACCGCGAATCGAAATAAGATTTCAAGGAATTTTCTCCACGCTAAAAATAATAGCATAGGCCGAGTTTTGTTCGGTTTGCTGAGCTGAACTAGAGGGCGCTTCAACATATAGACTCAATTCTACTGTTGTTTCAGTGCCAGAAACGTGACAGCAAGGTTCAAAATTATAATTGACAATTCTTTACTTTTTAATCTCATTGATAAAGAATAAACCCGCCACAAGTGTAGACTTGAAAGTGTTTGTAGAAACACTTTTCCACATTTAATAGTAAGGATTTTATGGATGCATGTAGACATGATAAAAGTAATATTTCATTTTGGCTTTTACTACTGTCTACCTGTGCAACGGTGATGTAACTGCTGATAAGCTCTCAGCTTCGATTCTTATCGGACAAAGTTTTAATGCATTTTGTCAAAAAATTCTCAGCAGTAGACAGCAATAAGCAAGAAATATTAACCAATGGGATTGCATAAAATCTCCGCTCCGCTGCAATATGCAATCCTATTGGTTAATATGTCTCAGTTACTTTTTTTTATACACCTACGATGGCAAACAAGCATACGACCCACCTGATGGTAAGTGGTCACCGTAGCCTATGGACCCCTGCAACACCAGAGGCATCACTTGCGCGTTGCCGACCCTTTAGGAAAGGACGTGGGAAGGAAAGGGAGCGGGATGGGGGAAAGGGGGTGATTGGGCCTCCGGTACTCTCACTCACCGAACGAAACACAACAGTAGGACTACTGCTATTCCACGTCGATATTCTGTGAGAGGGTAGTCCTTTCCCGGTCGAGCCGGCCCATTCATGCTGAAATCAGCGAGGCTCTACTACTCAAAAAACTTTCTTCGCTGCGCAGCCTAGCTCCGCTTCAATGGACAGGTAGCTCTACGTGGGATCTACCTACATCCAAAATTGGTGTTATGAAGACATCTTCAGTTCTGACTTTACTTATTATTTTGTATATTTGTCATTAACATTGGACAGTTCAGTCACCGTGTCGAGAGTGATCGTATAAAGTATGCCTCGCGCACTGCTAAGCGTCAAGCGACTTTTCATTTTTATACAAAACCAAATGTTGTATAGTTCACAAATCGTTCTTTTTAGATTATTGATGTTATTTAATTATTGTTATAAACAACCGTATGGCCTACCTGATAGTATCTTATCTTATCTTATGTGGGGACCAGTCAGTGCAGACCGGCGACACTTCGACTCAGTGGAATCTTTTGTGTCGGCCCCAAGATTTAACCCTTAGCTATCTCCTTATGAATGTACTACATGCTCGATAGTGTATAGTCAATTTTTATTTGTCTCATTTGGTGAACAAACAATTCATAATAAAATTATTCAGTTACTGCTTGCATACTATATTCGTTCTCTAGTAAATAGAGATGACGAGAAAAAGAAAGACACTTTACATAGAGATGGATCTTTACGTTACCAATACTCTATATTTGATACCAGTGTAAGAAAAAAATTACTATACTTTTAAATTATTATTAAACTAACTTCATCATTACAATTGCGAACATCCTAACTAATATTATAAAAGCGAAAATGAGTTTGTTTGTTTGTTACCTTTTCACGCCTAAACCACTGAAACGACCATCCTGAAATTTTGCATATACGTTGACAGGTGTATAGAAACGGACATAGGCTACCATTCATCCCGAAAAAATTTACTGTTCCTGAGGAAAACAACAATAACGTTCTTATGATAATAGATGGCGCCACGTGTCTTTCGAATCATGATTGAATTATAATTATTACAAGCAGAGTACAACCCGAATTGATTGTCAAATTCTAAATTAACGCGAGCGACGCCGCGGGCAAAAGCTAGTCTGTTATAAAAGTCAGAGGATCGTATAATCTGCCAGTAGGTATTTTTGGTTCTTACTCATCATGATGTCAATGACCCAAGCCATCACTTACCCTTTTATTAGCATAGAAAACTATTTTAAAATGTTTAGAAGCATCACATAAATGCTTCACTCTCTGTAAACATATTAACATTGTTACTGACGCGTTTGGCAGACTCATCTTAGAAATATTTTCATTATATAAACAAGGCTTAGAGATGAAAAAAGAGTCTTTAATAACTATTAGGCCCTTCGTACACAAGCCTACGCAAATCTTCGATACCCGACGATTTTGGTCTCTAAATTCATAGAGGTTCGTACACAGGCACACGTCGCCGACATTTGTACCTGTGTACGAACCTCTATGAATTTGTATTGCGGTAGTCGCTTAGAGATCGAAATCGTCAGGTATCGAAGATTTGCGTAGGCTTGTGTACGAAGGGCCTTACAGCTATAACTTGCTTGTAATAATAATCTTATTTGATAGAATTACTAATAACTAGCGGTCGCCTAGTGGTCAAAATTCGACCAAAATTCCTAAGCTTGCTACTTTGTTTTCTTTTTTCTTTATATAAATAATCCATATAAATAAGGTATAGGTAACCATAGTTACAAAGAATTGACGACGTCAGACGAACAATGTCGAAATACTACGAACGCGATTCGACCGCGTGTGTCAAATTTATGCATGGTTTTCGTGCGTGTAGTGTTTTTTCATTAATTGAATGTATTTCTAATGCATATTTTATAAAAATATTGGGATTCGCCCCTCCTTCTCCATATAAACTTTAACTGTGCCAAATTTCATACTCCGCCGGCCGCGCATTTTTCGTAAAAAGGGGTACAAAGTTTTTGCTTCACGTATTAATATATAGATAATAATGTCAGCCCTGTGTTAAACTGTCCCTCTACTGAGCACAGGCTCCTTCCTAATGTGAGAAGGGCTAGGCCATAATTAGCCACGCTGGTGTAGGCCAAATGCAGGTCCGCAGCCTTGACATATCCTCAAGAACATTATGGAGGAAAGTTCTTCATCACGTTATCGAGAGAAATGCAGGTTTCCTCACGATGGCGATTGAAAAGAGTGGCCATGAGTTTCTTGCCTGCTTCTTCTCATGAAAGCTCTACTCCTCGAACAGGCTTTTTTTCAATGCTAAATTTTTTATTTCCTGCTATTTATTTTTATAATTTTTTTTATTAATATTATAGTGAATTGACTTGTCCAAGAATTATTTGCACATTTTTAAGGAAATAAAGATTTTTGACTTTGATGTTTTCCTTCACCGTTAAAGCGAGCGATAATTAACTTTTACGCACTTAACTTCTAACAGTTAGAGATACGCGCCTTGAGTTCGTGCTTTGGACCTCTGCGTGGCAGTCCAACCGTCTCCCACTAGGGTATCGCTGCTGTTCATAGAATTACTACGGTCACATAATTAAGATTTAAATATTTATCAAGTTATTTATAATACATGGTAGTTTGTTGAATACAGCTATTCAACAAACTACCATCGGACATAAAAAATGTAAACTCACTTAGTAGTTTTAAGTCACAACTGTCTCAGTATGTATTTGGGCACTTTTCGCCATGAGTTACAGGCATAGCTTGTATCGAGTGGTGGGTGACCAACTGCATGTAATTTAATTACTTTTAACCAAACCAATTAAACTACTAAGGGAGTGTTCGGGGACAGTTATTTGTATTTCACTAAATGACGTCTTGTTATTTTCATGTAAGTGACATATTGTATGTCTTTTTGAAAATAAATTTTTAACCTCATAATAGTATTGATTGGTGGTGCAGCGGTAGTAAATGCGGTTGCTGTACTTAAGGTTTCGGGTTCGAATTCCGTCAAGAAATTTTCATATGCGTGGCGACTAGACCGGCAATATACTCGCAGTCTATTATGTGGGTCCGACGTCCAAAATTTCATATCGATTTACCTAATCTATACTAATATTATAAAGCTGAAGACTTTGTTTGTTTGAACGCGCTAATCTCAGGAACTACCGGTTTGATTTGAAAAATTCTTTTAGTGTTGGATTGCCTATTTATCGAGAAACGCTATAGGCTATATAACATCACGCTACGACCCACGGGGGCGGCGCAGTAACGATAATCGCGGGTGAAACCGCGGGAACATCTAGTAAGTAAATAAAATTATACTCCTTAAAAAATAAACTATGTATTTATTTCCTTCTTATTTAAAAAAAGAATAATACATCGATAATGTATGATTAAACTGACGCGTTTATACATTTTATGGCATGTAAGATTTTTTATTTTAACTTTGAATAATATTTTGTCCGAAACTGATCGAGCGAACGAATTTAATCACAATCAATAGTTGCGTACTTACGCTGAGCAAACAGTATACACATTTTCAGTCTAGGAAGTAAACAGGTATATTTCTGGCTGCACAGTAACGCCACTGTATTACTCAGCTCATCAATAAACATCACTACTGGACAAAAACCTTGACAGCTAAAAAACAAGAGAAATATTTTTCACCTTTACAATTACAAAATAGTCACATGTTGATATTACATAATGATATTCGTGTCCTTGCTATATTGCCAAGTTCCAGTTGAGTGCGTTGTCGCTCTTAAATATAACGTTTTATTATTTAGTACCTACGCATCTCGTCTGTGTATATTTAAAGTTCAAATTGCCTGTGAAATTATAGCGGGTGGAACGAGGAATGTTGGTTATCTGTGCGAGAACTTCTTGTTGTGTCAATAAATTATGTTTCTGCGTCTTTCCGATCAAAACTAATAATTATAATATTCTATCACATACACACACCATCTAGCCCAAACTAAGCAGAGCTTGTACTATGGGTACTAGACAATGGATAAACATACATATATACTTTTGATTTTGTAAATAAATACATATTATACATAGAAACACACAGACCAAGACAAACATCCATGTTCTTGCACACAAATGTTTGACTTGTGTAATACTTGTGTATAGGAATCGAACCCGCGACCTCAGGCGTGGCAGTCGATTACACTAACCACTACGCCATCGAGGCCGACTGTCTATTAGATAGTGACGCGTATAATTGTCATCATCATCTCATCCGAAAGATGTCCACTGCTGGAGGACATAGGCCTCTCCCAAGGTTTTCCACACAGACACGACTTGACTGCACGGATGGCGTAGTAGTTAAAGTGTTCGCCTCACTACTGCCACTGCAGCGAGTGTCGTGGGTTCGAATCCCACACGAGACAAAAATTTGTGTGATCCACAAATGGTTGTTCCGAGTCTGGGTGTTCTTTGTGTCCGTTGTTTGAGTGTTTGTAAAGTCTCCCGCGACACTGGCATTACAATAAGAGCGAGAGTCGTCTTTAAAAAAAATACAGCACGCGTCGCGATACTTATCCTTGCAAGTTCAAGGACGCAGCGCATGCAAGAATTATCAAAAGATTTAAATATAATTGTAATGCAATTGTCCAATACTCTATTGTTAGATGTTATTGATTATATTAAATACTAGCTAACCCTAAAATAAAAACAAACAATTACTTTTCATATAAAAATACCATTTAAGTTTTCGGCATTTCACGCGCATTTTTCGCAAATTTTCATTCATATAAACCTTGTCCTGGCAATAACACAACAAAATAAAAACTTTCTTAAGTGATGCTTATGATGAACCTAGAACTGTTCTTTCATAGTCACAAGCACTAATCTATAAAAATAATATAGAATTTTTCAGTTCTAGGTTATGTGTGCTTACATAACTTTTATATATTATGTCTTTAAAAAGAAAACTCCTACGGGCAGTTGTGATAATTTTTAAGACTGCGCCGAGCGAAATGTGCCAAAACAGGCGGTCACAGTTAAGTTGATAAAATCAACACTTTGTTTAATACAAATATAAAATATACATTTACCATAACAATGAATGTGTTTACAATTACTCCGTGTTAAAAACTTTAAATAATTAAAATTGTCGCCTACAAAATTACGCAAATCTGCACGAAAAATGCAAAAACGTAAGCTCGTATTAAGTGATTTTTTAGATTATAACAGTCGAAATCTATCCTATTTTACAGCTTAAACGAAACATAAATAGTATATTACAATTTGTCCATGCCAAATATTTAAGTTATTGGTTGAAAATAAAGATACATATTTATCAAAAAAGCACTTCAAATCCTCCATACAATTTTAGTATGGCGGCCGCACGCCGATTTTAATATCGAGCTCTGTCATTCAGTCCAACCGCGTGTTACGCTCGGCGCACTCTTAAGTTATACACGTTGCAAACATTGAAACACGAATCATTAGGAACATAAGGGTTCAGGATAACTATTTGTTGAGGACATTTTTTTTTATACTATGTGAAGTTTTAATGCGCAATCACCTGAACTTGACCTTAACTTATTTTTCGGTCTTTCTCGGCCTTCTCTTACATGGGTCTAATGGACTATGTAATCTAATCTAATAAATAATTTCTTTGTCTTAACTTATTATCATGTTACAGATCGCGCAATCTGTGATGGCCGGACTGAACATAGCTTCTCCGAATTGTTGCGCATGTACAGTCGCTAAGAGGCGTCCCGCCCCCGCCCCCTGTCACCAAAGAGACCTAAAACTTGTAACTGCGACGCCATTCGCGTAATGTTTAGAGCGGTCATCATACAGTGCGCGATCTGTACTATAGACGTTTTTTTTGAAGTCCTGTGTTAAATTCGAACCTACTATACTTATTGCAGCGACAGCGGAAAAGCGATCGATTGTCCGCAACACCACATAATAACATTCTCAATGCTGTTCTATAGAAGATCTATCTATATCAGAAAATGAAAACTGCCTCCGTGGCGCAGCGTTAGTGAATGCGGCTGCTGTGCATGAGGTCTCGGGTTCGAAACCTGGGTCGGGCCAACAAAAAGTTATTGGGTTTTCTGTTAAGAAATTTCAATAGCAGCCCGGAGTTAAGAAGTTGGCAGTGTTGGACACCCCCGTGCCTCGGAGAGCACGTAAAGCCGTTGGTCCTGCGTCTGATCTCTCTGCGGTCATGTCGGATTACCGTCCCATCGGATCATGAGAGTTAGGGAAAAGAGAGTGCACTTGTATTTGTGCACACGCTTGTGCACTATAATATCTCCTGCGCAGTTGGCCAGTCTCCGTTAAGATAGGCCGCCGTGACCGAAATCGGTCTGGAGGACATTATTATTATTATATCAGAAAAAGCTTAAAATAGCCAAGTTCTAAATCTGACATATTAGTAAAGCGCAAAATATGTGCTGGCTCTTTATACGTCTATGCTATTAATTTCCAGGTCATGGCCGGATAAGTGCGGCCGCGAACATTCAGATACCGAAAAAAAGTTCTTATCAAAATTACTAGCGCGCGTGGGCACAGAATAAATAATACTAACGTAGTGGGACTTAGTATCTAGCTCGAGCAGCGATAGCTCAGTGGGGAGACCAACAGACTGCAATGCAGAGGGTCTCGGGTTCGAACACACGTCGCGCACCTCTGACTTTCGGAAGTTATATGACTTTTCGAAATTATGTGCGTATTGATTGACAATTATCGCCTGCGCCGTGCCTCGGAGAGCACTTTAAGCCGTCGGTCCCGGCTGCCATAAACATCTATGGCAGTCGACACAAAAGATCCCACTGGGTCGAAGTGTCGCCAGTCTGTACTGACTGGCCCCCACATAAGATAAGATAAGATAAGATAGTATCTAGCTCTGTAATGATATTCCTTTGGCACAATCGATCGAACTGTTACAGGGATAATCATTATAAATATTCTTCTTCCTTGCTATTTGGTATGGACATATCAGAGAAAGACCACTACCAGATTACGTTGACAACCTGGTACTGGAACTGTCAGTCCTAATAACTAATGTTAAGAAAGAGAAACAGTGAGAGTGTGTGTGTGAGAGAGAGAAAGAGAGAGGGAAATAATGTGAGAGATAGAGTGTGTGAGAGAGAGTGAGAGAGGGAGAGAGATATAGAGTGTGAGGCTGACAGAGACTATGTGTGTGAGTGTGTGTCAGAAAGAGAGAGTAAGTGAGGTGTTTCTTTGCTGTTTAGTACTTCATGGCAATCTTGCTACCGATGTGTATTAGCAAAATACGAATCTAATAAGAATGTAACGATGCGCATATGTTTAGTGAAGATAGTTCGTCGCTGGCTGTGTCAAGTGTTCACAAGTGTTCTGAGAGGAACCGAGCTCCAGTGTGTAAGTTTTCACTTAATTGTGATAATACGTATCGAGAAGAATCTTTTGTGTCAAACTAGTGAAGCTAGTTCTCGCTATCAGCGAGTACGTAGAGTACTCACCTATCAAACTAGTGAAGCTAGTTCTCGCTATCAGCGAGTACGTAGAGTACTCACCTATCAAAAATTTTGTTTAGTGCTACTCAAGCGAAAAAATAGTCGATCTCCATTGGTGTTGCAGTACGCGGTGGACTTTGTGTCTTATGGCACAGAATACTAAAACGTAAACTAGACAGCTAGTATATTAAGATTTATTTTATAAGCGTTTTCCTATACTAAGGTAGAACGTATATTTTACAGCAGAAAATCTTTTTGGTTTAGCACGCAAAATATATATAAAACAAATTTTAATATTCTGGATACTTATATTGAGTTATTCAATCTATACTAATATTATAAAGCTGAAGAGTTTGTTTGTTTGTTTGTTTGAACGCGCTAATTTCTATCTAATAAAGGAACTACTGGTTTGAATTGAAAAATTCGTGTGATGTTGGATAGCATATTTATCGAGGAAGGCTATAGGCTATATAACATCACGCTACGACCCACGGGAGCGCCGCAGTATAGTAATAGGTGAAATTTATAAGAAATTATAATCTCAACCGAAAAGACAGTCGAACACAGAAACAATAATGCTTGCATACAAATAGAATAGCGATTCATCGAAAGTATATATAAAATAAACTACCCACTATAAATTTATAAATTCATTTGTAATTCTTTGCTTTTTGTTTTACTCTGAAATGTGTTCTTTTTTAAATAAACTATTGTGAATATAGATAAGAAATGATATAAAAAATTGTTTGAAATAAATTTATCAAAATTGATAAACTCCTCTTTTTATTTTATAGTAGTTCTTTTACGATATAAATAAACTACTTAACAGTTCTTGTATCGATTTCCGTTAGATGGCGTCAATTACCAGCCTATACCATTTTAGTTTGGAAATGGGTATGCATTTTTGCAGCTCCCTGTACATATGTCATACCCTCACACCGGTTCTCATGTACACTAGTCAGTTAAGTATACCTTACTTCAAAATGTCAATATTGCTCTAAATACACCTGACGAAAGGTCGATTTAATATACCTGCTTAATATTTCGGGCGTTTATTAGACGTGATGCATTCTTAAATAAATATTATAATTTATTGTAAGCTTCAAAGTCGAGTATTACTCAGCAAGAGTTTCTGGCGATCCGTCAATGTTCTCAGTGATGGCCGTACGTGTCATTCAACATCCTACGTAATGCAGTAAGTTAAACGGATAATTGCAATGATTGATTGAATAAGAAATGCACTGATGGCGTAGTGGTTTAAGTGGTTGTCTTGTCTCTGCCACTTCGCCAAATATTGTGGGTTCAAATCCCACACGGGAATATTTATTTATTTAGCTCCCAAAACAAATACAAATCAAAGAGACATTGTATAGAGTATCGTAACTTAATATTATAAATGCGAATGTGAGTTTGTTTGTTACGCATTGACGCCTTAACTACTCGATCGATCATAACAATGTCAGAGATACATAAAGGAACATAGGATACCTTTCATCCAGATAAAAGTACTGTTTCTCAGGAATATAAATTTATTGACATAACTTACACAAACGTAAACGAAGCATAAACGAACGGTGTATGCTCTAATTCCATGTCTTGTACAGTATTAAGCCAGATTGTAACACTATGTGTGCATAGAATGATCGAAATTAGAGAAATGCCGGAGGCCCAATCACCCCTTTCCCCTTTCCCGCTCCTTCTCCTTCCCACTTCCTTTCCTAAAGAGTCGGCAACGCGCAAGTGATGCCTCTGGTGTTACAGGCGTCCATAGGCTACGGTGACCGCTTACCATCAGGTGGACCGTAAGCTTGTTTGCCACTCTAGTTGTATAAAAAAAAAAGATAGATGTGGTATATATGTAGATACGTACCTATCTTCTTTCTTTCTTTTCGTGTGGTTAGTGGCCAACCTGTTGTCAAGAGTTGTGCCGCTCGTAGGCCTCTGACATGGCTTAACGACTGCTGTCAATTTAACAACAATCGGGAACGACTTTTTACATGCCCTCCGAAGCACGGAGACGCTCAGTTGAAATACCACTAAGCGGTCACCCATCTATAGACTGACCGCACCCAACGTTACTTAACCTCGCTAATCGTTTACCGATCAAAGAGTTCAACTGGCTACGAGCGCCTTACTTACCTATGAAAATTACTTTATAGTAAGCCGTTACCGTAGTCTTAAGTTAAGGTTGCATATTAGAAAATCAAAACTTTACTGAGCAAATTTCAAAAGAACAACGTACAAATCAACAAAGTTTGAAATAACGATGGTTATTTGATCAAAAGTTTAGCTGACCTAAGTCTGGAATATCAATGTTTATATTATTTATTACACTATTGACCAAATCGTTTAAAAGTCAAAATGGATTACTGGATAAATTAATTGCCGATAAAGTTTTAATTGCCGATAGCCGTTATATCGAAACATAAAATACCGATGTCCGAATGCCCGAAAGGATGAAACCCCGAATGGACGAAATCCCAAATGGACGAAATACCGAAATAATATATGAAATAAACATTTAATAAACTGGCTGGCTAATACTTAGACCATCCGTACGATTCCGACTCGGAAGCGGTAGGTTGTGTTAGGTTCTCTTTTGTAAACCCACCCAGAAATAAGAGCCCCGCTTCGCGGAGCTCCGTCCAAAACTCCCATTAGTTCATTAATTCTTCGGGATTTTTAACTTCGGGATATGGATCTTCGGGATTTTAACCTTTCGGGCAAATGAACTTTCGGGATTTAAAACTTTCGGCCAAACAATCATTCGGCGTTTAATTTTTCGGGATTTCTTTCATAGGTATTTTAAAATATGGTCTTTAAAATTTCGGTATTGTAATACGTACACCCTGGGGGAGGCTTATGTCCAGCAGTGGACTGCAATAGGCTGAAATGATGAATACGTACCCGTATGTATACTATTTTGAGGCACTGTTATCATAATTTTTGGACAAATTAATGTGTTAAAATTAATGATGTACTTCAAATATAAGTACACCTACATTTAAATTAATAATTCTTAATAAGAAATCATTTGTGATTATAAAATTTGATTAGTTATGATTTGACATTTTAAAATGACATCTAGCAACTTTTGATCAGTCGTTCATTTGATGTCACATACATTGGGATTCTAAAATTTTTCTAAATAAAACAATTGGTCATTTAAATTTTGTTATTTCGTTTATTGTTCTTTTGAAATTTGCTCGAGAAAGTTTTAATTTTTTAATATGCAACCTAAGTTAAAGATTAACGTAATATGAGCCCCTAGAACTCTCAATCATGGTGCGAAACAATACAAGACTCAAACAGAGTTAATAATACTTACACTGGTTTCCCATAGAAGAAAAAGAGCCCCGGGCGAGCCAGTTCATTTATACTTTCACCACATAAAATTGGTAATTGCGAACACTGCCATCCAAAACACCGTACGTTTCTCATAGTTTGAATTGAGATATAAATATATTCTGCTGGTCAACTGTATTTCCATTCGCAGCTGGCTACCCCAGATTTGTGATTCATCTTGTTTCACCCACTTTTATATTCCCTAAAACATCAAACGTGTCCCATGATATCTATATATCTGTCACCAAATTACTTGTGTGTGATTTTGTACGACATATAACAATAATGTCAATGTTATTTACAGAAGCGATTTATTAATCTTATTCATTACATAGTTTTCATTGGTGTAAGATGTTAGTGTGAAACACATGGTCTAGTACCATCATAGCGTGATAGATTAATTATTGTTGGCACGGAGTAAATGTTACAATAAATTTATTAAAGGTTTGAAGTCTGAATTATGACTCTAGTCATAATTCAGACTGCATTGCGGCATATGCTGCAAACATAAGTCTAGTTATACTTGCAGCATATGCCATACAGCATACAATATAGGTAATTCTTAATCTATGTTGTCAACCTAATTATATCTATCTAGATTATTATAAAGCTGTAACGAAACTATGTTTGCGATATTGATAATTTTTTGAAAACTATATTTATTGTCATTTCTGTAGGTTCTGTCGGTCTGTTCCAGCATCACATAAAAGTCGCAGATCGCGTTTCAATGTATTTTCTTGAGATTAACTATAAGTCATTTTAAAATTTAGGCTGTAAGCGTTTAATCTGAAGCTGCTTAGTAGATCTCCAGATGTAGTGCTTCTTCTCCCTTAGCCTTTAATATGCCCAAGTCACTTGGGATCGGGTTTCTAGTCTAACTAAAAATGTTACTAGCCGCCAATACCTATTTTATTTCGACTCGTGTAGCTATGTGGACTTTAATATAATAATGCAAATTCGTCCGTTCAAGGGCAACACAGCTATTATAATAATATTAGCCCTGTATTACACTATCCCACTGCTGGGCAGCCTTTCCTCAGTGTGAAAAGGATAAGGCCGTAGTCCACCACGCTGGCCCACTGCGGGTTGGGAGACTTCACATATCTTCAAAAACATTATGAAGAACTATTAGACATGTAGGTTTCCGCAAGGTGTTTTCCTTCACCGTTAAAGCGAGCGATGATTAACTATTCAATACGCACATAACTTCGAAAAGTGGGATCAAATTCAAGACCTCTGCTTGGCAGCCCAATGGTCTCCCACTATGTATAGAATTATAATTTAAACATGCAAACAAAGAGCAATAAACTATGATATTTGTTCCAGTCGTAAGTTCGCGCTACAATAGTTATCTCGCGCGTTGTTCTAGGCGCCGGCGAGTCGGCGGCACACGTGAACACGTGCTTCACGAAATGTTTATTACATAGCAGCACTAATATAAACTTTATAACCTTTTTATATCTTAGTCAGTAATGTTGTGACGGAGATCTTAATCCGCGCAGACTCTGTTGGAGACTGAAACTGTAGCGTGTCGCCTTGTTTAGTAGACAAAACGTTGGTGAAATATACCCCTGTCTATATAAAATGATATAGGCATAAAGGCGATTATCACACGGCACCACGCACCGCCGCGGAGGGCGGTGGTGGTAAAGCGGATTTCGTAGCGGTGCCCCGCGCGGTAAGGCGGTTTACGCACCTGTCCGCGCGGATGGATTTAACGCGATTTTGACCAGTTTGATCATTTTTAAATTGCAGTACGTCCTGCACCAACGATGATCCGCGCTGTTATGCCATAAATAAGAATAAGAAAGAATGTTATGCGGCGTCCCGTGTGTGAGGCGCCGCCCCTCCGTGCGGACGGTAGCGCGGCGGGGCGGTGGCGGTGAGAGCACCTGTCGACCGCGCGGTCGGGCGGTGTACGTGTGTTAGGCATCAACGGATTTAGTAGAGGCCAATGCGACATGAGATCCGCTTCACCGCCTACCGCGGCAGTGCGCGGTGCCGTGTGTTAATCGCCTAAGACTACGAAAGCAGATATGCTCAGGCTTTTCAAAACATTTAGTCCTAGTATTCATTAGAATGCCTAGAATAAAGTGTGTCATCATCATCAGGCTATAATAGTCCACTGTTGGACATAGCCCTCCGCAAAGAGCGCCATAACGCCCTGTCTTCAGCTTGCCGCTTGTCTATAGGTACGCATATTTTGAACGCACAGAAGATGCAAAGGTTGTGGTGGTCATCTCACCACAAGAGTGTCGCACAGAGTCGCAAGCTGTGAGTTCCATCCTTGCGCTGGACAAGAATTTATAATGCACAAGCAGTTGTACCAATTCTGGGGGTTCCTTGTGTACGGTGTTTCATTGCTTGTTAAGGTCTCCGAAGTAGTTCAGATTATTATCTGAAGTACCTTGGAAGCCTTTGTAGCACTTCTTGTACTACTCCTTCTGCGTCCTATACTACTATATATGAGCGACCAGGAATTATTGCTAGTGTGAGAGATGGATTGAAAAAGAAAGTTCGTTCTTAGTTCTTCAAAGTTGTCACTAGTGGCGCTGTTAAAACCAGTATGAAAATATATCGTTCGAGCCTACGGTGTTTATTATCATTTTCAATGAAGTGCCGAGATATAAAACTCGCAAAAAGAGCTACCTGTTCTACAGTCTATAACAGCAATCTAGATACTTTCAGACTTTAGAACAAAAAAAGTATAAGTAACAAATTTGTATGTGTAATTGGGATCGATTCTTTGGATTTTTTTGGATTTTCTTTTTATTTTTTATACGATTGAGGTGTCAAACAAGCATACAGCCCACCTGATGGTAACTGGTGACCGTAGCCTATAGACGCCTGCAACACCAGAGGCATCACTTGCGCGTCGCCGACTCTTTAGGAAAGGAAGTGGGAAGGAGATGGAACGGAAAAGGGAAAGGGGTGATTAAGCCTCCGGCACAAATGAAACGCATGGCTAAGCGTTTCGTATATATCCATGCGCAAACTAAATTCGTAGCAAGTTAATATTTGTAGCTAAAACTAAATTCCAATCAAAATACTAACTGATGTATTACGCTCTTTGCTAAAGACGATTACGCAAAAACCAAAAATCTAATTTACTATATGAATAAGCTTCTTTTCACGTTATAAATTCACAAGTTTATTTTTATAATAACATCGTTATAACATATTTATTTTGTTATAAACTGGTTCGACCTTTGTATTTAAAGCATTGTTTACATTCTGTTATGCATACTCAAAAGAAGCAACAGATTGTACTATTTCAAACCTTAATGTAACAAAATTAGAGTTTAGTTTTGAATGTCAGGGTGCGGCGCTTTCATCGGAATGCACACTTGCAATTTATTTTTAAGTGACTTTATTCAATGTCGAATAGAAATGTCTTTGTACTGAACTGTGTTGTTTTCATCTAACGTTTAATTCGATCACATCACAGTGACGATGAAGTATAACTGTAGGTATTCTAATCCTAATCCTAACTAATAATATAAAAGCGAAAATGAGTTTGTTTGTTTGTTACCTTTTCACGCCTAAACCACTGAACCGATCATCCTGAAATTTTGCATATACGATATCAGGTGTACAGAAGCGGACATAGGCTACCATCCATCCTGAAAAAAAACTGTTCCCGAGGAAAACAACAATAACGTTCTCATGATAATAGATGGCGCCACATGTCCTTCGAATCATGATTGAATTATATTATTACAAGCAGAATACAACCCGAATTGATTGTCAAATTCTAAATTAACGCCAGCGAAGCCGCGGGCAATAGCTAGTAATATATAAATTTTACAGCCGTACTTATAAACTAGTCTCAAATATTTAAGTATTAAATAGCGGCCAATTAATAAAATATTACCTGTAGATATTACTCAACGTTGAGAGTAAGTTAAATAGTGGTTTGAAAGTTATTTAATTAGGAGGTAGCGAAATATTAGTTAGCGATATTTTTATAAGTAAGTCTGTTAAATAATAAATGTTGTCAAGTCAGACCAGTCATAATTATTTATTAATATATAGAAACAACAATACCTCTACAACAGCAAAGATTTTTCGAAATAAAGCCTCAGTTTTCGTTACGATGTTGTTTTTATAACATGTTAATTAACCCTTCAAGCGCCACTGCAGACACAATAGATAAACATCACGTCTGGAAAAATCCAGTTGAAGGGTTAAAATAGCATGGAATGTTTACGAATTCTTTCATCACGAAATAGGACAGCTACCTTGTAGAACGTCAAACAATGTGATTTTCCATGAGATACGTATTGTGTTACTGTTACGACAATGTTACACATCTAATAGACATTTTACGGTTTAATTTGTTTACAACTTTCTATTTACATGCCAATATTTCTGGTAGTTAGATATTTTTCTCGATTGAGTCTTAATAGCTTTAATAATTTAAGAGGAAACACTAAGGGCGAAAGAATTGAAAAATAGGTATTTGTAAAATCTATTGCTGTCGCGCAGTGCCATGTATAGTATCGTGACCGCGATAGAGACAACTGCAGGTTAGACCGAAAATAGCTATTAAAAGTACACAAAATCAACGTTTTGTACTCCCCTGATTCCTTCTCCAAAACTTGACCGATTTAATTACTTTTTCATTAAAAATTAACGATACATTTTGGCCGTGTTCCTATGTTTTCCTTTGTTTATATAATCTAGTCAGATTTGTTTTCTGGATGTTTGAACACAGCGGCAAACCTGTTAAATTTTTGAGGTGTTGTAGGCTCATGTCTCTTTTAATAATTAATTTATGAAAAGAGGAAAATGTAGGGACATGCCAATAGAGACCATACATTTTCTGGAAAAATTATTGCTCTACTGGCATTATCCAGGGAAGAAACAGAGGACTACGTTTGTATGGAAAAACGGCCCTTGTTTCCTCTTAAGGACTTACCTTTTTATAAAAATGTCTCTTATTAATTACTACTTAGCTACTTCTCATCTCTCTCTCGTCTCTATCTTACACTCAACGCTGAGTAACTCGTAGGAAGCCTTGAGGTAAAGCTGTTCTGATTATTCGGTAGTTCTTCTTCTTTCTTTTCGTGTGGTTAGTGGCCAACCTGTTATCAAGAGTTGTTCAAGCCGCCCGTAGGCCTCTGACATGGTTTAACGACTGCTATCAATTTGACAACAACCGGGACCGACTTTTTACGTGCCCTCCGAAGCACGGAGACGCTCAGATGAAATACCACTAAGCGGTCACCCATCTATATACTGACCGCACCCAATGTTACTTAACCTCGCTAATCGTTTACCGGTCAGTGAGTGCAACTGGCTATGAGCGCCTCAATTCGGTAGTTAATACTTTGTTACCTGTTAAATATTGAAGAAAGGTTTATGAGAAAATAAAATTCCCTTTTATATTACATTTCATATTTTTAAACTAAGTTGGTAAGCATTCGATGCTGTCTTCTTTGATGGAATAAGTGTAATAGTTGACCAACGCTTGTGAAATCAATGTTATCCTTCACACTTTGTTTCTTAACTGATATAGTAAACGTGAAATTTAATATGTTCGTGTAATGATATGACCTATAATATAATATATTACATGTGCATTTTTTTTTATACTACTAATGTGGCAAACAAGCATACGGCCCACCTGATGGTAAGTGGTCACCGCAGCCTATAGACGCCTGCAACACCAGAGGCATCACTTGCGCGTTGCCGACCCTTTAGGAATGGAAATGGGAAGGAGAAGGAGCGGGAAGAAAGAAAGAGGGTGATTAGGCCTCCGGCACTCTCACTCACCGAACGAAACACAACAGTAGGAATACTGGTATTTCACGTCGATATTCTGTGAGAGGGATGCCATTTGAAATGACTAAATGGGCCTGTACTTTTGTAAATAACTTATAACATCTATTAATGTATAGTAAATAAAGACTTCTTCTTCTTATTCTTATTCATCAGCAACAAAGTCTGCTGCCAAAAAAGTGGTTAATAAGCTTTTGCCCAACATACATAGCGCGTCCTTTAAGTGTTGTCGCACATTGAGCCACTAATCGCAGCCAATAATATCTGGTAGAAAACTAGGAGTAGCCACTAAATCACAAAAAAAAAACACTGTTTTTCTGTAAACATATTCTCAGTGGAAACACGATGCGGCGGCGTCTAGAATAATTGTGTCCGGTAAATGGCAATAAGCTCTCTCATTATTACGTGGAACTGTGGGTTCAGCTGATGAAATGTGGGTGTGACAACCTCAATATAAATGGAATACTATGTATACATCACGCATGCAATAGCAGCGATAGTCTAGTAGGAAACCGCTGGCTCGCCACGCTGAAGTCGACTTGTCGTCATCGAGCTCGTTTCCGCCTACAAAACATAAATTATCGCTTGCATTAAATAGTTAATTATCGCTTGCTTTAACAGTGAAGGAAAACTGCATATCTGAGAGTTCTCCATAATGTTTTTAAAGACTGTGTATGTCTAGTCTGTCAACACGTACTTGGCCAACTTGGTATACTATGGCCTAAGCCCTGCTCATACTGAGAAGAGATTCGTGGACAGCAGTGGAACCGTTTATATACAAGGTTGATATTGTTGCTGTTGTATGTAAAACAGACATTAATCTATGCATCTCTGCTAACATGATATAACAATAAACCGGCTTCAATACAATAGAAGCGCAGAGTAATGCATTATGTGTGTGTCACGCACATTCTATTTACATCGCATTGTTTCACGAACAGACCCGCCGAGCATGATGCCTCATGTCAAGGAACGTCGTTGATGGACACGCATTAATATATTACTAACTAGTGTTTTATGTTACTATTGTAAAAGCCTCGAACAGAAAACCAGCTGAATATAACTAGCGGAACTGAACTGACTGCACGAATGGCGTAGTGTTGAGATCGCCTCACCACAGACACTGCGCTGAGCGTAATAAAGTCGATTTTCGAAAATGTTTGTATTAGGCGATTAACACGCGGCACTGCGCACCGCCGCGGTAGACGGCGAAGCAGATCTCATGTCGCATAGGCCTCTAATAAATCCGTTAATGCCTAACACACGTACACCGCCCGACCGCGCGGTCGAGCGGTGCTCTCACCGCCACCGACCCTCCGCGCTGCCGTCCTCGCGGAGGGACGGCGCCTCACACACGGGACGCCGCCTTACCGCGCGGAGCACTGCTACGAAATCCGCTTTAGCGCCACTGCCCTCCGCGGCGGTACGCGGTGCTGTGTGATAATCGTCTTATTGTTCCTAGTCTAGCTGTTCGTTGTTTGAATATTTATATAGTTTGTATACCCCCAGAACCTAGCGACTCAGGAGATGTATAGTCGGTCGTAACAAAAAAGTCAATTGTTACATGGGTAAACAGTTATAATTAAATGAAATGTATCCGAAAGAGAACGGAAGTGAATTTCCTCTGTTACAAAAATGTACCAAGTCCTCGTCACAACAGTGTACCTAATTGATTAGAAAGGGTCTAGTGTTTCACTAACTAAAAATAAACTATTAAAGAAACATCTACATACATTACTAGCAGAATAGACAGTGAATGCGATTGCCATGCGTGAGATCTTGAGTTGGATTCCCGAGCCAGAACGCGTACACGAATTTTCTAAAAAAACATTGGGCAGTCTTTGGTGACTGCCGATAGAAGTGAAAACTTTAATCCTTGATCAAAAACACTTTTTTATAAACCTAAAAAAAAAGTGTCTGTTCGGATGCTAGTTCCTGATACTCTCTTATGGGTTATTAAGGGGGTCAAGATTTCGTTATTTTTTGCGTAGGACGCACCATTTCTGAGATATTGATAATAATATTCTAAAAGAATTCAAAAATGGAAAGCGTGGAAGCGTGACGATGACGCGAGTTCTATGATTTTTGTTCACCCAAGAAGTGCTCAACGCGCCTAAAGAAGTTTTCACTTCAATAAATATCTATCTAGCACGGAGTCTATTACTGTGCCGTGTGAACGGTAAAAGACTCGCCCTCTACTGTGGGACCTCAAACCACAGCTGGCGAAATGTGTGTATAACGTCTATGCCGTAGGGGATACAGGCGTGACATTTAATTTTTTTTTTCATCTATTTGGCAAACAAGCATACGGCCCACCTGATGGTAAGTGGTCACCGTAGCCTATAGACGCCTGCGACACCAGAAGTATCACTTGCGCGTTGCCGACCCTTTAGGAAAGGGAGTGGGAAGGAGAAGGAACGGGAAAGGGGAAAGGTGATTGGGCCTTCGGCACTTTCACACACCAAACGAAACACAACAGTAGGAATACTGCTATTTCACGTCGATATTCTGTGAGAGGGTAGTACTTCCCCGGTCGAGCCGGCCCATTCATGCTGAAATCAGCGAGGCTCTACTACTACTAAATTAATTTTAATGTATGTAGAATGCACAAGTACTATAACTAGATTTTGTCCACGGCTTTGCTTAAGTATAGTTTATTTTTGTTGGATGGAAGGTAAGTACTTTATTCCCTTTTCTGTAGCCTTGACGTGTATGCGAATTATGGGAAAATTTCTGGATCCTGGCGAAACATGATGATCGGTCAAGTAGTTAACGCGTGTAAGCCAAGCCAACAAACAAACGAACTCACATCTGCATAATAATATTAGTTGGAATAGAAGCTGTGTCTGTACATTAAATATATTGAGATCTTAAATATGAAACTATATTTTTTCCTTTTTGTCACGTTTGAACGGACCTTGGGGTTCATCTTCATGTTAGCCACGCCAATCCCTTCCAGTAGAAAGTTCTTACTCGCTGTGACTCAGAGCAAATCAAACGCAATTTTCAAAACAAAAAGTATTATTATTTTGCCTGAAACAGCTGTCTGCAAATCTCTTTTTTCATCATCGACTAAAAATACGACTGCAAAATACACTCATTAAGATAATTCCAAAGTGATCTTTGTTCTTTAACATGACACATCGAAATCCTTGTTATTTCAGGATATGCTCACAAATACCTTCCGACAATAGCTCTGGCAGGCAATAAGGTAAGGTCTAAATATAACAGAAGTGTAGATAGTCAACCTTTGGATAAAAACATATTTATTAATCTTCATCCTTGTCAAAAATCTTTGTATTCCAGAATTGACCCGCATCACAAAATGGTCGTTCATTGTTTTTATTATTTTATGTGCATGTGAGTTGGTGCTCCTATATTGCCTGATGTTATAAGCTAACATTAACATTTTCTATATTTATTGAAATTAAACTACTATATACGGATTTTATCGCGTTGTTTATTTGACATATAGTAGTTTAATTTCAATGAATAACATTCGCGTAAACAGAAGACAATATTATTTTCTATATTTTTTATTATTATCTTTAATGGTTGAGTGTGTTTAGTTCACTAGTAGGTAAATAGTATAATGGCTGTAGCTTCTTGCAGTATTGTAAAATGGCCGATTGGAGAGTGGCTGTGAGTTTCTTGTTCATTCTTCTCATTCATACTACGCCCTTGCTTTGTTTAACATGGCTACATGTAAATGTAAATTCAACGAGTAGATTAGTATTACGTTCACGTTCATAGTCAAAGTCAAATTTAAAAATCATTTATTCACTTAGGTCACAAAGTAACACTTATGGACATCAAGGTTAGTGAGTTTACTAAGTTACTGAAGCTACATTTAGGTTAGTTGCTAGGTTCAGGCAAAGGTTGAGCCTATGAGAAGAAACCTGCAAGAAACTCACGGCCACTCTTTTAAATCGCCAATTAAATATAATTTCAGTATTTTACAACTCAGATTAATAAGGTGTTAAAGCCATTATGCCATATACTACTGACTATAAAAAACTAAAGATAATGACAATAATAACTTAATAATATTATAGAGAGGAGCATAAGAGTTATTTTGTGATCTAATGAATAAAGATATTTTGATTTGATTTAATAATTTTTTTAACGACCATTGCACAGATGGCTATGATTGCAAGCGGTTGTCTCATAAATGGAAATTTGCTGTTATGGAATCGAATCTCACACTGGAACTTTATTTGTAAGATCCTATTAATAGTATTTTTATAAAGTCGTTTATTTTTATAATTAAACATACATACATTTTATTTGAATCATAAAACATTAAATGTTAATGTCCGCCTGATGGTATTTCTTTCCCACAAAAGGCTTTAGACGCTTGCCCAGTGTTATTGAGATTTACTGGCAAAAAAAGCTGAATCAGCACGGAATGGAGAACTGTGACACGTAGACGTAATGACGTCTACATGTCACAGTTCTCCATTATCTCATAACCTAATGAGGTTCGCCGCAAATTACGTAGAACCATAAGTAAAACCATAAGTAGCTAATGTAGATGTATAACCAGCGGGTTATACATCTACATTAGCTACTTATGGTTGTATGGTAGGCAGTGGCCTACCCTTTCAAGGATACATGCTTGAGATGTATGTATGAATCTGTACAACAGTTTGCCACCCCTGGCGGATTGCACGGTGCTATATCGAGAGATGCATCAGCACTCAACATCGGTGCAACGTGACTCACCACACGCGAATAGATGCTGTGAAGTTCACATCGATTTATGTGATGTGTATGTTATGAAAAGTACAGTACGTTATGAAAAGATTAACGAACAAAATATTCGCGGATTGTTATCAAATGAATTGTTTATCGTCTAATATTAATTTAGTAAAAATATTTACAGTATATGACGTGAAGTTTTGGGTAGAGTTCGTAATGCTAATGATAGAATCAAAGTGACTACTCAAAAATTAATTGTCTAACTAAATATGCTTGTACTCCAGGTAAAATAATATAATAATAATATTCTACCACATACGCACAACACCATCTAGCCCAAACTAAGCAGAGCTTGTACTATGGGTACTAGACAATGGATAAACATACATATATACTTTTTTTTGTAAATACTTACATATTATATATAGAAACACTCAGATCAAGACAAACATCAATGTTCATGCACACAAATGTTTGACTTGTGTGGGAATCGAACCCGCGACCTCAGGCGTGGCAGAGTGTTTTTTCATTGCGTTTAAATGCTGGCTATTGACTAATAATATGACTTTATGGCGTAATGAACATTAATAAACTTACACGTATTATTAAAATTAACTTATGAAATTAATTTAAAATATAATTCTTGATTTTATATATCTATAAGGAAGGACAATGAGAACCTTAATAAATAAAATATTCATACCTTTCACGATGTGAAGGCACGCACTTGACAACAACTGTTTAGCTGGATGATAAATTACAGATGATTATAAAATTCAGGTGAGCTAAAAGCAATAGAAAAGCTAGTTACATAATAATCATTCTTAAAATAAAATCAAACGTGACATTGTATCTCCGGAACACCTGGCGAAACATACAAGTCTCTAAGATTCTTAAAATATAATTTATCGTTTTTTAAATCCCTGCTACTCCCTACTAATAACATAAATGCGAAAATCTGTTAGTCAGTTTGTTCTTGTTCCATGTGGACGGATTTTATGTAGAGACTCTTTATTTTACGTCGAAAAATGCATGTTTCTGTTGAATATCTTTTATAGAACCTCGGAATCGAAACGACGAGTAAAAATATTAATATCCTTACTCTCGTAGTCCATACTAATATTTGCTTATCTTGGCTTGTCCTTCTTTCACATAGCCATAGAGGAACAGATCGCCTTGTTTATGGTTGATTTACTTCCCTTGTTTACGGTTAATTCGTAGTTGGTTTATGGAGTTAGATAAAGGCTACTTTTATCCCGGAAATTAGGAGCGCAGCCACAGGTAGAAACTAGTCACCCATAAAATGTATTCTTAGTAAACGACAACGACAATAAAGCCGCGAAAAACGAACGTAGAAAACACAAAAGTCGATATTATAAATTATATTTTTAAGACTACTTTTATGTATTGTGTCAGTGAACACTAACATGTTTTTTGTAATTTATTTAGATTATCTTACTTTTGCGTCTGAATTATTCTTATCCATAGTTTAACCGATCAAAGACGAGAATCTCGGTCAGCCGCCGAGGCGTCTTCAACGAAAACATAAATTATCGTTAATGCCGTCCTCAACGATTAATTAATTGTTTTCAATGTAAAATTTATGTATAATTAATTATGGTCAGTTTTGTTATAGATAATGTAAAGCTAACTAAGTATCGAAAAGCATTACACCCTAGTCTAGTTTGGCAACAGTAATTAGTTATTTAAGACGTCTCAAAATGTTTTAAGATAATTAGATCACTAATAATAATGAGTTATACACTTGTGCACGTGATTTGATATCATTTATGATTACTTTCATAATCAAAATTAGAACGAATCACTCTTTGCTTCGTTTGGTTTAGGGAAAATTTGATCTGAGGTGATTTAAAAAGATATACTAAAATGAATTAGGCGTATAGTGCGAAAGATTGAACTAACCATCGTTCACGAAAGTATTAAATAGAAGACATTATTCAAATGAAACCCAAATGCCTAGTAATCTTAAAAAATATACCCAAGAGATGATGGCGAGTTCTTTTATTATGATATACCTGTTCAAAATAGAATTATTACACTTGTCAAATAAATAAGACATGTCTATTTTAAAGTGGTCTACGTAGGTATAATAAAACATGTTTGCACATACAAAACTAGTGTTGAAATATGTTTGTAATAAATTAAACGACTTGTTTATCTTGATGCACAGTCGCATCGATTATCTTGATGACATTAAACATTTCAATTGCCAATGCTTCATGGCGTCCTGGTATGATGCAACTGCATATAATGTTCTGCACGACTTGTTTATATTGGCACTAGTCAAAATACCGACCCAAATATTCGGGACGCGGAATTTTCTAGTATAAATGTGGTAATTGCTTTTAATATAACGCTGCCATGCAGAGGTTTTCAGTTTGATCCTAATACGTCCATCTCTGATTAATTAATTTAATTATCGCTTGCTTTAAGACTGCGCCGAGTGAAATGTGCCAAAACAGGCGGTCATAGTTAAGTTGATAAAATCAACACTTTGTTTAATACAAATATAAAATATACATTTACCATAACAATGAATGTTTTTACAATTACACCGTGTAAAAAACTTTAAATAATTAATATTTTCGCCTACGAAATTACGCAAATTTGCACGAAAAATGCAAAAACGTAAGTATTAAGTGATTTTTTAGATTATAACAGTAGAAATCTATCCTATTTTACAACTTAAACGAAACATAAATAGTTATATTACAATTTGGCCGTCCCAAATATTTAAGTTATTGGTTGACCATAAAGATACATATTTATCAAAAAAGCACTTCAAATCCTCCTTACAATTTTACTATGGCGGCCGCTGTCATTCAGTCCAACCACGTCTTACGCTCGGCGCAGTCTTAACGATAAAGAAAACATTTTGAGGAAACCTATATGTAGGTACATATTATGTCATAATGTTCTCGAAGATATGTGAAGTCTGCCCACTCGCGCTGGGCCAGCGTGGTGGACTAAGGCCTAGACCTTCTCACAGTGAGAAGAGGCCCGTGCCCAGCAGTCAGACATTTCAGTTCAGCGCTGGTATTATTATATATTATTACTCTTCTTATTACTTATTTTGTAATGCTACCATAAAAGTCCATAACGATAAGATTCCACTGAATGCCACTGGTACAGGACCATAAAGAATAGTAAAATAGAAAACAGCAGTGGATTGATGTGGGCTGACAACGAGGGAATAAATAACTAGGTACTTAAACTGCAATAATAAATTGACCTTGCCAATTAATTCGTGCGACTGGCCGGTCATTGAATTACTTAGACTAAAACGAGTGACGTAACTCATTAAAAGTATTATTCATCAACATTGTTCTAAATGAATCGGTACCATTTTCGTTACTAAATTGCTTTGTTCGTCTATGCGTAAGACGCATACTGCATCCGCACTCCGTTTGCCGTATTAATGTCGCTCCAGAAGACACATTTGACGCTGGTATTGACGATTCATTCAACGCAAAAACCATAGCTGCATTGCTTTGTATATTTACAATGAAATTGTAATGGCGGTCGAGGTAATACATTAAATATTTTTGGAAATTCTTTTCGCAAGCATTACTATCAATACAGAAGCTAAATTCAGCTTTATGCAAGAAAATAGTACGTGGCAATCAGAATGCTCTCAACGCACCGTGATACGCGTAAATAAATTCAGTGCCTAAATAATGAAACTATATATTCCTTTTTCACTATTTAACAGCTGTATGTTACGATATCAGGGCCTAGATACAACGCTTTTTGCATTATGTAGATACGGTCATATTGACTCATTGTCAGTTTCCAAAGTAGCTTATTTGCAAAATACGGCAGCTAACTAAAGAGAGTAGCCTTGCTAATTTCAGCATGAATGGGCCGGCTCGACCGGGGAAGGACTACCCTCTCACAGAATATCGACGTGAAATAGCAGTATTCCTACTGTTGTGTTTCGTTCGGCGAGTGAGAGTACTGGAGGCCCAATCACACTCTTTACCCCTTCCCGCTCCTTCTCCTTCGCACTTCCTTTCCTAAAGGGTCGGCAACGCGCAAGTGATGCCTCTGGTGTTGCAGGCATCCATAGGCTACGGTGACCACTTACCAGCAGATGGGCCGTATGCTTCTTTGCCACATAAGTAGTATAAAAAAAAAATTAAGCTCGTATTCTATTACGCCGAATAATTCATTAGTGGAATACGATATACTTTTGTCTAATCTTTCGGAGGTATAAAGACACAATGACAAGCTAAGTTTGGTAACTTCGAGCCTCAGTGTTACTGCTCTTTAATAAAACCGCACACAAGCACAACACGAAATAGTTTCTTCAATAAAACCACACGAGGACGTCCTGTAAATCGCAAAATGTAAAATTGTTCTTGAATAAATGAAATGAAAATCCCCGGTATTACTCGTAACACAGGATTGGGTCAATCTAGATTAATTCAAGACATCTGGCCCATTTGGCAAAATATCATTGGCATGAAAATTACAAACAAAAGACAATTAAAAAAAACGTTTGTATTTTCATTATTATTGTAAAGAATATGTATGTGTTGTCATCGTGAAGATATGAAAAATCCCAAGGAAGTAGAATAAATGCAGAAGAAATGAGGGCGTTGAGAAATTTCTGTGATGTGTTTAAAGGACTGACGAATAGAGTATAAAATCCAAAAGTAATATTTGTTCTGAATATGCATGTATTTGATGATTGATATGATTAATTTTATCTTTGTAAAATCCCCAGCAACACAGGGCTTGAAATCTAACTCGGAATTTCTTCTTCTTAAAAAAGCAAGACATGGTAATATAAATTGAGAAAGATGTACTAAAATGGTTATTAAATATTATGAGAATGGTCAAAAGATTATTCAAGACGAGGTAAATGGGAATGGTCCCATTCACATTTACCTCGTCTTGAAAAAGAGGACCTAGGGGAATTACTTATTTAATCAAAATCTCTGGTTTTCTGTGTTGCGTCCTCTATAACGCCTCTGTGTTCCATAGGGTCGGTGAAGTATTCACAGGGTTTGAGGATATTACTAGTGGTATGGTAGGTAGCGACTGACAGAGCTAAAGTTGAAGCAGTGGCAATAATAAGCCATCAGGTGCATCGCAGTTTCCTCTGTCACTATAAGTATTAAAAAACAATATATCGATTTGGAATGACGTCGTAATTTTAATATTTCTGTTACATTTAAATAAAAACAGCGACCAAAGACGAAATAAGAACAAAGAGATCTAGATGCATGACGCATTTAATAGTTTGTCCTAATTGGCAAAAGCATTTCGGTGCAACGAATTGTAAACATAACGTGGGAACTAAAACGTAAAAGTAATTTATACAAAATATATGCAATGCGTTTAGTGCGTAGTAGTCCTCTTATCTGCTAAAGGTCTGTAAGCCAACAAATCATTCGTGATATGTTGAAGTGGCCACCTTGAGTATCTTATCTCATCTTAATCGGGGGCCAGTCCGTATAGACCGGCGACACTTCGACCCAGCGGGATCTTTTGTGTCAGCCCCGAGATCTACCCCTTAGCTATCTCCCTATGAATGTACTGCCTCAGTTGCAACGTACACTTCAGAGGGAGAAGCCTGAAGTCTTCAGGGTTCGGATATGCCAATCCCATCAGACCCGTGCTTAGTCCAGCCAACGCGTCACATTCACACAGTAGGTGTGATATGGATTCGTCCTGTTCACCACAGGCTCTGTGGATAAAATTGTTCACCTTGAGTATACCTACCGGGTCAGATTTCCACACAAGACAAATATTTGTTTGATCTACAAATAATTGTGTCACAGTGGTAGGGTTCCTTATATTGAAGCCTGAAATTACTTGTCAAGGAACCTACTTATATAACATTGCAATAAATAATAAATGCCGAACATTTATAGGGTACAATTGTAATTTATTATTAAAATAGCTTGTTCACAAGGACAAAAAAATTCCTCTCCGTAACAACAAGTGTAAATACCTCTTTATTTTCCTGACGATTCAACCGGCGACCGAAAGTCAAAATCGATGCAAGTCATTCGAAAAGTCAAGAAAATAAATAGGTATTCCTTTCAATATTTACTAACGCGATTAAGATCCATTGTTTAAAATTGTATTATGTACACATAAGACTGCCGCGATACATCGCGGCAGTCTAAAATCATGTCTCAATCAGTTCTCGTTTTATGTAAATTGACCTGAATTCTAGACCTGTTTTCCTTCATTCACCATTCTCAACACTTACTCCAAAGCTTAATCCCAAGGCAGAAATAGGTCTAGATTAATTGAAAAAATGTGGTGTATTAGCAGCAACATATTACTTTTATCAATTGGCACAATCGCATACAAATAGGTCTCAAGCAAAATACTTCTTTCAAATCTTCCAAGACAAAAACAAGAAATAATTAATTAAGTCCATTCATTTTCTACGAATGAATAATATTCGGCGAGTTCTCGGGGATAAATCCCGCGAATCGGTAAGATTTAATACGACGTATGACAAATGTGTTAGATTTACTACGGGACTTTAACCACGCTTTATTTCTGCTAATCCGTTTGTATGAATACATTGTTACTCATATAACGTCTAAATTTGTTCAAACAGATTTTCCTGTTGATGAGCGGAAGAAGATGGCAATGAAATTTCACAAACATATGCTTCAATGATTTAAAGGAAGAATATAAATACATCATCTAATATCAGGAGCCATTCCCAGGAATAGGCGTCAAATCAATTATTGTCAAATTGCAAACTATGCCTGCGTGATATTTTGCCCCAGCAATATTAAAAAATTGCCCAGATCATAGAAGTCATTGAGTGTTTCTGGTGTCAAAACAAAATTGAGAAACGTGGTAATTGAAACAGTTTATTATAATATTGTAGATAGAATAATGTACTCGTAATAACCGTGACATAATATTATAACTAAAACGTAAATCCATAATGGTATTTAATTTAAAGGGAAATTATTCCATGTTTATTATTATTAATTTACTGTATTTTTCATATCGGTATTAATACCCTTGATGTCAAAACATAGCCATCTTATACTATCTTAGACTTAAGACCATACATTGTAATCACCTATGTTTGACAAATAAATAAATTCTATTCTATTCTAGCCTTAGAGCATTAGATAATATTGTCAGTTTGTCTTAAAAGCTAAGCAGTATCGTAGGTTTGACAAAGTAGTTACTGAGTTTCGCTCTTAAGCTAAAAGTATGATGTTTCAAAAGACTAACGAGATGCTTAGTATAAATAAAGTAATTAATTAAATTTGTACGCTATAAAATAGTTAATTATGTTATTACGGTTTTAAGATTAATTAATTAAATTATTCAAATGCCAACTGCTACAAAGTTGCATGACTGATGTTGAAGACATTTAAGTCGTTATCATATCGTTATTGCCAACCAGGTAGAGATCGGACATGATTCCCGTTTAGCGCAAAGTTATTAAATTTACTTTTAATATAAAAACTACTACCTATACACACACAAATTCAAATAATTTAACTTTATTTATTGTTGCAACACAGTTTATTAGAATTTGTAACAAAGCTTTAATTAGATTGATTGATAGACACTGGATTTTTACCATTTTTCAGGCATACATCTAATCTTAATCAAATAATAATGGGATTAAATATAATGACCACCAAAAATAGTAATTCCGCAGCAAAATATGCTTACTAAAATATATCATAACGAGCACCTATACGCCTCAAATCACTGCATTCCGTCTCAGAAAGGTTAGGTTATGCTAGGTTCCTTGTTAAACCCACCCAAAAATAGGAGCCCCGCGAAGCGGGGCTCCGTCGACTTATTTTGATCTCTTTAAATATACTTTGCTATGCAATTTGGTGATCATTTACAATTTTTGACTGTTATATTTTACTATATCTGGTGATAAGTTAAACATAAGCCAATAATAATTAAATTAATTGACAAAAATGCTTTGTATTATAAAACAATGAGCAAATGCCAATAAATTTAAAAGAATATGAATATGAAAGTATACTACAGTAATCCTGACGACTACGAAGGATGAGTTTTACAGACATTACGGTAAAACTCTATTATTATTATTATTTATAGTGCACTAAATGTTATTGCCATTGACAATTGATACACTACTAAAGTCTATCGATGAAAATAAGTTTAGATATAGACAATATTATCATATAATATATTGATATTACTTTTATTTTTATGTGTATTCAGATACATATGTACCTTAATAGCCGAGCTAGAAGTCGAGTATTACGAGTACCAATAAATAATTTTTGATACGATATCTATCTATCAATGAATATTCATTGATAGATATTATAAGTATATTTCGACGTTACAGTTTCAGGCTTCGAGCGGCCACAGAGATTTTTACTAAATATTGTACAACTATGTATATGACTTAAATTTAAAAATTATATATAAAACATATGTTATTTTCTCTTTCTAATTACGCAGCAACTGTAGACCAGCTGTAGACATATTTTAAACCCGTATTTTAAGTACCTGCCTAATGTTTGTGTACACGAGTGTATTCTACATTAAACTCAAGACAATCTCTATTTAATCTCAAAATACACCTCACTTTACGAGAAAGCGATGAAGAATGTTCAATGTATAATCGTTATTTTTATTCGTTCTTATTAAATTTATAAGCAGACCTGTCCTAGATTCAGGGAATTCCTTCACCACGTCAAGATATAAATTCTTTAACTACGAATATCAAAATTCTTAGCCTGTGAAGCCGTTTTGAAGATTGCTTCGGTAAAAATGTTTGGATGGACAGTTAAAAATTGGGTGAGAATTGGACCAACAGACAGAAAAATGAGCTAAAATGAAGCGTGGTACTTACAAAAGATTCTTGTTTAATGTTTCATACTTTTTTGAATAATGTTCGGTTTTTTATATAACCTAGATAATTTATTTTGAGAGGTAAGGCATAATGGAATTTTTGTTTAACCCTGCGATTGCGCTCAATCTGGAGCAGGGTACGGGAATCACACAATAAGTTTTTAAGAAATAAAAAATGTAATGATATAGAAGCGTGTTAATATTTTTATTGCTTTTCGAAGTAGTATCCTTTCCTTTCGAAGCACCGTCGCATGCGATAGAACCATTGACTGAAGCAGTGACCCTACTCTTATTTAGAGATTTCTTCCACGCCTTTCTCAAACGCAGCCACAGCATCTTTAGGGTTTATAAAACGAATTCCTCTAAACTTCTTCTATTTTTTTCATTTTCTTAATCTTTTATTTTTTTAAATATTTCCGGTTCTGATTTTGGTCGGCACAATTATTGTCCAGCCAAATTCTAAATTCGTTTACCTCTTTTCGGCATTCACTTTAATAAAATCGTACAAGCATCTTGAAACCATTAGCACCTCTTTTGGCAATAAACACATGCCACATATAACAAGTCGCAGTTTTAGTTGTAAGCTCAAACAGTGTAAAGTTTTTTATACTACTAAAGTGGAAAACATGCATACGGCCCACCTGATGGTAAGTGGTCACCGTAGCCTATGGACGCCTGCAACATCAGAGGCATCACTAGCGCGTTGCCGACCTTGTAAAAACCTTTTAACGCCCTTTAAGTGTAAAGTTAAAAGTATTCAGTTTCCTTTTATAACAGAGTATGCTTACCTCACTGTGCGGAGTGCGAAAACCTTTGGATAAACAATGGTAGCTACAACGATACAACGAATTCAGGGATTCACATGTTTCTGTGTTATCGGCGTGTTTGAGTAATCGACCTTTTCTTTTCGCGCTTTATGTTCCAAGGAACTATGTTTTCTTCTTCTGTGGGAAACTGATTGTTCACAAAGATATGGCAAACACACCAGTCTTTCTTGGGCATGTAAAATGTCGATATGTCAACATGTCGATATGTCAACATGTCGATATGTCAACATGTCGATATGTCAACATGTCGATATGTCAACATGTCGATATGTCAACATGTCGATATGTCAACATGTCGATATGTCAACATGTCGATATGTCAACATGTCGATATGTCAACATGTCGATATGTCAACATGTCGATATGTCAACATGTCGATATGTCAACATGTCGATATGTCAACATGTCGATATGTCAACATGTCGATATGTCAACATGTCGATATGTCAACATGTCGATATGTCAACATGTCGATATGTCAACATGTCGATATGTCAACATGTCGATATGTCAACATGTCGACATGTCCTAAATGAAACCTGCGATTTCGTTCAAACCAGGACACAGGGCAACTGTTGTACCACCGTAAATTTGAGTTTAGTTACAATTAGTTGAGCTGCTTTGATGGCAGCGTATTAAATGAAAATGCTGTGCGTGAGGTGTAGGATATAGGATAGAGCAGCGATAGCTCAGTGGGGAGACCAACAGATTGCAATGCCGAGGGTCTCGGATTCGAACCCACGTCGCGCACCTCTGACTTTCGGAAGTTATATGACTTTTCTAAATTATGTGCCTATTGATTGACAGTTATCGCCTGCGCCGTGCCTCGGAGAGCACGTTAAGCCGTTGTTCCCGGCTGCCATGAACATCTATGGCAGTTGTTCTTGGGAGAGTGTCGACACAAAAGATCCCACTGGGTCGAAGTGTCGCCGGTCTGCATTGACTGGCCCCCACATAAGATAAGATAAGAGGTGTAGGATTACATATCTAGGTTAAGCAAAGTGTTATTGGGAACTTCTGTCAAGAAATCCTCAGTAGCAGGAAGGAATCTGAAACTGCGCCCGCTGGATGGCAATAAGCTCACCCTTATTACGTAGGGCTCAAGGCATAAGTGCGAGAATACATAGTCTTTATACCACAATCATGGTAAAAGGTCTAAAAAAAACAACGGGTTGCACTCCGGGAGTGCCGGCAGAAGTGAAAACTTGAATATTACGTTGTGCATTTTTGATATTTTGGAATGGTTAGGGAATACCTTTGCACGAATTGCTTTAATTATCAGTGTAAAAGTACTATCATTTATGTGGTAAAATACAATATATATTGCGCTATCGTACACAAACATGACAATTCTCCCTCCGTCTTACGAATTTTTAATCAGGTCACGGGTCCTGACGCGAGTTTGACAATTTTCCCTCCGTCTTACGAATTTTCGATCAGGTCAAGTGTCCTGACGCGAGTTTAACATTTTTTACCCATCACAAAAAAGTGCATAACGCCGCTAAAGAAGATTTCACTTCAAAAATCCACTAACACTGCAACCCATCTTGCCGCCTTTTAAGAAGATAAAACTCACGTATTCTAAACATGTACTCGCAAGCAGAGAGCCCTATAAACGAACACTATGGTAGCGTTCGTACAGTTTCGAAACGATCGATTTATCTAAACGCATCACCACTAGAAGTGCACTTATCTCTCAGATGCCAAACAACACTTAAACACCTGATCGGACCTAACAAACTGGCAACACGCCAACGGAAAGGGTTTACTAATGTATAGGTTGGATGAGGAAGACTCTACTCATTACTAAAATTTCGGCTTAGATTGAATGGTAAGTAACACGCATCACAGTTAAAGCATCAAGTGTTGTGTGTTTAGCTTTTAACAGTTTATTGTTAGAAATAGTCCTCCGTCTCCTTTCATCTATAAACTATCTTAGTCAGTCTCATCGATCGGTTAAATCTGCCATTCACATAGTCTCAATGGATGATAGTGAATTGTTTTCGAAACTAATCATGGCAAGTCTTAGCGTCTGAGAACGTGATCAGTTTCTCTTCATAATTTCTTAATGTTTGGTATGTGACCTTGCCATCTTTAAATCTCACTAAGTATTATTTTATTTTCATAATATAATTTGAAAAAGTAGGTCAGAACTACAGATTTCTCGCACAAACTAGAACAGCCCGGCGGTCAATATAACTCCAGCCTGTAAGTAGAGTTTCCAGGTATATGCAAGTGAGAACCCTGTTAAAGCAAGTCAGGTTAAAGGTTACCTTAACCTGGAGAACCTAAGCTGTCAAGCTAATCATCCGACAGGCCGTATAATTCTTCAACCATAACCGTATAAAAAGAAAAAAGTTTATACGAATAGAAAATAATTTGACCATTTTATGGTTTCATCTCACTACTATATTCGACACAAACTAGCTAAACTCGCCAACTATAAAATATGAGTTTACCAAAATATGACCGAGTATTAGATCCTCGCTGATTTCAGCATGAATGGGCCGGCTCGACCGGGGAAGGACTACCCTCTCACATAATATCGACTTGAAATAGCAGTATTCCTACTGTTGTGTTTCGTTCGGTGAATGAGAGTACCGGAGGCCCAATTACCCACTTTCCCTTATCCTGCTCCTTCTCCTTCCCACTTCCTTTCCTAAAGGGTCGGCAACGCGCAAGTGATGCCTCTGGTGTCGCAGGCGTCCATAGGCTACGGTGACCACTTACCATCAGGTATGATAGTTTGCCACCTTAGTCGTATAAAAAAAAAATATGAGGAGCCGGTTCCGCTTTTGTATGCCTCAAAATAAACTGCAAAAATAAATTAACAATAATCCTAGTTATTCTGTTTACTATAAAGTAAATAGACTAGACTCAATGCGCGGTATTCTTAGAATTACTATAGCAGCTGATATACAAGCTTAACCTAGTTTTGGATTTTTCAGTTTACTAATAATTAATGACTATAAGAATTTTACTATGAAGTATCCAATGTAAGTGGTATGTTTGTTCTTACGTACATACGCGTGCCTATATGTGGCCAAAATGTAGAAAATATATATTACATTCACAGTTTGGCAACTATAATAATAATACCTCTTCACGTTGGACCCATATCTTCGTGTAAGCCTCCCAAAGGGCCGGGTATTTTCCTAACGTATTAGGGAAATACCCGTGAAAGAGAAACAAATAATAAATTCATACCTACCAAATATACATGAAAAAATTCATTAAAATCGGTCGAGCCTTTTGAGACGAGACGAGATTTATATACAAATATATAGATAATAATGCTTATGAAATCATCGAATTAAAATTTTATTAACTAATGGTGGCGACCACCAGTTTAGACCTTAATTTTTTTTAATAAGATTTCGCGTCCTACTCTCTTTCTCCATTTAAACGTGAACCATACTAATTCCCACACTCCTCCGTGCTTGTAATATACTTAAAAAGAACGTACAGAGGCACTCATAGCAAGTTGCACTCACTGATCGGTAATCAGACCAGCGACACAGGTACATGGTGGATATACCACATTTACGCACGAAGCGCTTTGCTTCCACTTTTATATTGCGTACCGCTAAGGAGTGGAATTCGCTACCTAAGTCTGTGTTTCCTGATGAGTACAATCTGGGTGTCTTCAAATCGCGAGTGAATAGGTATCTTCTAGCCAAGCGTGCTCCAGTGTCGATTGCATCTTCACGATCGCGGTCAAACGCAAGCCTATTACAGAATAAAAAAAAATAAAAATATTGTGAGATTAAGCAACGTTGGGTGTGGTCAGTCTACAGATGGGTGACCACTTAGTGGTATTTCATCTGAGCGTCTCCGTGCTTCAGAGGGCACATAAAAGTCCGTCCCGGTTGTTGGCAAATTGACGGCTGCTATACTAATCTACGGGCGGCTTGAACAACTCTTGACAACAGGTTGGCTACTAACCACACGAAAAAGAAAAGAAAGAAGGGCATTCACAGTTTTCCCCGTAAGTATTAATATAAAATTTAACGTCTACGGGCATTCAATTACATCACGGAGTAAACAAGCACTTACAAAGTTCTTTCCTAGTCAGATTTTTTTTTTGTTTTTATATATATTATAGGCGGCAAACGAGCAGACGGATCGCCTGATGGTAAGCGATTAATTAACGCCACCCATGGACACCCGCAACACCAGAGGAGTCACAAGTGCGTTGCCGGCCTTTTAAATTTGCCCTCGCTCCCCTCTTCTGATGGAAGGGGGGTAGGTGGTTGGGCCTCCGGTACACTCACTCCCTCGACGAAACACAACGCAAGCGCTATTTCACGCCCGTTTTCTGTGAGGCCGTGGTATCACTCCGGTCGAGCCGGCCCATTCATGACGAAGCGTGGCTCTCCCACGACTAGGGTCCTTGAAACAGGCGCCACAACAGTTTTTCAGCATCCTCATTCCTCCATCCATTATTATTCAACACGATTTGGTCACAACCCAATAAATTTTACAAAACAAAAAACCTTTTCATCTCGCACAATTGATTTATGGATCAATAGAAATAAAAATTAAACTGTAAATGACAAAATGAAATATGACATAGATTATTTAGTTGTCATATTACAAACATTTTTGTATGCACTAACTTATTTATAGATGTTTGTCACTGAAGCGAAACGAATTTGGGTCATTTGTATCTGAGTAATAATATTTATAACTTTCTTTATACACGTTGTTCCAAATACGTGTTTATTTATACTGAGAATGCACTAGTATATATCGCGACGTTGTTCATAAATCATGATAAATATAAATAATGGTAGATATTTTTGCTATCAAAATTTGTATTCGCTTTAAGAAAAATTACCGTAATGTATCAATGTCTGTTTGAAAATAAGCCTATTTTAAAATAATGGTTGAAATATATTATGTTTAAGGCCTAGCGCGCACTGCCTTGCGGTGGAACGCGGTGCGTTTATTCTACCGTGCGGTAGAATAAACGCATTCACGGGGCCGCGTACTGCAGCGAAAAAAACGCACGTTTTGTCATTTGAACTCCAGCTGTGGTAGATACACGTCATCGTTATAGACTACGACACAAAAGTTGCTATCTGTATATATTTATTATTGCGTAAAAAAAGGGTACCCAAACGGTATTTGGTTCATCCCTTGACGGCCTGGCCTATGAAGGGCTTTTTTTCGTAAGATACAACGATCTACGTTCATATCCAAAAAAGTTTTTCGCCATCACCGGAGAAACGGCAGGTAATGACATATCTGTGTCGCGTCCCAACAGCAACTGACTGAGTGTCTCAGGGCGTTTTTGTCACCGCAGTGCGCGGCACTTCTTGAGATCTCTATGCGATACAAAAATATGTGCGGTAGATTCACCGCAAATTTGCAGCGGGAGCTCAACGACGACTTTACCCATTGCATTTATTTCACCGCAATGCGCGCACTTCTATGACACTATATACTTCACAGATTATGCGTTAAAAAAACGCAAGGCAGTGCGCGCTGGGCCTTAATTATAAAGGAATATTGCTTTATACAACAAAGGTGGCACTCAGGCTATGATCGCTTACCATACATTTAACTTTTTTTAAAAGCAGCTTCCGCATTAGCGATAAAACCTGTGTGGCAGAAGAACACCCAGACTCGGAAAAAACATTCGTGGGTCACACAATGTTTTGTTCTGTGTGGGATCCGAACCCACAACACTCGGTACAGTGGGCAGTTGCGAGACGACCACTTAAACCATTAGCCATCCGAGCAGTCATACTAGAGGCGTAGCGCGTTGCCGATGCTAGAAGAATAATTTAAGATCATAATATAATATATAATATTCTATCACATACACACAACATCATCTAGCCAAAACTAAGCAGAGCTTGTACTATGGGTACTAGACAATGGATAAACATACATAATATATACTTTTTTTGTAATTACGTACATATTATACATAAAAATACCCAGGGCAAGACAAACATCCATGTTCATGCACACAAATGTTTGACTTGTGCGTGGCAGTGGGTTACACTGACCACTATGAGGAATTGGTAAGGTAAGGTAAACCTTCGGCGCTGTTACTTACCATATGGTTAATCAATAGCAGTGACACTAGTCGTATGCAGTAAAGATAGTGGTACTTTCTCGGATAAGTCTTCTTCTCCCTAGCCTTTATTATTCTCAAGGCACTTGGGGTCGGCTTTCTAGTCTAACCGGATTTGACTGGATATCAGTTTTTACACGGAGCCACTGCCATCTGACTTCCGCAACCCGAAGGCTAACGATACCCTAAGGCTAGACCAGTGTCAGGATATTAGAGGGCACTGTCTTCCCAGTAACGACAGCCATAGATGTTCATGGCAGCCGGGACCGATGGCTTAACGTGCTCTCCGAGGCACGGAGCAGGCGATAATTAATTATCAATCAATACGCACATAATTTCGAAAAGTCATATAAATTCCGAAAGTCAGAGGTGCGCGACGTGGATTCGAACCCGAGACCCTCTGCATTGCAGTCTGTTGGTCTCCCCACTGAGCTATCGTTGCTGAGCTTCCCCGGATAAATAATCACAAAATTTTAAGCAACGGCAGACTCGTAAAATCATTGCAGTTGGCCATCTGGGAAAATGTGATGGATCTGTTTTGTCATTTTTCACAAAAGTTCTTATAGCTGCAAGCTCTTATGTTAGAACGTAACATATAATTAAATCTTCTAAATTCCAAATAATAAGTCATATACCTCCTGAAATGCGATTCAGTACTGAGAAGGTAGTGAACGACAACTTTTTCACACATAGAATACGCCGAAAAGATTTCTATTCACTCACACACGCCTAAAGTGTAGGTACCTTGTTCTTTTTCTAGTAGCAACCACAGCATATCTGTAAAGCCTATAAAACACTCTGAAACTTAGGCCCAACGCTCACAGGCGGGACGGCACGTCAACATAATCTTATCTATACTAATATTATAAAGCTGAAGAGTTTGTTTGTTTGTTTGTTTGAACGCGCTAATCTCAGGAACTACTGGACTGAATTGAAAAATTCTTGTAGTGTTGGATAGCTCATTTATTAAGAAGGTTATATAACATCACGCTACGACCCATGGGGGCGACGCAGTAATCATAAACGCATGTGAAACCGCGGGCACATCTAGTATTAATATAACTTAATATATTCACTAATATTATAATGCGAAAGTGAGTTTGTTTGGTACGTTTATTTTAATTTTTTTATTAACAACTCGACCGATCATCACAATTTTTTTTCATCCAAATCTAACCTCTATTTCCGAAGAATAAATATTTATTGACAAAATGGGTGAAATCTAGTAATGATATAAAGGTGAAATTGCAACGAGCATGCCATAAGCCTAGAGTTCCCATAACGGCAGCTTTGGTTTGAAGCTTTATTTACTTACTAGCTTTTGCCCGCGGTTTCGCTCGCGTTAATTTAGAATTTGACAATCAATTCGGGTTGTACTATGCTTGTAATAATATAATTCCATCATGATTCGAAATACACGTGGCGCCATCTATTATCATAAGAACGTTATTGCTGTTTTCCTCGGGAACAGTAATTTTTTTCGGAGTGAAAGGTAGCCTATGTCCGTTTCTGTACACCTGACAACGTATATGCAAAATTTCAGGATGATTGGTTCAGTGGTTTAGGCGTGAAAAGGTAACAAACAAAAAAACTCATTTTCACTTTTATAATATTAGTTAGGATACTATAAAGCTGAAAGGATTTTTTTCATCGCGATTATCTCTGAAACTACCAGACTTATTTTTAAATTCCTTTTTGCAGCCGATTTATAATGGAAGATAGAGCGTATAACATCACGCAACGTGGCCAGAGTCGCTAGGTAACTCATAACATTAAGCTATACCTATTCTTTTAGAAGCCCAAAAATCTCTTGCCTTGCCGATGCCGTACCGCAAGTGAGTACCAAACCTTAAATACAATTACAATAAAATAAATACAAACGCACAGACAATAAAATACGTTTATTCTATAAAGCATTCTGTGCCGCATTCTAGTTCGGTCTGTAGTTTGTTCGTCACGTGACGCGTCGGGCGCGTCGCAGATCGCGATCATGTCATTAATGTCAAAAGCCGGTAAACTCTAATTTAATATTAGGTTAATTGTGTATTGTGATGTCCGCAGTTTTACTGTACATTGGCTGTACGTATTTCTGTGTCAAGGACTACCCAGTTAAAATTACTATGTTGTAATTTGCCAAATTTATGTGATCACGTCGACTTCGTGGCGTTTTCTTGAAAATTCGACGCACACTTCCTCAATTTGTTAGTGAGAACCAATTTACTTGTGACTTGAGATGTTAATGCGCCTACGCAGTATTCTCGAACATTCTTTTTTTAAATTACTAAAGACTTTTATTTATTTATACATAGCTCTTATCAACCAATGAAATCTATCATTAAAGTAGACAGAAAACAAAAGATGTATTGCGAGCTCTATTTACAATTGCTGATCAGTATGAAATCTTGATCAGCAATAGAGTTGCAATCAGTTGAAAACAGTAGCAAGTTATTGCATCTTTTTATTGAAATAACAGGATAATCAATTGTCATATATACATATATTAAAATTGTAACTGGTCATGTCATATCTGTATATGAGATATTCAAGAAAAATAATGTAAAGGATCTTTGCGTTCTTGCAATCAAACAATTATTTTTAGAATTTTTGTCTTACCGTATGTTTGTACGCGGATCACCCAAACACTACTGCACGAAATTGAATACGGTTTATGCAGTTGCATTGCTGGACGTCTAACTTATAATCAAGTGCGCAATGCTGGTGTGTCATTTTGATACGTCGTTGCCTAGAAATCAAGCATATTCAATAATATTTTTTTATACGCCGCCTAGAGGTCGATTTTTAGTAATAAGATTTTTTTAAAACGCCACCTAAAATCCGTAACAACAAAAATCCACGCGGACAAAGCAAGCAAATGCAAGTCCATACTACAATGTATTGTGAGTTCAAATATCTCGGATATACCCAATAAGGAACATGCCCATTTCTGGAACCACGTGTTACAGCCAAATTTTTTACAGCAAAAGCTGCGTCCATTCATCACTAACATAAACAACATTTTAACAAAAAAGAAAACCGACTTCATTAAAGAATATTCTAAAACTTAAAATGCACTAAAAAGTTAATAAATAATTGCATATTCTTGTGAATAATTAAGTTATTGTTATTAATGGAGTCGGTGTCAGCCAAGGTAGGTTTGTAACTAATTAAACATGAGATGTCTTACTATAATCATAACATAACATTGGCATGCACAATTACACACATAGACGCAGCACGCGGCGCGGGCGGCTGATACCGACTCCAAAAATAACAATAATTCAAGACCACACGGGCAGCACCAGCTTTCAAATAAAAAAGTATCATCAAAATCGGTTCACCCAGTCGAAAGTTATGAGGTAACAAACATAAAAAAAAAATACAGTCGAATTGAGAACCTCCTCCTTTTTTTGAAGTCGGTTAAAAATCATAAAAAAGAAATTGAATTTACAATGGTTAATGGGGAATAATAAATATTTTATGTTATAAAGCAGAAGTATAATTAACGTATTTCTCTAACACATGCCATCAATTTTATGACTGTAACAAGTAGGCCCAAAGATGTAGGAAAAATAAGGGGTTCTCCTTTCCAACTGGTATATTTTAAAGATAATGAATATAATGATCGCTCGCTTTAATGTTTTGTCGTTTAAATTTGTCGTCATCCCTGCATTCCTGAGTATTTGCCATAATATTTTCTTTGTTGTAAAATGTCTCATGTCTGCTAATTTGCAGTATTTTGAGTGAGTTATTCTTATAACTGCAACAACTTTAATATGCACTTTTGAAATGCCAAAATAAATAAATCGGCCGAATAATTAAATTGATGCGACGTACAACCAAGTAGCAATGAGTAGCTAAGAGTTGAAAACAAAATAACAATAAAAATAATAATAATACTATCAACCCTGTAATTAAACTGCTGGGCCTCTTCTCAATATGAGAAGGGTTAGCCCATTGTCCACCACGCTGGCCCAGTACGGGTTGGCAGACTTCACATATCTTCGAGAACACTATTGAGAACTCTTAGACATGCTGGTTTCCTGACGATGTTTTCCTTCCCCGTTAAAGCACGCGATAATTAACTATTTAATACACACATAACTTCGAAAAGTCAGAGATGTGCGCCTTGGGATCGAACTCGAGACCTCTGCGTGGCAGTCCAACGGTTTTCTTCTAGGCTAAAGCTGCTTATAACAAAAGAAACAAAATTATTACTATCATTTAGTGTTATTTTATCTTCTCGTTAAAAACTGTAATTCGCTTCGTGTCAGAAGATAATAAAGGCGCTCATAGCCAGTTGCACTCACTGATCGGTAAACGATTAGCGAGGCTAAGCAACGTTGGGTGCGCTCAGTCTATAGATGGGTGACCACTTAGTGGTATTTCATCTGAGCGTCTCCGTGCTTCGGAGGGCACGAAAAAGTCGATTCCCGTTTGTTGCCAAATTGACAGCAGTCGTTTAGCCATGTCAGAGGCCTACGGGCGGCTTGAACAACTCTTGACAACCACACGAAAAGAAAGAAAGAAGAAGATAATTTTGCTTTATACTTCTGTGAGGTCATAAGCAACTATGAGCCCTGACAAACAGCAAACTGTTAGCTCAGTTGAACATGTAATAAACGTTTTATATATGAAGTGTAATAATCGTCTTGGAAAATAAGACAATAGGAGAATAAATTGTCTACATAAGACGCTAAGTGTCAAAACACGTCACATACACTCCGATGCCAAAGCCACGAAAGATTGTTTGAATTTCATAAAATGTTATTTAAGATTAGGGTTTCCCCGGATTTGTCCTGGTTTAGAGGGCATTCGGGGAGCGTCCGGGCGGGGATTTATTTGTAGTCCGGGTTTATAAAGTCTTGGGCCGCCCGCGACGCACGCACTGTGCCCGCACGCCGCGATCAACCGACGAACCGACTCGCTAAGTTCACCGTCCCGTAACTGTTATTTATTAACTGACTATGTTTAAAAAAAACATGTCCGTGTTCTGGGCTCTAAAAGCTGGGGATTTCACGCGTCTTGTCCTGTTTGCCAAATTTTAGAGATGGCAAACCTATTAAAGATAATATAAAAGCAAGAAAGCAATAATAAAAGAGGGATACCTCTTTTATTATGATGGAAAATGATTATTATGATTTTTATCATTAAAAATAAAGTCTTATTGGTATAAGACTTTATTTTTTTATTGTTAAATTAGACTCAGCCCGCGACTTCGCCTGCGTGAACAGTTTGCGTCTGAAACATTATTTACGCGGCTCAAATTATACAAATGATATCGTTTCTACCACAGATTTTACTGAAAAATAAAGCTTCGTATAACAAAAAGCATTAAAATCCCTTTCATGGTTTTGTGTGCAACTCGAACACACAATATCGCAATCAGAAATCCAGATTTTGCGATTGAATAACTTTACATTAAGGACTTTGAACATCCAGTTTAGCCAAGAGAGGGCCATTTCATTCCATTCCAATAATTCATTTATAACCAAACTTCCTTCTGCTACATAACTGATTTATTTATTTAGAATATTAACATCAAACAGTTTTAATTTGCCCTTCGCAAATTGGGACAAGACTACAGCCTTGTCGACATCAATACACTCATGATGTTACAAACGATTTTAATTTACCACAGTTTTACACCCGCGATAAACGCAGCGACCGCAATAAAAATATGTACCGTAAACAAATTCCCGTTGAAACTGCGTCTCACTGTACGCCAATTACCGAAGCCAGAATTTATTACATCAGAAATCAAACAAACTTAGTTTACAGTTTACAAATCAAAAGATTTATTTTACAAACGGGTTTGTTTACGATGTGGCGCCAACGCGACCGATCGCCGGACGAGAGCTATATCGAGGCAGACGCATTCCTCGTCACGCTCTTGTTTACAAACGAATGTTTGTCATAACATATTTATGCGATCTTTTTGTGGCTGCATTTCTTTGTCGGCATTTGGCGTAGCTGTTGAAGTAGGTTAGTTGTTAGTTGCAGAGCAAAGATGCGTAGTATTCGTGTGTAGGCGGTGGTTAAGGCGTGTGAGTTCTACGGCAAAGTCAGTCTTTGAGTTTCCATCTTTACCGCTTAGTCCTGTCTACAGTAATTTTGCTTCAAAACTAATCCGGATAACGTCATGAATGAAAGTGATGAATGGGTAATTGCAACTAAAGATGTATAACAATAATGGGATTAAATATAATGATCAGCAAAAATACTAATTGGTCAGCAAATATTGCACAGCATAACGAGCATCTATACGCCTCAAATCACTGCATTCCGTCTCGGAAGTGTTAGGTTATGTTAGGTTCCTTTTTTTAAACCCACTCAAAAATAGGAGCCCCGTGGACTTACTTTGATCTCTTTAAAGTTTGCTGGCCATGATTTGCTGATCAATTAGCTTTTTTTGCTGCGCAATTAGTATTTTTTTGCTGTGCATTTAAATACTACCCAAGAATAATTATTACGACAGAGAGCGTTGCCGACGACATGAATGATCGAATCGCTCGAAGATGTTTCTTCGCCATCTAAGAGGTAACGTGCGTAACCGGACTACCAGGGTTACTGCACTTCGCCCGTTAAGTAAGAGTGCCACAAGCCCGGACTTTACCCATTCTTTTTATATAATATTACCTCTTACTCTTTTTCCTTAGGGGTGACAAGAGTTATCTCTGGTTTAGTGCCAACAATTACAGCGATTATTATCGATATTCACTTAGATAGTGCCACACTTTCCTTCTTTACAAGTTTATTTGTTTCTTGATATCGAAATATTCTTCAATATAAACAATGGGTTTCTGTTTATATATTTATACATATAATAAATCTGTAGAAGTGTAAATTCTGTACATTAAAAATATTAAAAAAATAAATAGCGGGGGGTGTTATACTAGTTCGAAACCGAACCAAAAAATGTGATTAAAAAATTTTTTGTCTGTCTGTTTTCGGATGGGCTCGCTGACAATGTTGTGTATGCTGAAACTCTCAATTGATGTCCTGCGGTGACTATCTGTCGTCCCTGTCACGATTATCTTTGTGAGCATTTGTTGCAATCAACGCCAGCGTCGCTATCGGTGATCCTGCTACTCTTTTTGTTGACCGTCCCGGCTATGAGACCAGTCATAAACTAATCACGAGCAAAGCCGCGGGGGCATATGCTATAGATATAAACTAGATACTATTACGAACGAAAGTTATTTAAAATATTATTTGAGCGATATGCTACTTACCAAACTAGGAATCAACTATAAAAGTTACAGATCTCGAGCGAAGCCGCGTGCAAAAGCTAGTTTTTAATAAAATTATAACCACGTTCCAGTGACTGACAGGAGGTTGAATACGCTTTACCTTTAACATCTAGATCTACACATGACGACAACATAACATCTAGATCTACACATGACGACAACATAAAAAGTTGCGAATTCGAAACACGGCGATGCTCGTTAACCCGTCAAGTTAAATGGTCTTACTGACCTTCCTCGACAGACGTTTGGCTAATAAACAGTGTCTGCATACTTATATTCCTTCACTCTTTAATGATCCAGTGATTAATTACTATAGATTTAGACACGCGTTTAAAATAAGGTACGTTTTGTTCTCTACTTCCTCTAGAAATACTAGAAACAAAATATATTTTGTTCCTAGTATTTTTAGAGGAAGTACTACTATTACTATTATGATATACGTGTTTGTTGTTTTGTGCTTCTGTCATCAACAATAGAACAAAGGATTAATTATATAATTTTCATACATAATATTGTTTCTTTGAAAATAAGACTTTAGCCCCGTGTCGCAGACTGTAGAGCAGAACGAGAGTACAGTAGAGCCCCATACAAAAACATAATTTAAAGATACAAAGTCTCTGAATAATCATTTGCAAATCACACAAATATAGTGCTGGTTGGAATTCTATAACAACAATCAGCGTAGCGACCGCTTGCCTTCTACGCTATCCGTACTTTAAAAAACATCGAGGTCGAATTTGTTTATTTGAAAGAGGTAATCTCTGGAACTACTGAACCAATTCTTAAAATGTCTTCAAAAATAAAAAGCTACATAATCCCTGCGTAACCTAAGCTTTTATTTTCTTTATTGAATTAGGGACTTTTAACCAATCAAGGTTCATGCCAGTCCCATAAATTCACCCATAGTTACAAACTGATTTTCTTAATACTATTAAATATAAATTTATAAAATAACTTAGCTTCAGTACTAGTAAGCTCATAATATACTTTGGATCCTAAGCTTACATTTAAAAACGTACCACAAGCGATATTTTATAGCCAGTATACATACACACAGACAAGACTAATATCGTCACATTACTATGTATCAAAATCGTAGGGCAACGTATGAACTGCTAAATTCGTGAGGCAGCTGTGGAATGCCAGTCATGTAGTTCATTATTCGTCTCAGGGTCTCCAGAAGAACTCGCGAAGGTATGTGGAATGCGGACTGGTTTCTGTCGCCTAACATTTATTTGTGCCAAACTAAACTCAATGTTCAACATTATTTATATATTATTTAGTCCAATATAATAATCATATCGTAGCTGTTATGTGTATTTATTTTTTAAAATAGAATAGAGACATTATTGTCTCTATTTAAAATACGATATTAAGTACATGTACATCTATGGCAGTCGTTATCGGGAAGTCAGTGCCGTCTAATATCCTGACACTGGTCTAGCCTTAGGGTATCGTTAGCCTTCGTGTTGCGGAGGTCAGGAGGCAGCCGCTCCGTGTAAAAACTGATATCCAGTCAAATCCGGTTAGACTAGAAAGCCGACCCCAAGTGACTTGGGAATAATAAAGGCTAGGGAGTAGATTAAGCATTGAATATGTAATAGACATAGATTCTGAGGCTACACACAAACACTCTGCGAACTGCCGAACTCTGGAAAGCTATTGAGAAATTCTTGTCAGGAAAACCACATCTCTTTGTTGACTCGAGCCGGGATTCGACCCCAGACCTCATGCACAGCAGTCGCATTCACTACCGCTGCACCACGGAGGCATCCAGAAAAAAGTACTGTTCCCATGGGATATTGTTGACAAAATATATATTAACGCGAGCCAATTATGTAAAACATTGCAGCCAAGCAATTTTGTGCTGTGTTCCACACTGCTTCCGGGTACTGAATTATGGAAAGAACTAAGAAAAATAGATTTTTCAGCATCTACAAACACAGGAATTTGGACTGACATAATGCTTGCAGAGTAAATATGTTTTACACGAGGCAAGTTGCTAAAACCAAGTATAGTACTTGATTAAACTGTCCCACTGCTGGGCACGGGCCACTTCTCAGTTTGAGAAGAGTTAGGCCATAGCCACGCTGGCGCAGCGCGGGTTGGCAGACTTCACATATCTTCGAGAACATTATGGAGAACTCTCAGACATGCAGGTTTCCTCACGATGTTTTCCTTCACCGTTAAAGCAAGCGATAATTAACTATTTAATACGCACATAACTTCGAAAAGTCAGAGATGCGTGTATTAGGATCGAACTCGAGACCTCTGCGTGGCAGTCCAACGGTTGCCCACTAGGCTAGCGGTGCTTTTATTTATTGTTATCTCAATATTTCTGATTGCCTGTTTAAACTCAGGACTCCTCCCAGAATGTAGCAGCTTAATGGGGAACTATTTACACCGTAAAGTATTCCATAAAAATACGCACTTTATCAACAGAACGAAACAAAAATATTCAATTTGTAAACTAAAGAATTAGATCGAGTACATTAATTTCAACATAGTTTAAAACGTTGGATTACATTTTGAGCTAAATAAAAGTTTCTAACATAAACACATTGGATATTATTTCAATGAAACAAAATTAGTCGGACGATGCAATTTCTTTACTGTTTATTTCTTTTCGTGTGGTGAATGAAGTTTACTAGTTTGCTAGAATATTAACCTCGAGAACACGTGTTACTTATATCAGTACGTTTATTTAATTTAGCTGCAATTGTGATAATGAAATCTAGATAACGGAATAGCATCTTAAATTTAAATCCATTGTCGGCTGTTGATAAATATTACACAGTGCAGAATCTACAATTTTAGACTAAGATGGCGCTTTACTATGATAGCTTTAGATTAAGTACTGTCCATCTTGATAATAAGTTATAATACTATCGTAATTCATTGTTATATATAACTATCTGCAATCAGTAGTATCGCTCTGTTAAGGAATAAACAAAATTTTAACAAAAATTAAAACCGACTTCAAATAAGAATATTCTAAAACTTAAAATGCACTAAAAAGTTAATAAATAATTGCATATGTTTGTGAATAATTAAATTATTGTTATTTTTGGAGTCGGTGTCAGCCGCCCGCGCCGCGTGCTGCGTCTATGTGTGCAATTGTGCATGCCAATGTTATGTTATGATTATAGTAAGACATCTCATGTTTAATTAGTTACAAACCTACCTTGGCTGACACCGACTCCAATAATAACGATAATTTAATTATTCACAAGAATGATGTATTATGCGGTTGTGCGGTCCGCGGGGATAGGCAGTTCACTCCCCGACGCGGCCATACCCGGTATTCTGTATATTATTAGAAATAAGTATAACCATTGTGAAGTGAACAATATACTTCGATGATTAGATTGTATACCATCTTTTATTTACATATCCCAAGTAGATAATTCCTGAAATAAGAGTTATTTTTAGATTAACGCTAAACACAAATACTTTTTCGGTGTAAAAAACCCAATTCAACTCAAATCCGTATTACATTAGGTATACTATTCATGGATCCAGATCGAGAATCATAAGTATGAATCATTATACATTTACTGGGATTCCCACATCGGACTTTTTAAACAGGACATAGCACTTAAATAATGCTGGCGAAAGCCAGTATATTTATTAATACAATACGTATTACGTATCTTAGGTAATAATTATTATATTAGGGTACCTATTAAAAAATGTGGACTAAACCGCGTTTATCAGCTTCGGGTTCTATGCCTTACTCTTTGGAAGCGTAGCATACTACAATTTCAATACAGCCGCACATATCCATACTATTCCTTACTAATATTATAAATTTGAAAGTACCTCTTCCTGTCTATCTATCTGTTAGGTTTTCACGGCTAAACCACTCAACCAACTTAGAAGTTTGTTTTTTTGGTTTCTCGTCAAAATAACCACACTCTGCCTGATAGTAAGCAGGCATGCGGTCTAAGAGCAGTGGCCTCCACACCGTCCTGATAGCAGCCGAGGCGATGGTGAGGTCTCTACTTTGACGGCCCGAGAAGGTGCTTTTTCACGCACTGCTTAAAGGACCCAGGATTGAAGGATATACATAGGCTACTTTTTACTGAAGTAGCTACCACGCGAGCGAAGCCGCACGCAAAAGCTATTTTAAAATATTTTCTTTAAACACATACATGTATTTAAAACCACACCAAAGGGCCAGCCGCATGTACCTACATGAATGATACTCTTTTATAGCGGCACATTAGTAATTCAAAACGTGAGTATATTAAGACGGACTGTTCCTTCCATATGGGCGGTATGCGGCGGCACGATAAGTGGGTCGGCGGCATCCGGCACCACAAAGGTATGCCGCCTATTAAATGTTTATATTTACACTGTGACAACTGCCACGTGGATAACGACATAAAGAATATATCATATACTAGTTTTTGCCCGCGGCTTCGCTCGCGTAAATGTAGATTAGTTAAGTACTTTTTCTGGATGAAAGGTACCCTATGTCCTTTTTTGTTCCCCTAACAACGTGTATGCGAAATTTCATGATGGTCGGTTGAGTAGTTACGGCGTGAAAGCGTAACAAACAAACTCACATTCGCATTTATAATTCTTGGCGATACTGATTTCTGTTCGCCATCCCGCCATAGCTGAAAGAAAATGGCGAATAAGCCACTTGTTGATCATTTGTTTATTATTAAGTAGATACATTATTATGTTGGATAACGGTTTTGTGAACAAGAAAGAATATTATATCAAAAGTGGCACCAAGTGGTTCGTGTAATATTACACTCGGCGCTGGCTAGCCAGTTCCTTTGCTTGAACTTGGCTTGACACGCTGCCGCGTGTCTAGATTCTATACCTTATACAACCCGCGCACTAGGGACCATCACTGTGTTACGGAATATAACACACATTGAAACAATAGTGACGCAGATCACAAATGCACTTAGGGTTGCCAACCGTACTTTATAATAAAGTATTGTACGTTATTTCGGGTAAACGTACTTTATACTTTACTAGCTGTCCCGACAGATGATGTCCGATACACACGAAAAAAAAGAAACCAAATCTAAACCATTCTCTAATCGACTTGAACACATACAAAAAAAATCATCAAAATCGGTCCAGCCGTTTAGCAGGAGTTTAATTACAAACACACGCACAGAAGATTTATATATATAAAGATTAGGAAAATAAAGTACGTAAAAATACTTTATTTTACCTATGACAACTTTTACAAGTTTTATTTGTTTACTTAAAGCAACACTATAAAGACTCCCTAAATTAAATGAAAGCAATTATTTATCTATCTTAAAGATCTGGTTACGATGTTCCTTGATAATAAATATTTGTTATATATCACTAGCATCAACAGAAATATATTATAGTAAGAAAAAGACAAATTAAATAAATAATAGTTTATTTTCTGATCTTGCACTTCATTTTTTGAAGTGGAACTTCTTTAGGCGCATTGAGCACTTCTTAGGTGAACAAAAATCATAGAACTCGCGTCATCGTCACGCTTCCACGCTTTCCATTTTTAAATTATTTTAGAATATTAACAATTTTGACCCCCTTAATAACCCCTAAGAGAATACCTATCAGGAATCCGACCCGCCCATTTTTAATTTATTTTTTGTTTTTGTTTATGATCAAGGATTATAGTTTTCACTTCTATCGGCAATCCCCAAAGACTGCCCCAATTTTTTTTACCTAAGATCGTAAATATACCTACTCTATTCGTTCAAAATAATGGTGGCAACCCTAAATGTACTACCTATCTGTTCATTTGTGACATTTATTTTAATTGAGGTGTATACCATATTCTAATATTTATGATATACATAGAGACTAGATCGGAATCTCTCATAATAAACAAATTTTATTACGAGTCTTCAGAGGTTAGTTATTTAGTTAGTTGGACGTGTGTTATCCGCACTTAGGCCCACAATTGGGCCATTGTGTGTAAGTAACCGACGAGAAATATTGTTCGGTTACTCATACCACCTCAGCAGCTCCATCCAGAAAGATAATAGGGGACCGATGTTGCGCAGTGCGTCGTTCATCGTTTCTGGACGGTTTAGAAATTTCGCCCGTTGGTTGCTCACGCTTTTACAATGTAGGAGAACGTGAGCCGGTGTCTCCTCGGTCTCGATGCAGCCTCTACATAAGGGACTATCAGTGATGCCGATGTTGAATAGGTGTCTGTTGAGTGAGCAGTGGCCTGTTATTATACCCACTAAGTGGCGTAGGTTTTTCCTTGTGGAACGTAGCAGTTTGCGTGACAGATGTTTGTCTAAGCATGGAAGGGCTTCCTTCGTCTGTCTACATTCCTTTGTTTCTGTCCACTGTTTTTCGTGTAGTTCCGTCGTTCTATCACATAACCATGTTTTCAGTTGGCAGAAGGTCTTCAGAGTCTTCAGAGGTAACACTCGCGTGTGTCGCATTTAAGAAGTAATGGCAGGCAAAGTGTAAGGTAAAATACAGTTCGCATGCAGGTATAATGGAATAATGGAAAAGATTTAATTCAGTCACCGTGTGCGAATGGTACACTACTATTACCATAGTATAACGGATTGGGTAAACTTCATAACTATAAACTCTGAAATTTGAGTTCTGTCGTCCCGTTCAGAAATACTTTAATTCAAACAGTTACAAGAATTTTACATTTCAAATACATAATTTTAATAAATATTATTTATATTATTTTGAAGACATTTTAAATTATCTTTTTATGTTTTTGTAATATATTTAACTTGTCATAGACAACAAATTGACCGTAGACTTGGTTTCGGACCATTGACAGAACAAAGTGAACTTGGCAGGTATTTATCTTTACGATCAGCAAGTCATCACCCATTTTTTATAATGAATGATTAGTCTAAATTGTTCTACAGTAATTTTGCAAAAGGTCGCCTTTGTCTGGTGAAGCCTGATTATAAAAATAATTGTTTTAGAAAGATGACGGTAGGTATACCTGCCGTCATCTTTCTAGAAAAAGAGATAAACTATACTAATATTAGTTTCATTCTTTACCATAAATACTACTCTGCCGTCATAAGGAAAAAGCCATATCTCACATGTTAAATACATACATACATAGATTCACGCCTGTTTCCCAGAGGGGTAGGCAGAAAAATAATAAAATATATATTGATTTAATTTTTTTTTTTTTTGCATTTTAATATCTTTTTGTGGCTGATTCCTCTTTTTTCATTACGACGGCAGAACTGAGTAACAAAAAAATTAAGCAGTTAGGATAGTGTATAAATGCTTATAAACACAGTAGCATCGGTTTAATCATCTTAATTATTTTTCTTTATTAATGAGATAACCATCCGAATATATTTACAACTTGTGTAACTGTAACGATGAATCCAAATATAGAGTAATTAATAAGGAAATATGAACAAAACGCAACGTTTGTTATATCTGTGAAGTAAGCTTACAGACTAATAACAATTTAAATATAGAAAATCCTAACTTCCTAACTAATATTATAAAAGCGAAAATGAGTTTGTTTGTTTATTACCTTTTCACGCCTTAACCACTGAACCGATCATACTGTAATTTTGCATATACGTTGTCAGGTGTACAGAAACGGACATCATTCATCCCGAAAAAAATTACTGTTCCCGAGGAAAACAACAATAACGTTTTTATCATAATAGATGGCGCCACGTGTCTTTCGAATCATGATTGAATTATATTATTAGAAGCAGAGTACGACCCGAATTAATTGTTAAATTCTAAATTAACGCAAGCGAAGCCGCGAGCAAAAGCTAGTAGTGTATAAAGGGTATATAATGTAGTGCGTGTCATTGCAGTAAAAAGTAGTTTGCAAAAACGCAGTTTTCAAGACAGTCGGCTCACTTATATAACCTGATAAATAAACATATTAATATGTATCACCTGAATTACCACACACACACGCGTCCACACACACACACACACACACACACACACTCTCAGCCTCATACACACACACACACACACACAACATTGTGTAACTCGCTAAGGACAAGCCTCCACACTTTCACTTTTCACTGCCCAATTGGAATCTTTATAATATATGCAAATCTTTGCCTGTGAAAATAAACGTAAGCCTATAGTATGCGAAGATAATACAAAACAAAATGATAAACATAAAAATATATCTTTTTACAGGGAATAAGGTACTTTTTGAAGAAAAATTCACCCTACACCGATAGAATAGTTTTAGTATTAAAGCGTAACAAACAATATTATCCCCATTTATGACAACAGCACCTATAAATAATGACAACGTCGCCGTCGCACTACAAGACGTTATATTCATAAAATCGGCCTCGATGGCGTAGTGGTTAGTGTAACCGACTGCCACGCCTGAGGTCGCGGGTTCGATTCCCGCACAAGTCAAACATTTGTGTGCATGAACATTGATGTTTGTCTTGGTCTGGGTATTTCTATGTATAATATGTATGTATTTACAAAAAAAAAGTATATATGTATGATTATCCGTCGTCTAGTACCCATAGTACAAGCTCTGCTTAGTTTGGGCTAGATGGTGTTGTGTGTAGGTGGTAGAATAATATTATTATTATCTCTACGTGGGTGAAACCGCGGGCGGCAACTCGTATCATAACAACAAAAAAAATGACATTGCCAAAAGAAACGAGACATGTAATTAAACGTTTGAATGGAGTTCCTATTCAAAAACTATTCGCTGAAAAGTCACAATGAAAATTCCTCTATATTATTTTTCTGTATAGACACTATAAATTATCAGTTTTACCGCCAATGAAGACGTTGTTTAACAATTTCAAGGGCTCTATATATATCGTACCCCCAGTGGAATAAAGGCGTAAGAAGAATATACTAACTTTAGAGGAGAGCAAAAAACTATTTAATCTGATATGTTTATGGAAGTACTTTTACATTATTTAATTTAATAATAACAAAGACATTTGCTGTCCCGTGATAGACACAATAGAAAATCTATTGTTATGTATCATATGTGATTCAACGATCAGGGCAACTGTTAAATATATTTTATCAAATTTTAAGTAGACTTATAGACTTTTATGGTTGAAAAATATCATACTCATTATGACGCGACAAATGATTTTTTTGGTGCACGGCTTTATTTTTTGTCAAATCACAGCAGAAATAATGTGATTAAATATAATGACCACCAAAAACAGTCATTGCACACCAAAATATGTTTACTAAAATATATCATAACGAGCACCTATACGCCTCAAATCACTGCATTCCGTCTCGGAAGGGTTAGGTTATGCTAGGTGCCTTCTTAAACCCACCCAAAAAATAGGTGCCCCGCGAAGCGGGGCTCTGTCGACTTATTTTGATGTCTTTGCTCTGCAATTAATATTTTTGGTATTAAAATGCAGTTTTAATTTTGGTGATCATTTACTATTTATGGTGATCATTTACTATTTTTGACTGTTATATTTTACTATATCTAAGTTAAACATAAGCCAAAATAATTACTATTCGAGTAAACATTTAAAAAAAAATCTGCGTAATTGTACTTACGCCTTTATTGCTCTGGGGGTGCGATATATGCCGAGTCCAAATAGTTCGATTTTATTTCAATGTGGACGCAGCAACGATTTTTAATTGTGTTAATAATTACACACAGACACATTTTACATTTGTTGACGTAAAAACGAATGTTTATATGTACGCATATGTTACATTTGCGCGAGACAAATAAAATGTTTAATCTAATAGGATACTTGACATCAATAAACATGTATAAACGTATGCTCGAATATGTATACATTACGATATTTATTACAAAAATAAAAATCAACGAAAGCCCTGCGTTGCTGAACTGTCACAATATTACAGACAACTACGTGCTAAATGTTAGCATGATGACGTCAGATATACGGCGCTCATTTTCGAATAACTTTATTTATTTACTAGCTATTACCCGCGGCTTCGCTCGCGTTAATTTAGAATTTGACAATCAATTCGGGTTGTACTCTGCTTGTAATAATATAATTCAATCATGATTCGAAAGACACGTGGCGCCATCTATATTATAAGAACGTTATTATTGTTTGCCTCGGGCACAGTAATTTTTTTCGGGATAAAATGTAGCCTATGTCCGTTTCTGTACACCTGACAACGTATATGCAAAATTTCAAGATGATCGGTTCAGTGGTTTAGGCGTGAAAAGGTAACAAACAAACCAACAAGCTCATTTTCGCTTTTATAATACCAGCTTTTGCGCGCGGCTCCGCCCGCGTGGTACCTACATCAATAAAAGTAGCCTATGTCCTTCCCCAGGTTTTAAACTATATCTGTACCAAATTTCATCTAAATCGGTTGAGTGGTTTAGTCGTGAAAAGGTAACAGACAGACAGACAGATAGACAGACAGAGTTACTTTCGAATTTATAATATTAGTAAGGATATAGTAAGGATTAGTTAGGATTAGGATTAGGAAGTTAGTATTAGAATTTGTGAAAAAAGACAACTTCCGCACTAGGAATAATTCCTGTGTCGCGGGTAACTTTGCAAATATTCAAACAACGGACACAAAAGGCATCCAGACTCGGAACAGCCATTTGTAGATTTTATCTAACTAAAGTGATTACTTTATTTTGATAATAGCTACTTCGTTTAACATTGTTAAAGTAAGTAATTCTCGTTCGGATCTAAAATAGTATAATAATAATATCAGCTCTGTATTAAACTGTACCACTGCTGGGCACGGGCCTCTTCTCACTGTGAGAAGGGTTAGGCCATAGTCCACCACGCTGGCCTAGTGCGGATTGGCAGACTTCACATATCTTCGAGAACATTATGGAGAACTCTGAGACATGCAGGTTTCCTCGCGATGTTTTCCTTCACCGTTACAGCGAGCGATAACCAACTATTTAATACGCACATAACTTCGAAAAGTCAGAGATGCGCGCCTTGGGTTCGAACTCGAGACCTCTGCGTGGCAGGCCAACGGTTTCCCATTAGGCTATCGCTGCTTATATATAAACAGCAAGTGTAAAAAAAAATATAGTGTTATGATATTGTAAAATAAGTATCGTGAATCACAAGTCTTTGAAAAATCACAAAGGTGTTTTGTCGGTGTCTCGCGGGATGTTAAAAACATTGAAACAACGGTTACAAGTAAATGCACAACACACAAATGTTTGTCCCGTGTGAGATTCGAACCCAAAACATCCGGCCCAGTGGCAGCAGCGAGGCGATCACTTAAACCACTTCGCCATCCGTGCTGTCAATTTACTAATAAAGTAAAACGTAAAAATATTTCTACAATAATTTTAACAGCGTTGTTAATTCATACAATTTGTACGAGCATCGCCACATAATTCTACTTGTCGTACTTTTTTATTAACCTCTGAGTCTTTTTCGAAGAAGTTAATGAAAACATATATTATGTGGGTCTGTGTGTCTGTCTGTTAGTGACAGTTTGTTAGTGACAGGCATAACTCCGGAACCACTGGACCGATTGACTTGTAACTTGGTGTGCAGACACCTTGGGTCATACCTCGATCGAGTTTGAATATGGGTCCTGCGGGTCATAAAACCCCCGAGATATAGGGGTCACATATTTTAAATGGAAACATAAGACTTGTAACTTGGTGTACAGACACCTCGGTCGGTCATACCTCGGTCGAGTTTAAATATGGGCCCTGTGGGTCAAAAGACCCCCGAGATATAGGGATCATTTCTTTTCATTTATTTTTACATTTAAGACGAAGAGGTTGAATCCTGGGGTTTTACACTCATCTCGTTTTACATATAAGCAATAATAACCATGTCGCACGTTTTGCTGACGATACATGTCTGCGTAAACGAATGCGTCAATTATTGCTTAATACTAAACAATTTGTATTTATTTTTACAATATAATTTCAGTACAATGAATACTCTGGTTATTTACGGACACTAAAAACACTGAATTTTATTTTCTGTGTACATCCCGTTGTTAGCCATAACATCGACAACACAACACATCTCAGTGTACGGGTAAACTGCTCGTACACAATTTAAATAATGAGCAGGTGTGTTTATTTTAGTGACGCACAATAAACAATAAATTCCCCCTGACTCTGTTTGTACATGTTACTAAACAAGTAATCAGTCAAAGTACAACCGCTGAGAGATATGTAACAGATTACTCGTCGAATATACGGCTACAAGCAAAACACACATTATGACGTAACGGTACGTCAAGATGACGTATATAGTGGATTGTGACGTCATCATAGACAATACGTATCTCTATACTATCAGCCCTGTTTATGAACTATCTTAATACTGGGCGCTTAAACATATCCATATAGGAAGTATTTGGCCATAGTCCGCTGGCTCAGTACGAGTTGCCGGACTTTACAAATCTTCAAAAAATAATAGAAAATTCTCGCATGTATCTATGTTTAAAGTAACCGTTTATCTTTAAAGAGAACAATAATGGTCACTGCTTATTTTTTTATTTAGAAATTGCTGCAGAAATACAAAAATACTAGCAATTTTCTAGTTGTCCATAGTTAAACTATGCCTGTTTTAGAGGGAGATAATAATAAATCATTTCTTGGTTCATGTATATTTAAGCTAAGTTTAAAAAAATCTCATATAAATGTGTCAACAATTCATACAATATTATTGAATGTTTTTAAATATAACCACGAGCAACGGCATTTCTTTTTTTTCTTTCATTTTTATCGTTAGTGGTAATGTAAGCCACGGAGGTGATAAATCTGAAATAAATTTCCTTTAAGTTTTATTACATTATGGTCCATCAAACTGTCTAGTTCAACATTAGTAAAAATCTAAGAAAACTATCACTCACATAAATTGGTGATCGATGAAGAAAACTAAAGCTTAAACTTGCATTGCTTAAGATCCGTAGCAAGTTGTACGTGCTACGAACGGTAGCACGGATATTTCGTAGCGTAACGTAGAACCAATAAAATGAACTCTGAATGTATTACAAGCGCAGTCATAGTCGTAAATATTAAAATATTTTATGACTGCAGAGGAAGTATGAGTCAAAATATAATTGTAATAATTTATACCAGATGGTGGATAGTAATAAATTGATTGTGCATAATGTTTATAATTTTTATGCAAATAGAAAACTGGTTATATGCGCCATAAATATTTTTACGTACACTTGAAGTACAAGTTGTGTATTATATTTTGTTATAGAGACTGAAGTCTATACCAGTTTTAAAGGTAAAACTAGTATAGACTTCAATTGGAACAGAGTTAAGCTCGAATACTCGTAATAACCTTGTTTAATACAAGAGTATTACGAGTGTTCGAATCTTTAACTAAAATAGGTGACAAATTTTACTAGTACCTATGTAGTCTTAGTCAAATATGTAGATGAAATAAATGTATGTGTGTGTTCGTGATTGCGTGAGTGCGTGTGTGCGTGCTTGCGTGCGTAGGGATGTGTGTATTTCTTCTTTTTTCAAGTTAGATATTTTACATACATAATAATAATGTCCACCAGACCGAATTTCGGTCACGGCGGCCGGTCTTAACGGAGACTGGCCATCTGCGCAGGAGATATTAGTGAGAGTGCACAAGTATGTGCGCAAAAACAAGTGCAATCTCTGTTCCCTAACTCTCGGCCGCTGACTAGAGAGCGCGGTGCCTGACATGGTGTTGGACTCGCAGGGGTATGTGGTTAGCCGCTGAGTACGACACGTTTGTTTGCTCGGCAAGCACGTAGCGATCGAGCGTTGGACTCAGGCGCGGCTAGTGCGAACCAGTCGGTCCCGCGAGGCACAGGGTTGTCTTAGCGAAGTGGCAGCGTGGTTTCGCTGCCGCAACGCATCTCGGGTGCTTGCCTGCTTAGCAAGTAAGAGTCATAGCTAGATTCTCGACCCTTAACCGGCTTGTAGGCCTATTTGGGTAGGCGTACGGACGTACGTCGGGAAGTGAGCGTGCCTTATACAGCTCCGGTACCATACTGGAGATATGGGAGGCGGCTTCTCCGTCGGCTTCAGCGAGGTTTTCGTTAGCATCTCTTAGGAGTTGCGAGTGGTGAGCGGCTTTATTGCTCCGGTACCTATCTGGAGAATAGGTAGTGTCACTTGGGCACGAGGTAGCTCGCTTACGAGAACCGAATCTTTGAGGATAGGGTGGAGAGTCGAGATTTGGGGACAATACCTGTCTATAACTGGTCCCGGAAGGTGCTTTCGGGCGCTGGAAGGTACAGCGGCCCTGCCTAATATAACCTAGAGGTTGGGTGTAGGCGGAACGCTATATCATAAACTGGACTAGTCGTAGAGGAAGGATGGTGTTCCCTAACTCTCATGATCCGATGGGACGGCAATGCGACACGACCGGAGATCAGGCGAAAGATTAACGGCATTACGTGCTTTCCGAGGCACGGAGGTGTCTAACACCGCCAAATTCCTAATTCCGGGCTGCTATTGAACTTTCTTAACAGAAAAACCTAATAACTTTTTGTTGGCCCGACCCGGGATTCAAACCCGAGACCTCATGCACAGCAGTCGCATTCACTACCGCTGCGCCACGGAGGTAGTTATATATTAACTGTATTACTTTCAAGAAATCTATTATAAATATGGCGATGGAAATATTTTTAAACAAATATTTAAAGACCACAAATCTGCACAAAATCAACTATAATATCATAACGCATAACAACCAATATACAGATTTTGATACAGTTATCTAGTACGATATCTAAAGCTATAACTTAAAATCTAAGCCAGATTTCATCTCATTCTGTTCAGATGAACCAGCGGTATAGAACCAGAGGAATAGAACAAACCATATGTGGATCACACGATTTACTTATCCACATAAGTGACGTCACAGGTGAACATTAGTTTTAGCGAACGAAGTCAGGGTAGAGGTTAGTGAAATCTTCTGTGTAGCCTTTATTATTCCCAAGTCACTTGGGGTCGGCTTTCTAGTCTAACCGGATTTGACTGGATATCAGTTTTTACACGGAGCGACTGCCATTTGACCTCCGCAACCCGAAAGCTAACGATACCCTAAGGCTAGACCAGTGTCAGGATATTAGAAGGCACTGACTTTCCCAATAACGACTGCCATAGATGTTCATGGCAGCCGGGACCGACGGCTTAACGTGCTCTCCGAGGCACGGAGCAGGTGATAACTGTCAATCAATACGTACATAATTTCGAAAAGTCATATAACTTCCGAAAGTCAGAGATGCGCGACGTTGGTTCGAACCTAAGACCTGCTGCATTGCAGTCTGTTGGTCTCCCCACTGAGCTATCGCTGCTCACAAGCAGTACGGAAGTAATCGTATTATTTTTAAGATCGCCAGAGATGTGTTGTACATTACTAATATAAACATGTGCTCCACGTGTAACTGCGCCGGAGTTTAACAATAAATAGATTTCGTACAAACAGCTGATAAAACATGTCTACGTTACACACAACATACATTTCACATCAACACTCTTATTTATGATTAGAGTTCACACGCGACTTTCACGCGGAGGATTTTTTATAGAAAGAAAGAAACATTTATTCCTCCTGACGGTGAAACACGATAGAAAAAAAACGCAAGCTAAACAAAGTTTACAAAAAGGACCTTTTTTATATAAAACTAGCTGTTACCTGCGACTTCGTCCGCGTAGATTTTAACTAAAAACAAAGTGTTTGTCGCCGCGGAACCCTATTTTTTTTTTCTAAAATCAAAGTAGCCTATGTTACTCCTTATAACATCAGCTATCTGTCAGTGAAAGTCCCGTCAAAATTGGTTCAGCCGTTTCGGAGATTAGCCAGAACAAACAGACAGACAGACAAAAATTTAAAAAATAGATGTTGTCGTATAGGTTTCTTATATACTTTCATATGCATTAAATAAAAAACTGTTATTTTGACATTACAAACAGACACTTCAATTTTATTTATTTGTATAGATAGACAACTTTTAACATTTACAACAATAGAATTATTCGTATTTTTTTTATTTTCGTGTGCTTAGTGGCCAACCTGTTGTCAAGAGTTGTTCAAGTCGCCCGTAGGCCTCTGACATGGCTTAACGACTGACAAATTCGTGGTGTAATAAAGTCATAAGCCATTGTATTGGATTTCGAGTCTGCTAAGTATACACAACATACAGCCTCGTTACAGCACTAGCTTCTGCCCGCGGCCTAGTCTGCAGGAATCGCACGAAAATGCGTACCAGACGTCTTAACAAACTTACCCGTTACAGTATTTGAAAGATATATGTTCTTTTACTACGAAGTTATACATATATTTATGGACGTCAAAAGAGAAGAAAAGAGACAAATGGCGCTACAAGTCTTAAACCGAGCTATGCACTAGAAGTAGTCAGTAAGTACCGGGCAGTCTCTACGAGAATAAATAACATACATATATATATTTATATGTCAAAGTCAAAGTCAAACTCAAAGTCAAAGTCAAAAATCATTTATTCATTTAGGTCACAAAGTAACACTTATGAACGTCAAAGTATATAGGTTAGTGAGTTTACTAAGTTACTGAAGCTACATTTAGGTTAGGTGCTAGGTTCAGGCAAAGGGTAGATAGAGCCTATGAGAAGAAACCTGCAAGAAACTCACGGCCACTCTTTTAAATCTATGCTATTTTGACACTCATAAAATACAACAAAATATAATATAGATAGGGCAATTTAATTCGAATTATATAAAGTAAATGAAAGCTCTTTGAGTGGTGGGTGTCGGATTCTTCTCGAAATAACCGTGAGGTCAATAACACACATCTGTTATTATAATGTATAAATTCTTTTAATGATATAAATCTACAGAGATTGGCTCGTACTCATTTCCACTCGCGGTAAGCGAGCACGATTTGGTTCACTATGTATAAATCTAGGGTCAAACCGCGATTTGACAGCTAGGTGTAAAGATAAGTGTGGAGAATAGGTGTGAACAGTGGCTAGTATTACGCAGTCGTGGTACTTGCACAATGAAACGCCGAGATACTTTTTACACAACCAGTATATATTTCAGCAGAGTAACGTTCTAACTGACAGTTGTAACAAGAATGAATATTTGTTAATCTCCTACCTTATTTATATATTTTTATCAATGTATCAAATTGAGAGTTAAATATCGATTAATTACATTTTAAGGTGTAAAATTAGTACAGTAACAAATAACAATGATAATTATTAATTATAGAAATAATCAAATGTAAATATGCAATTATAACATAACAATTAAAACAATATAATACGTCACAACCGTGTGCTACTATTGAGTACTTGATCACACTAGCCATTTGTCAGAGCTTCTTATTAGCTTCTTAGAGCTCTTTGATATGCCTTAAATAATATAAGAAAATAAAATATTTAAAATATAATAAACAGTCTGCGCAGTAATATATTACATTAGTAATGAATTATTTCATGATATTTAAATACAAAAATTACTTTTTACAATAATTTAATTATTGCGTATTTACTATAAGAATTCAAAAGCACGCAAGTTTCAAGCATTTTCCATCATACTTCTATGTGAATTATGGAGTAGAGAGTACACTATAATATCACCTGCACTGGGATCCAGTCTTGGGTAATATACAAATTCTATGATATAAAAGAAGAAACAGCTAATCCATGACATGAAGGACTTGAACCTGCGACCTGAACAAGCATTGCGTATATCCAATCATTGAACTTAACCTATGTTTGTGTACAACCATTTGCATAATAATAATAATGTCCTCCAGACCGAATTTCGGTTACGGCGGCCAATCTTAACGGAGACTGGCCATTTGCGCAGGAGATATTATAGTGCACAAGTGTGTGCACAAACACAACTGCACTCTCTGTTCCCTAACCCTCATGATCCGATGGCACGGATAATCCGACTCCTCAAGAAAGAGATCAGGCGCAGGACCAACGGCTTCACATGCTTTGCATGCTTTCCAAGGCACGGGGGTGTCTACCACCGCCAACTTCCTAACTCCGGGCTCGTATTGAGATTTCTTAACAGAAAAACCCAATAACTTTTTGTTGGCCCGACCCGGGATTCGAACCCGAGACCTCATGCACAGCAGTCGCATTCACTACCGCTGCGCCACGGAGGCATAAAACCATTTACATACTAACCCAAGCAATCAAAACCAACTAAAAATATTTAGTCACTTTTGAGCAACTTTGAGCGAACTTAAATAACGGCGTCACAAAGCTTTGAAACGTACATAGCCACGCTGGTACTAAATGTTCACCTGTACTGAAAAGGCGGCCCTCGGATTTCAGCAGAGCCATTAACATTTCATTTGAAGATTTGTTCAGATGACGGTGTGGCGCATTCCATCGTGCGCTGTCACGCTGGCGCGCTGCCAACATGACGAATACCAACACCTCGTAACTGCGTCGCAGGTGTGGAGCCAGCTTTACATCGCAAAAGGTTACATGGGTTTATGAGTAATTTTAGGATTTAGTAACTATTTGTGTTGTTATTTCATTGCGAAGATTTTTTTATTTGGTTTTTTTTTTTAGATAAATGGTAGTTTGGGATTTTTGATGGTATTACTAAGTCTTGGTAATTGATCTAGGTATTACATTGACTAAATTTGTAAAATATATTATTTAATCTCGTCTGTATTGTAATACGGTCCTTTTTCCAAAAAAAAGCTAAATAAAATAAAATGTATTGGTTTCATAGTTATGTAGTTATGAAATTTATGCATAGACATAATATTATATGTACTAATATTATATATACTATAGTAATATGTACTAATACATTCGAGCTGAATAGTTTTTATGTTTCAACAATGTGCTAATTTATAAATTCGTAAAAAAAATTTAGGTATTCTAATAGACTCCCAATTAACATGGAAGGCCCAAGCAGAAGAAATATGTAAGAAACTAAGTGCATCTGCTTACGCTCTTTACAGATTAACAAAAAAAAGTTAATATAAAAACAGTGTTAGTTGCTTATCACGGCCTCGTTGTTTCAAATTTAAGATTTGGTATTATTTTCTGGGGTAACTGTAGCGAAAGAGAAAGCATTTTCAAAGCCCAAAAGTGCTGCATAAGAGCAATCTTTAATTTAAGAGTTACAGACAGTTGTGTACCTATATTTAAGAGTCAAAAATTGTTAACCTTTCCATGCCTATACATTTTGGAGGTAGCATTGTTTGTAAAAACCAATCCACATCTTTTTGCTACGCTAAACGAAACTCGCCTAAGAAATGTAACTATGAGATCACAATATTGTAATTTACTATACACAGGAGCGTTTAAAACAGCACTTTTAAAAAAGAGCATTATTGTTATGGCACCTTTAATTTTTAATAAAATTCCTAATATTATTAAAGAACAACCTCTAAGACTATTTAAAAGGGACCTCGCTTTATTATTATTACGAAAATGCTATTACTCCGTATCAGAGTTCCTAAATGATGAAAAGCGATTCTAATTAGATGGATTAAGTGGGTGACATTGTTTAAATTTGTTAATTATGTTACAAAGTTTATTATTTTTTATGTTTATTTTAAATTGGTTTGTAATTTGTAAATGATATATAAATATTAGACCTTTAATTAATGTTTGCATGCCTAACCGGCAGAATGTACACGGATTCAACCACACTTTTAGTAACCTTATTGTAAATACCTACATTCTAAGCGAATAAATAAATATTATTATTATTATTATTATAAGAAAAATGTATACTACTTAAATAGTAGATTATAATTTAATACATAAATAACGTTAATAAACTAGAGTTATATTATATATTATGTATTATTATTAGTTATATCTATACTAATATTATAAAGCTGAAGAGTTTGTTTGTTTGTGTTTAAACGCGCTAATCTTAGGAACTACTGGTTCGATTTGAAAAAATATTTTAGTGTTGGATATCCTATTTATCGAGGAAGGCTATAGACAATACATCATCACGCTACGACCCACGGAGGCGGCGGTAACGATAAACGCGGGTGAAACCGTGGGAACATGTAGTTATATATATTATTCTTATAATAATATCATAGATGGCGCCATAGTAATAAGAAATCACTTCGCCAGTATCAAACGCCACAAGCAAGGCTATCCCACACAGAACTAATATTTACGAGACAAACAACTAGGTGTTTTATGTCTGCCGGGCTTATTTGTGACGTTTTAATGTCTACAAAGTAGCCCACAGAATACATAGGTATTTTGAAAAATGGCCATTAAATGAACAATATTTTATTTTAATTTTAAATGTATGCCATTCTAATATAACTGAGGAAGGGATAGGCGATCACGTTCGTATATTCACGTCAAACGTTTACAACGATAGTATATTTTTCTGTTGTTACTGTTCCTTTTTATCCAATCTAATCGTAGACGTTAAGCATATCTTATCTTATGTGGGGGCCAGTCAGTGCAGACTGGCGACACATCGACCCAGTGGGATCTTTTGTGTCGACACTCTCCCAATAACGACTGCCATAGAAGTTCATGGCAGCCGGGACCAACGGCTTAACGTGCTTTCCGAAGCACGGAGCAGGCGATAATCGTCAATCAATACACACATAATTTCGAAAAGTCATATAACTGCCGAAAGTCAGAGGTGCGCAACGTGGGTTCGAACCCGAGACCCTCTGAATTGCAGTCTGTTGGTCTCCCCACTGAGCTATCGCTGCTCTTGACGTTAAGAATAAGTGGATACCATTTATTCTTAACATCTACGAGTAGGTTATTTACATATATGTATAGCTACGGATGTCGAGACACCAGGTTATTCACGCATCTATGTATATAACAAAATTGTAACTGGTCGATGTTTGTACATAAAGAATATTCATAATAAATAGATTTTAAAGATATATCAATGTGTAAAAAGGTCTTCATAAAAGCCATAGAAGCCAAAATTATTATTTTGAAATATTTATCTGTGTGTATGGTACGATCGATGTAATGGAACGACGGCAAACAATAACTGCCACAGTACCATCGATGGTACCGTCTAATGGTACCACGGTGAACAAATGCTGTATGTAGGTTAGTATTCGCATAACGTAAAAACTACCGCACGATATTGAATGCGGTTGTCATAGTTGTATTGCTGAAAGTCCAACTTTAAATCTGGCGCATGTTTTACCTTATACACCGCTTTGAAGTCGTGTATTATGTATCAAAATGTAGAGAGACACTTCCTCCAAAATTGTATGTGTACGAAGTTTAGCCGATTTCAACATGAATGGGCCGGGCCGGCTTGACCGGGGAAGGACTATCCTCTCACAGAATATCGACGTGAAATAGCAGTATTCCTACTGTTGTGTTTCATTCGGTGAGTGAGAGTGCCGGAGGCCCAATCACCCCCTTTCCCCCATCCCGCTCCTTCTCCTTCCCACTTCCTTTCCCAAAGGGTTGGCAACGCGCAAGTGATGCATCTGGTGTCGCAGGCGTCCATAGGCTACGGTGACCACTTACCAACAGGTGGGCCGTATGCTTGTTTGCCACCTTAGTTGAATAAAATAGTCGTACTTGCGTTTGCTGAAAAGACGACAGTCACTGGTCCTTCACTCACAGTACAGCACCTACTTAGCGAGCCTGGAACTACAACAGAAGGCTGTTTGGCTATAGTCCTCTACAGAATGACAAGACTTTTGAAGAGCTTAATTAAAAATCCCGCAATGCGCTACCATTAAACATAATTACCAAAATCCAAAACCGAATTACTGTCGAATAGGAACGAATGTCTATAAGTTAACGTAATAAGCACATATCTAAGCGACGACAGGCGACACAAGGAGTACTGAGTACCGGTAGTTATATCCGGAATTTTATATTATAATTTTTAATTTTGCGTGACCAAACCAATATTTTTTTTATTTATTTAATTATTTATGGAGGCCCAAGAGCTTATCCTAGTTTGACAAATTCGATAGCCAATTACAGGTCCTCACGTTTAACATTTCATTAAAAATTACACACAGTTTCCAAGAGAATAGCAATTACACGTATACAATTACATACAACCAAAGTACAATACAGCTCAGCTAGCAATATAACAGTTTAAACAAAGAACTGTATATTTATATTTATAGCATCTTCACGCGATTTGCTGTTAGGTTAGTCTTTGATTTATGGTTTGGGTAACATTGTTATTTATTTTTTATTTTTATTTATATAAGTAATACTTATAAGTTAGTCGGTGACGGGGAATTCCTAAACAAAGATGGTGGGAATGAGACTGGCAAGAGATCGCTAGAAACAAAGCGATTTGGAAATCCAAGAAAGATATTAACTATACCTTCAGGCTTCAACTTTCAATCAACAACAAAAAAATGTTTACTTTGATCCCAGTAACAGTTCAAACGAAAATAAACAAGTGAGTAACACACGAGAATAGACCACTAATCTAATATTGAGGATTAAAAGAAATATGTAGCTATTATCTATATTAAGATTCGATTGGTGAAACAGGCAGGCGTGTCGGTGACGTATCCGCGCTTTTAATTCGGCCATTTCGCTGTAGATGCGCGGGTGGACTAACATACCGGTGACGTGAAAACTGTTGGTGCCAGATCTTCGTATAAAGCCAAAAGAATAACTAATTATGACATCGTTGAGATAATGTAGGTACAGTGTAGTGCAATGCACGATTGTAACCGAAAGAAGTAATATTTAACTATTGTTCGATAATTATTCGAATAACGAAGATAGACGACAAATGCGACGTGTCGCATTGCGTTTATGACCTTTTAGTTTAATTATCGTAAGCCGCGATAGCTCAGTGGGGAGACCAACAGACTGCAATGCAGAGGGTCTCGGGTTCGAACCCACGTCGCGCACCTCTGACTTTCGGAAGTTATATAACTTTTCGAAATTATGTGCGTATTGATTGACAAATATCGCCTGCTCCGTGCCTCGGAGAGCACGTTAAGCCGTCGGCCCGGCTGCCATGAACATCTATGGCAGTCGTTATTGGAAAGTCAGTTCCCTCTAACATCTGGTTCTAGCCTTAGGGTATCGTTAGCCTTCGGGTTGCGGAGGTCAGATGGCAGTCGCTCCGTGTAAAAGCTGATATCCAGTCAAATCCGGTTAGACTAGAAAGCCGACCCCAAGTGACTTGGGAATGATAAAGACTAGTAAGAAGAAGAAGTTTAATTATCGTAATTTATATATTCTACGGTCTCTTTTCCAGTATTGTCCGAATATTGGGTAAAAACTCCTTGTGTCATAAATGCGAATATGTTGGCGCGCTGTTCTTTACCAGCGAGCTGTTATTTACGTCAATAATTAGCCATATGCACATTCAATCATTTTTGAGTGGTAGGGCAACGCTGTTTACAGCATGAATGGGCCGGCTCGACCGGGGAAGTACCACCCTCTCACAGAAGATCGACGTAAAATAACAGTATCTGTTATGTTTCGTTCGATGAGTGAGAGCGCCGGAGGCCCAATAACCCTTCCCTTCCCAAACCCCATCCTGCTCCATTTCCTTTTTCCTTCCGGTAGGCAGCGACTTGGTTGTGTTTTTTTGACATTGCTTCTGTAATGCTAAGAAAAGAGAGCCATGTGTATGAGCCACGGTTCACGCTTACTATCAGGTGGGCCGCTGGCTCGTCTGCCACCGATGAACGCAATAAAAAGAAAAAATGAAATTCATTTAAGTATAGATAATGCGTAATCAACAATGACTGCAAATTAATTCAATAAATAATTTAAGTAACAATAATTCGAATACATTCAATTCACTTAAATATTCGATTCATTCGTATGTATGTAAGTATATTCAATAACTCATCGCTAGTTACACGCGCGAGGCTCTGGTCTCCAACTGCGTATAGCTGATAACTGCCAAGAACGTATTACTGTAATGCCTTAGAACTTTACAAGGAGTACATCATCTCACCTATCATCTACACTAATATTATAAAACTGAAGAGTTTGTTTTTTTGTTTGAACGCGTTAATCTCAGGAACTACTGGTTCGATTTGAAAAATTATTTTAGTGTTGGATAACCTATTTATCGAGGAAGGCTATAGGCTAGAGAAATGTTATTTCATTGTGGTAGAAATTAAGATTTTATCTGTTATTTATTGTATATAAATACATGATTCATTAATGGTAATACAAAACCACGGCATAATCAGAAAGGTTTTATTAAAAAATAGTGACATCTTTATTCAATGCCCAGTCACATTGTCACAGTTAGTACATCCAACGCGCAGTTAACCCTAATCATTACCAAAACAACACAAGGTCATTCGATAAATATTTTTTTCACGTCACATCACATTACACAGAACTTATAATCGATCAACTGCTGTTATTCTGTTTATAGCGAACTGTTAGATAACAACTTTACACGTGGTACATTTTATTTGGCCTTGATGCTCAATAGAATATCAGGCACGTGGATCTAAACATATTATGTACGCTCCAAGGAAACTAAAACGAAAATAGTATCTAATATTATGTTCTATTTTTTAGACAACTCTCACACTAAGAATAATTCCTGTGTTGCGGGGGACTTTACAAACATTATCATCGGAGATCCAGAGGTCACGAGTTCACTGGAACCTCTGCAACTCCGTAGAGACATTGCCTCATTGGCATGTTTCTACAGAATATACCACGGGGAGTGCTCTGAAGAGTTATTCCACCTTATCCCGCCCTCCCCTTTCCTATCCAGAACAACGCGTGCTGGGCTCAGATGCCATCCTTACACGGTAGAGTCGATTAGAGCGCGTACCAAAAAGTTTGGGTCCTCATATCTCTGCCGAACGACCAAGGCATGGAATTCTCTGCCAAGGCACGTGTTTCCTTCTTCCTTCAATCCTGGGTTCTTTAAGCGGGGCGTGAAAAAGCATCTTCTCAGGCCGTCAAAGTAGAGACCTCAACATCGCCTCGGCTACTGTGAGGGCGATGTGGAGGCCACTGCTCTTAGACCACACGACTGCTTACCATCAGGTGGAGTGTGGTCATATTGACGAGCAAAATAAAAAAATAAAAAATTCAAAAAAAAATTCAAACAACGGACACAAAGAACACCCAGACTCGGAACAACCTTTTGTGGGTCACACAAAGTTTTGGAGAACGATTGCTGGCAACAAAGCGAATGGAGCTCTACGCGCTTTTATGAACAGTCGAAATGTATCCGAAAAGGCACGTTTGGCTGTTCATAGAGGACTATTAGTGCCCACACTTATGTATGGAAGTGAAAGTTGGGTATGGCAAAAGAAGCATGAGAGCAGAGCACTGGTATGTATGTACAAATTTTTGTCGCGTGTGGGAAATCGAACCCAACACTCGGTGCGGCGGCCGTGGCGAGGCGACCACTTAAACCACACACCATCTTGCAGTTTTTTTATTATATTACTATACTAGATGTTCACGCTGTTTCACCCGCGTTTACCGTTACTGCGCCGCCCCCGTGGATCGTAGCGTGATGTTATATAGCCTAAAGCCTTCCTCGATAAATAGGCTATCCAACACTAAAAGAATTTTTCAAATCGAACCAGTAGTTCCTGAGATTAGCGCGTTTAAATTACTTAGTTTTATTAGTTAGTATAAATTACAGCACGAGACAATTAAATGTGTGTTGTGGATTTACTTGTAACCGTTATTTCAATGTTTTTAACATCTCGCGAGACCAACAAAAACCTCTGTTGTTTTTCAAAAGACTTGTGATTCACCATACTTATTTTGCAACATACATCGCTGTAAATTTTATTGCACACTTACTATTATTAGATCCGAACGAGAATAACTTCGTTTAACGGTTACTTTATTTTGATAATAGCTATCTAATGTAACGTTCAGTTTATATAAGACGCGATGAATCGAAGTTTCAACATATGCTACGCCTACTGACACTGCGAATAGCTCGCGTTTCTCGTGGGAGAAGATGACTAACATGTTATAAGGAGGTAGAAGAGGGCATTTATATATCTTGGACATCGTCTAGCACGCAATTTTATGCACGATATTTTTTTATGCAACTAATGTGGCAAACAAGCATATGGTAGGTGGTCACCGTAGCGTATGGACGCCTGCAACACCAGAGGCATCACTTGCGCGTTGCCAACCCTTTAGGAAAGGAAATGGGAAGGAGCAGGGGTGGGAAGGGGAAAGAGGGTGATTGGGCCTCCGGCACTCTCACTCACCGAACGAAACACAACAGTAGGAATACTGCTATTTCACGTCGACATTCTGTGAGAGGGTAGTCCTTCCCCGGTCGAGCCGGCCCATTCATGCTGAAATCAGCGAGGTTCTACTACTCTAATTTATCAACCTGTACCGAACGCAGGCTTTTAGACACAATGGTTTTGTTATGTCTCAAATTATGGCTAAAGGGAATGGCAAATTCTTAAATTTAACTTTAGGCCTAACTCTTTTCATGTCACAGACAGGCGTTGGATAAGACAAGTTCAAACTCATACCGAAAAGAGTGGCGTGTCCTGCTAAAGGCTTACTCTCAGCATTTACTATACAACTAACATTAACAGCTTATAATATGAAAATAATAAAATAAACAATGAATTTAAAATGCCAGTCTTATGTTTAATAAGTTTGGCAGAAATTACTGCGCATAACCAGTTAACCAGCATAAAAAGCTAATATATAATACATATTATACAATAGATAAACCTATTATACCTACTGTCGAAAAACAAACCGAAGCAGCTCAAATTGAAACACATGTCAAATTCTAAAGGATACAACTCAACGTATCATGGAGCTCTAAAAATATAGCCGCATCTATCAGCATCACAAGATGCTTACGTCCCGGTTTTAGTACTGCATAAACCTTTAGCTCAAGCATTTATGCGCTCACAAAAACAGTGCGCACAAAAATAAACGTTCCATCAAAACAACTTTACATAACTTTTCGTAATTATTGTAAACAATCGAAAATAATCTGGCACATATTATAAACAGAAATAAACTTAGCCGATAGCTAGACTCGGCAATGATTCATATTCGGTCCGCGAGACGAAACTCTCTATCAATCATGCGCAACAATGTTTCTCTTTCCAAACGCTTTGATCTCGACCTTACAATGACATCGACATTCTGCCAAATAACTCCTACAAAACAAACTTATTTGTCATGCGGCGAGTAGCGCTAGTGTCTTCGCCACATGACGTTGAATGTCCGATATTTGGTCTATTTCCTGTTTTATCCGCTTAAAAATTAGGTTTTTCGCATTTGACAGAATTATATCAACACTTTTAAAGATCGCCAAAAGTTATTTGATTTGACTTTGTGTGTGTCATATTCAATTCTTTAGAAAATATGCGATGTCGTTGAGTGGCCTTCCATCGGCATTGCATTCCTAGGATATATCATAAAGAATATTAACTTATGAGTTTGTTTTCTCTAAAAGCAATACAATAAAATACTTCGATTTCAATGTTAGTCTGTGTTGTGACCTGATATAATATATTATTATTATATATACATATATTTCAGCAACGTACTTCAAGGTTTGAGTATTTATTTATTATTTATTTTATATTTACATCAAATAGAACGATTTGCGCCAATTACACTATTTAATAACATAATATATAAATTTAAAATTTAGCATTCATGCATTCTGCTCACAGTGCCTCATACATAACTCTTAGTACATTTTAAGGCCCTTAATTATATATAATTTATATAAATGTTTATATACGCTTCTTGTATGTCTGCCTGTCTACATCTACCAAAATCCTTTTTCTGAGGGATTGCTAGAGATATCGATATAAAATATTATCACATATCTGATCACTAACTTTTATAAAAACGCATCCATAAGTAGAAGAGTCTACCTTCGCCAATGATTTGATGACTATATGAATGAGCCAGTTCACCCAGAGTAGTACCACACTCTTACAGCATAATAGTAGTACTACTTTTATTCCGAATCAATCGCTGCGTACTATTGCTAGAGCCTTCATCAGCTTTCATATTTTTATAACTTTATTTTTATTCCATTTAGAATTCTATTTCTACCATACTACAGACAACAATGGGAATCTTCCTTTCAAAATTCTGCGTGACGGCTTAAGACTTTTAATGGCCGCTATTATTCCACCTTCCTTAGCGGTAATGGCAGTTATTGACAGTTACCACATACCATCAGATGATCTGCTAGATGGTCTCTCACAAAACTCAATAGAAAAGTATAAAACACTCTAATAGTATTATCATCAAATACCAACATGATTCACACCAAACCTATGAAGCTCAAAAATAAAACGACTATTTTAAAATTAAAACGCAATTAGCAATTACCGCCAAAGTATTTACATTAGTGTTCACGTGGCCTGTAGTATGACCAAACACTGTGAGTGAAATAATAATTAACATGTTGCCGAACACAAGTGGGTACGCGACACGCCATTTGTTTAGTTTTGGCAAGTTCCCTGAGGAATCTCAAATGAGTACAGGTACGTGTAGAGCTGCTACATCTGGACTTGAAGGTTTTCGACTAATCTATACATACAAATAAATAAAATTGAAGTGTCTGTTTGTAATGTCAAAATAACAGCTTTTTATCTAATGCATGTGAAAGTATATAAGGTACCGAAACGAAAACATCTATTTTTAAAATTTTTGTCTGTCTGTCTGTCTGTTTGTTCCGGCTAATCTCCGAAACGGCTGAACCAATTTTGACGAGACTTTCACTAGCAGATAGCTGATGTTATAAGGAGTAACTTAGTCTACTTTGATTTTAGAAAAAAAATAGTGTTCCGCGGAGACAAACACTTTTTAGTTAAAATCTACGCGGACGAAGTCGCAGGTAACAGCTAGTAATTAATATATGTAGATATCAAAAGTTTGTGAAGACGTTTGAATGCTGTTGTGCCTCGCTGATTTCAGCATGAATGGGCCGGTTCGAACGGGGAAGGACTACCCTCTCACAGAATATCGACGTGAAATAGCAGTATTCCTACTGTTGTGTTTCGTTCGGTGAGTGAGAGTACCAGAGGCCCATTTACCCCATTTCCCCCATCCCGCTCCTTCTCCTTCCGACTTCCTTTCCTAAAAGTTCGGCAACGCGAAGTGATGCCTCTAGTGTCGCAGACGTCCATAGGCTACGGTAACACCTTACCATCAGGTGGGCCGTATGCTTGTTTGCCACCTTAGTTGTATAAAAAAATATAAAAAAATTCAGGCGTGAACGCCTCACGCCTCACGGTGAACCGTGAAACGGATTTCGATGAATTGTGGTATACGGTTAGAATATGTCCTAGACACATAAGATACTTTGTATCTACCGAGATAAAAAGTGGTGCTTTCTTAGCCCTTAGGCCTTACACGGGCTAAGGCAGAAGCAGTAGTGCGCTTTAGTTATGTCGTGTACTTTTGAGGTGGCATTAGAAAGGAAAAAAATGGGGGCTGTTTTTGTGAGGAGCCCTATCCCAAGCACTAGATTCAGAAATACTAATGCTCATCTGGTTGTTCGGTTAGTAAAGTAAAGTAAATCTCTGTGGATATGTACTACCTATTGAATCGCAACAGCACATCGGTGGCCAGATACAATAGCTTTTTAATTATGGCTGGTATTCTATTACTTGACAGATTATAACACAAGCTAACTATGCAACTACAGATATTAACAATATTGTTCCATAGAGCAGCCTATTATTCAACATTTTATACAAGTATTTCTACTAGACACATTGGAGCGGCAGAATAATCAATGAGCAGGCAAGCAAGCAAGCATATGCTTTTATATGGCTGTTTAAAGGCCACACTTTGGTTAAACTTTGCGTGGTGTCGACTCTACAAAAACAGAATAATACACGGAAATCTGCAAAACCGTCATACATTTTTGGAGAACTTCGTAGATTTTGATCAAATGTTATTAAAGAAAGAATTGTACAGTCTAAGTCGTAAGTAAAATTGACCTATAAACCTAATTTTGTTCGTCGTTGGCGCCTAATTTTGTTCAGAATGAAATAAGTACGGATGAATGCCGCAGCGTGTAATTTTGCTCTAAGTACTGTTAATCGTTTAAGAATTACACAATAGTCATTAACGGGTCATCTTGTCATAAACAACACACGCATTATTGTCATTTTCTAGAAACTCATTCTAAATGCATCTTTGATGTTAATGCACCGGCAATGAGACATAGTTCTCGAAATAACTAAGAGGGCTGGCAGTGCCAACAGAGGGGTTTATAGCCTACCAATTGAGATCACAGAACAATGAGAAAATAATCTGAGGCGACATCCAGATTCTCCCGTGACTTAGGTCAGTTTTCTAGATCAAACAATTATATAATTGGTTTTACATTCGTATCAGCGTTTGACATTTACGACTGTTGTAAACTTGTTTTGTTCTTAAAGTAATGCGTGTTCTCTTTGGGTCACAGTGTGTATAGTAATAAAATAAAATTCACCTAGAGGATTAAAGTATGAATCGTTGGCAACGTGTACAATGTCGTCGTAAACTTATATTTTATAAATATGTTTGTTTTTGGCCAAGAATATGTAAAGCAAAGGCATGCCTGGGGATGATAGTAGGACAGGGCAAGTCTACCCAAGCCCAACATTGTCTTAGGCTTTAGGTTTTAAATTAACTTTATTCCTTAGAATGATTGATTGATGATGATTTATATTAAAATGCCAAAAAATTTCGAAGTATACATACAGTAATAATAGAGAAGGCGGCACTTGGTTTAGTTTAAGTCACACATAGTTTAGAGTAGGTCTTTATCAAAAAAGTTAAAATAAATTATACTTTTTCATATCTGTACAATTTTACTTCATTTAATTAGGAGCATTCACTCGTCACCGACGATATGTTTTTGCATAAAGTTAATTAACAAACAAATCTTTGATGCCGTCCAAAACTTTCGTCTATCAACACTACGCAGCCATTACTATTTTACAACATTTTTAAGCCGGTCAAAATTACCAACGGTCCTTGAACTCTAATAAAAAGAGACTTAAAACAAAATGTCGCGGGTAATGACCACATTACACACACATAAACCTGTGATGTTCTAAATTTAAAACTTTCTTTCTGTTATTTTACTTCGTCACTCAACAATCACCTATAATTAAGATTCGTTCAAAACCTCTTGCAGTTTCAACACAGTAGTAAATTAATTTTAAATGAAGAACTGTCATCATCATCACACAGATAATGAATAATTATCGTTTTATTTGTTCAGTTTCCGTGTCTATATAAAAAAAAAATTATTATATTATTATGTTCCTTTTTTAATAATGCAATATCACCTAGGTCGTGCTTCTTGATTAGGTGTATTATTCTCTAAAACCGCTGACTAAAGTGTAAATCGTTATTAAATTTATTTTAAAATCCCCTTTCTGTATTCATCTACCGGTCTAATACGGGTACCTTACTTACAAATGGCATTATACTACTAAAGTTATTATATTACTGTCGATAAGTTAAGGCATAGAAATCAAAAGCTAATTATTACCAGTCAGACAGACTATTTAAAAAAAGATGATCTAAAGTTTGACATTCCGCAGACTTGTGGTAATTAGTCAAAACCACAACATCTGTCTTAATTCTTTCACAAAGACTAAATAAAGAGAGACCACCCACTACTCGCATTTGAATCATTAAAATAAATTCAGTATGGAATATGCAAGAAATTATATAAGTGAACGACAGGCCGAACGAGCTACGGATAGAAACTTGAGTATAAATAGACAGGAATGTGCGCTGGTATGCGGCGACACTAAAGTGAACTATCACGAAATTTCTTTCCGATTTCAATGGAGTTTGGACAGGCAGTCGTCTAAAATACTTTTGGATCAAATATACTATACGCAATCTTAGTTTCAATGGTACGGTCGGCGAAGTTTTTAATGGCTGTCGTTAAATCAAAAATGAGAATGGAAAACATTTTTATTGCTTCAGGTGGCAGATGTGTCATCTGATGGAAACCATCCTTCATGACAATAACTCTACTTTTCAGGCATCATATTTAAATAATAATAATATCTTCAAGACCGAATTTCAGTCACGGCAGCCAATCTAGAGTAGATTGGCTGCGTGACAAGTGTGTGCGCAAACATAAGTGCACTCCTTGTTCCCTAACGTTCATGATCCGATGGGACGGCCATCCTACACGACTTGAGGTGGATAAGGCGTAGTACCAGCGGCTTTACGTGGTTTCCGAGGCACGAGGGAGTCTGACACTCCCAACTTCCTCACTTCTTTCTGCTATTGAGATTTCTTAGCATAAAACCCCAATAATTTTATTTGGCCCGCGGTCTCTCGTTGTGGAATAGAAAACAGGAGTAAACCTCCTGCCCTTCAACCAGAAATCAAAAATATTTGGCAACTGATATAGATAGAATGGTAATAGCACACGCTTATAGACAGCATTAAGCGGGCAATCCCATTTAAAACTGAACTCTGGCATTGTTGACAGAAAAGAGAGAAAATGAAACGAAACGAAAACCAAACAACGGATGCTACCGACCAAAATTGAATTCTGCTCAGTATTTTTAGTACTAAGCAGTAAATGCTTGCCTTTAATGATAAGGCCGCTCTTTATACATTAATGAACTGCAGTGGTAACCATAATTTCATATGAATTATATTTGAATAAAGTCGTCCATAACGCTATACCTAATTTGGTCAAGGACACATGCATGCATAAAATTGCCAAAACATCTGAATATCTTTCGAATGCACATTCCTAATATACTATACGTACTTACCCTCTCAATTAGTGTACAAAAAAGATTATCCTTAACCCTTTTACAATAAAATGTTATCTCAAATTATGTGAAAAGAAATATCTCAATCTGAAATTATTTTAGTACATTTCTAAATTATTTTACGTAGGTATCTAAACAATGTAGCGTTCATTGACCGGCGGTTACGTGCGTATCGTCAAAATAATATAGTTTGTTTAACAGATTAGCTTCCCTTTAATGCTAGAAATATTCATAGCAAGTTGATTCGATTCGTGCAATTCCTCTGGATACACGTCATCTGTTACTGACATAGACTGGCCCTGAAACTTGATTGTTATTCGAAATATTTTTAGCAACTTTATCAATGGTTCGCGGCCGGGCGGACGATTTATGGAAACTCTGATACTTTATTTTGAATGTCGCCATTTTATCATAAAACTATCTGGCCCGGACATCGCCATTCTGCTTTTTTCAGTAGGTGGCGCACAAAGGTGATGCACTCGTATATCGACCACAGAGCCACCACAGTTTGCTGCTATTGTCTATCATATTTTAACTAATTTTACGCCAATAATAATTTTTAATATATATTTCTATATATATATATTTTATATATATGACCAGGTGGGATGACGATCTGCGAAAGACTGCAGGCAGATGCTGGATGCGGCAAGCTGAAGACAGGGTGCTATGGCGCTCTTTGGGGGAGGGCTATGTCCAGCAGTGGACTTTTATAGCCTGATGATGATGATGATATATTTCTAAATTAATCATATATTTTATGTAGAACCGTCTAATTTCCCAAGTTTCAATAATTCTATATGTATATATTAATACGTGCAACGAACACTTTGAACTTCCTTTTAAGTATATTTTGGACAGGTAGGTACTAAGTTTAAAATCTGACAGAACTCTAAAATGAATAATGAAAGCAGAAACCTAAAATTAATAAAAAGTTTACTGTAGAATTTATGACCACTGAGTGACTGAAAATATTAAGTAATGTCCTCCAGACCAAATTTCGGTCACGGCGGCCAATCTTCACGGAGACTGGCCATCTGAGCAGGAGATATTATAGTGCACAAGTATGTGCGCGAACACAAGTGCACTCTTTGATTAGACGGTAATCCGACACGACCGGAGAGAGATCAGGCGCAGGACCAACGGCTTTACGTGCTTTCCGTGGTACGGGGGTGTCTAACACCGCCAACTTCCTAACTCCGGGCTCGTACTGAGATTTCTTAACAAAAAAACCCAATACGTTTTATCTTGGCCCGACCCGGAACCCGAGACCTCATGTACAGCAGTCGCATTCACTACCGCTGCGCCACGGAGGTTTTATTAAGTATGCGAAATATATATACAACAACGTTAAACTCCGTTTTATACGGCCAGCTCCAGAAAGCTATGTCTATAGGCGTTATTTGTAATTTAAAGGCACAGAACTGTTTATCTCGCTTTCATTCATGATTATCGTGCAGTATTAGTGACGCAATCACAAGCGCAAACAACAATCATAATACTATTATGTAAGATCTCACTGACGATATCACTTCTAATTTCGCAGTGGAATCATTATTATTAATCACTATGGCCTTTGTATACCACATACAAGACGAAAACCACCCGACTGACTACTCTCAGTGGGGTTGTTACCATGTCACCAGCCGAGAGAACCTTTTCTCTGGGCTAAAAGAAAGAAATAGGTAACAGTTTCACAGATTCACATATCTATATGTAAATCTTTGAAATTTTTAAAGCGAAACCCTATATCGATAGCCCTCCTCTTACGACTGTTTCTTGTTAGAAAGTGATACTTTCCCCGATGATTCGACTTATTGGTGCTGCCACCAAATAATCAGCAACCTGAGCCATTTTGGTTATTTTTCACGTAACATTCAAGTTCGATATACGGTTGATAAAAGATAAATTAAAGAGTGGCAAAATCAAACTCATTTCAAATGATTTGAATGGCTGTTACTACTTAAGTCAGCCATCAATAGCAGTTGACATGCGTTTGATAGTCAACTTTTTGTGTTGATTTGTATTTTAGAAACCTGGTACATAGACCTGGTCATTCATCATTATATGACCTGGTATTAATCTTTTCCTGAATAGTAAGGTACCCTTCAGGTTAGATTGTTGAAACCCTAGTAGCTGTCTTATACATGGCATAGATTATAAGTATCTGTATGTCACTTCTGCATGACCTTTGAGATAAAATAAACTGGCAGGATGCTTCGTGTGATGTTCATTCTTAAAAAAGAACATTTAAAAGTGGTGCTCCAAGAATTGCTTATCTAGAATCAGTTCTGCGAATTATCTTTTAAGATCTGTCAATGAACATTTCAACTGAAATATTATTAGTAAAAATGATTCAAACACTTTACTGCTTTACAGTAATTGCTGAAAATTTACTGATCGGATGACACGCAGGACAAGTATACCTGACTCATAGATAGAGATAAAGCATGATCATCATCACTGTTAATTATTGTTTTTATAGATAAACTAACACATACGTACATACAACATACATAGTCTCACTCCTATTTTTTTTGTATTTTTATTTATTTAATAGCTGACCCGACAGTCGTTGTCCTGTCAATCTATGCAAAAATACATTTCATGAAATTAAAGTCAAAATGAAAAAAGTCAATCAATGACTTTTCATATAAAAACACCATTGAGCTTTCGAGATTTACCGCGAATCTTTCGAAAATTTTCTTTCATCCGAACCTTGTCCTGACAATTACAAGCACAACAAAAAATAAACAGCCAAATCGGTCGAGCCCTTCTTAAGTGATGCTCCGTCATACGTGGCAATTGGTTTTTATTTATATAGTATTCATAACAATTTTTCACATTGTGTTGAAATATATATTTGAAACATTATTAATTACAGTAAATTGAAACTTGAAACATTATTAATTACAGTAAATAAAACGATCCCCTATCTCCTCCCTCACATCTCCTATATCCCCCTATATCCCAAAAGGATAAGGAGAGGAGATCTCACTTATTAGAGGGTGGACCAATTGCCGTCTACCGGTCATAATTCCAGACCTGACAATTTCTTTACGGAAAACTTGCATCTTGCAAAACAATAGCAATCACTAATGCTATTCGGAACAACAACGGAAATTGTGTTTACAAAAATAATTATAAACGCTATTTCCGTTTGTGATTAAATTAATGAACTAGAAACAGGTACGAAAAATGTAACAAATTTGTTAATGAGCTTAAACGTTACTAATTGGAACTAAAATAGAGCTAGTATTGTATTTCGGTGTAACTTCGATTTTAGCGGTTGAAGTCTAAATAGAAATCAAAGGAAAGTTTACAGTGTGAAGCATTTGCTCTAGAGGTGGTAATAGGTATAGTTTTTAATAGGCATAATAATGCAGATGCCTTGGTACATTCAGTCAGTGAACATTCGCAACATTTAGAACTGCTTTATCATCCGCTATAATGGTGATTTCTCTTCTTTTACAGCAGTGACAGTTAAGACTGCGCCTGCGCGAAATGTGTCAAAACAGGCGCTCACAGTTAAGTTGATAAAATCAACACTTTCTGTTTAATACAAATATAAAATATGCATTTACCATAACAATTAATGTGTTTACAATTACTCCTTTAATCTTCCTATTAAACTTAAAATAATTAATATTTTCGCCTACAAAATTACGTAAATTTGCACGAAAAATGCAAAAACGTAAGCTCGTGTTACGTGTTTTTTATATTAATTTATACAGTAGAAATCTATCCTATTTCACAGCTTAAACGAAACATAAATAGTTATATCACAATTTGCCCGTTCCAAATATTTAAGTTATTGGTTGACAATAAAGATACATATTTATCAAAAAAGCACTTCAAATCCTCCATAAAATTTTACTATGGCGGCCGCGCGTCAATTTGAATATGCGCCGCAAGAGCTCTGTCATTATATGTCTTACGCTCGGCGCAGTCTTAAAAGATAGTCATTTTAATCACAATGAATTACTATAGAACAATAATAAAAAAAATCGTTTATAAAGATTTTTTCAATTCGAACCAGTAGTTTCTGAGTTTAGCGCGTTCAAACAAACTCTTCAGCTTTATAATATTAGTATACATATACATTTTGTAAATTTTAGAATCATACCATTAGTATTTGTGCTTAAAGTTCGATCTCATCGATCATCATAGAACCTGAAAATAAAAATACATCTGTGTACCCATTCAATATGACATAATTGCGCATATGAATACGATTAATAAAATTGTAAACTAAAAAAAGATGGGTACAATGACCAATAACAAAAATAATACAATAAATCAAAAACGAAATACATTTGAGTACTAAAGAATTCCACAGTAAAACGTCTGTGAATCGTAAATATTTTCACTTCGCATGCCTCTATGACGATGCTAAGGTCGCACAAATATTTATAAGTGAGATGGAAATAATCTGGAATGTTAGGGAAGTAGGAAGGTCGAATAGAGAGGCCGCTATATATCACATACCCCATAGAAAAGTTATTTTATAGTACGCTACTTGTTATCCACGTTTTCGTACGAAATATTGATTTAAAGTTACATATGGTGTTCCAAAGGGTTCACGCTATGTCTGATCAAATCTTTAGCAAAATTGATTCAGTGATTCAACCGTATACACAGAGAGTAAATTTCAGTTTTATAATAGTAGTATAGATATCCTATGCTGAGAACAATAGTGACCAAGTCTAAAACCTAAACGTGAAACCAAAATCTGAAAACAAAAGTGTTGAAAAGCGCGTTACTATTAAAATAACAAATGAAATAAAAATGTATTAAAAAAGCCAGATTTCCTACTCAAGTCTGAAGCTTATGCCGCGGCCACATATTGGATTCAACTTTGCGTCCAAGCTTGGCTCTAATTTGGAATGACCAATATTGAATCAAACTACTGCGTGTGGTGCAGTAGTTTGATTGGCTTGTTTGTGTTTGGTGCAAAGTTGGTACTTTGCACCAAACACTGGAAATAGACAAGCGCGGACCTTGTTGTTCAGTTGATGCAGTGCGGACTATGGACGATAACTTACTTGGACTAGCGGCTTACGCATATGGTTTAAGTACATATGCTTATTATTTGCATCGTACAAGGCGGTGGTGGATGATTAATATGACCAACGTGTGGCGCGCGCGCGACGTTCTGTCCAAGATGCCCGCGTGCACTCCCCTTTCATTCCCCTCGCCTTTGAACTTGTTGAAAAAACCGACTCTTGGCGCATCGGTGTTGGACACAGGACGGTGATTGGACGCAATGTTCACATTGTGTCAAAGACTGATCCACACATTGGAGTATTGGCCGCAATAAGCTACATTGGTGCAAATATAACCAATGTGTGGTCGCGATGTTATGAAAACCTCAAAAGGTTGACAGCAACCAAAAATCTTTGTATCATCTTCCTACAATAAGAAATTTCCAAAGTCCTTGAATATGATACTCTACTATAATTCTTTTGCTGATTCTTTTTTTTAATGCTAACATAATATCCATACCTCCATCCAGTAATTCTCTTTGCAAGTGTCGATCGAGGCAAGATAGGCGATAATAATCTACTGTCCGGCGGACGGCCTATTTACCGCCTTAGCAGTAAAACTAAACGCATTTTTGAAAAACAAACATTTATCAAAATGCATGCTTAAAAGCTTTAAGAATAGAAGACTATAATTTCCAATAAACAAAACACAAGTCACTCATACAACAGTGAACTAATATTAGCCGACTGAACGATTGGCAACGCACCTGTAACCTTGCATAAAGTCGTTGCTAACTTTATGGCAAAATGACGAATAATATTTTGGCAGTTGTGACCAAAATATAAATAGGGTACACACTACACCCACGGCAAAGGTAATTATTTGGTAACAATCCAAATGTCATTTAATGAATACCTACCTAATATTTTGACCTTTTGTTCTGAGAATATAAATAAAAACGATAGGTATTATATTATTTGACAGCCCACAGGTTGCGGTATAAGTTTCAACTCATGTTTGCAACCGCTCGTGAGTTCAAACGAATAAAACAAGCAAATTTCTAGAATTGATAGGGCACAGAATTGGTTATGGTATTCGACGCAAAGCGAGTGCAGATATACTTAAAATTACGAATATCACCCTCTAATTTAAAGCGAAATATCAATTTCTTAATATCCTTACTTCCTTACTAACATTATAAATTCAAAAGTAACTCTGTCTGTCTCTCCATCTGTCTGTCTATTACCTTTTTATGCCTAAACTACTCAACCGATTTAGTAGAAAGGATACCGACCACCTTATATGGCAGGGTCCCATCCCCACGCCTGGGCGTGAACAATTTTATATTGTAATAACAATATTAACTTTGAGTAGCCTATACTAAGTAGAAAACATTATTCTTAGAAGTTTAGTATCAAGTTCGTTAAATAATAAAATAAAACACATTGTTTAAAATAAATATTGTTTCCATGTGTCACCATCACCTTCATAAGTTACTAAAATATTTTCCAAAAACTGGGCTGGTGGACTGACATTTTCATATCTAGCCCAGCTTAGGTACCATATTACAGACATTATGTGAGCACAGCAACCAACAGTCCTTCGGCCGACTATGTAGTTGCAGTAATACTGCCTTATTGCTTCCAAGCAGTGTGTTTTATTTTGATATAATATATAAATAAAATAAGTCAATTTCATACTACTGGATGGTAACCAATATTTCCTACATATTAAAACAAAACTTTTAATATTTTTCTTTGTTTAAAAAACGATTGTCCACGTGCAAGCCGAATATGGACGGTCTCCTTTGGTACAGATATAGTTTAAAACCTGGAGAAGGACATAGGCTAATTTTTATTGATTTAGGTACCACGCGGGCGGAGCCGCGCGCAAAAGCTAGTACTAAATAACTTTGTAGTATTGCAACGCTAGGATAAACACTGTCCTTGTCACACATATCCTACACCTTGTCTTGTTTTACCATTTCGATAACCTCAATGTAATCTTAATATAACTAACTTGCCACCAAACTATGTAGTAATTTTAACTCCAAAATATACTCGTAAACGAAATATATTTTTATTTTCCTCGACATTGGACAGTAATAGCTAAATTACCATTATTATGAAAAGACATTACGATTGTTTATTTCAAGTATATATCACTGTGACATGGAGGGCACTTGTTACCAAAAATTGGGACAGGAAAATAAAAACGAAAATCGATGAGAAACTGCGACTTTTATTGTAATCATTCATGACGAAAATATTTTCAGCGACCTACTAAAATAATAAAATATAAAACTATTTTTGATTCATAATTCGTAGTGATTTTGATCTGAATAATCACCATTTTGTTTCAGAATACACAAACTATTTTAAGCAATAGCCATTTTTTAAAAGAGATTTAGACGATTTATATTTATGGTCAACATGAATTGTACCGTTGAGACAATCTCTAAAATATCGCAAACAAACCGCTGTATCGAATGAAAAAAATAGCAGTATTCCTACTGTTGTGTTTCGTTCGGTGAGTGAGAGTGCCGGAGGCCCAATCACCCCCTTTCCCCATCCCGCTCCTTCTCCTTCCCACTTCCTTTCCTAAAGGCTAGGCAACGCGCAAGTGATGCCTCCGGTGTCGCAGTCGTCCATAGGCTACGGTGACCACTTACCATTAGGTGGGCCGTATGCTTGTTTGCCACCTTAGTTGTATAAAAAAGAAAAATAAAACATTAAACATTATTTTTACTTATTTGAAAATTGAATAGTTATTATTACTATTACATTTTTAAAACACAATAGACATTATTTCTGGCTTTGTATTATAAGATTGTACTTTTAAATGCAGCTAGAATCAGCTGTCTTCAAATTGATTAAAATTTACACAACTTGCTTTCCATAAACGCTGCAACGATAGCGTAGTGGGAGACCGGTCGACTGCCACTCTGAGATTTTGAGTTCGATCCAAAGGCACGCATCTATGACTTTTCGAAGTTTTGTGCGGATTAAATAGTTAAGACTGCGCCGAGCGTAAGACAGATAATGACAGAACTCGTGCGGCACATATTCAAATCGGCGCGCGGCTGCCATGGTAAAATTGTATGGAGGATTTGAAGCACTTTTTTGATAAATACGTATCTTTATTGTCAACCAATAACTTAAAATTTGGGACGGACAAATTGTAATATAACTATTTATGTTTCGTTTAAGCTGTAAAATAGGATAGATTTCTACTGTTATAATCTAAAAATCACGTAACACGAGCTTACGTTTATGCATTTTTCGTGCAAATTTACGTAATTTTGTAGGCGAAAATATTAATTATTTTATGTTTTCTACACGGAGTAATTGTAAACACATTCATTGTTATTGTAAATGTATATTTTATATTTGTATTAACCAAAAAGTGTTGATTTTATTCACTTAACTGTGACCGCCTGTTTTGGCACATTTTGCTCGGCGCAGTCTTATTTATCGCTCGCTTTAACGGTTTAGGAAAACATCCTCATGAAACCTGCATATTTGAGAGTTCTCCATAATGTTCTCGAATATATGTGAAGTCTGCCAACCTACATTGGACCAGCGTGGTGGACTATGGCCTAACCCTTCTCACATTGAGAAGAGGCCCGTGCCCAGCAGTGGGACAGTTTAATACAGGTCTGATTATGTAATAGGCATTTGGTAGGTGTAATCTATTTAGAGGATTGTTTTGCTGCTTTTTATAGCTAGCAATTGAATGCATCCACCATACCAAACACAATTACACACCATACCAAATAAAATATTGTTCTCTATTCTCTGATATGGCTTGTATTGTTTGGATGTACGTATCTTGTAGCTACAAATTGCAAAAAAATAAAAGATAAAATAAAAAATAATTATTTACCAAGCTATAACTGTTGTGCTCGATGAAATTAAATACTCCAATATGACAGACGTAAACCAGGGAGGATAATTCATTAAAATATAAATAGCAGAATTTTTCGAAGTTTAAGAAATAATAAAATCCCAGTAATTAGCAGCATATTAAATTACAAACATTTTTCTGCGACCAAATACCTTAAAAACGAATGACGGATGTTGTGATTGAAAACAACCAACACACTATTTTTATAAAATTCATTAAGACATGCGTAAAAAACAAAGAAGACGGTCCAAAAAATATTCTAATTACAACACGTGAGATAATTACCAGTAACATTGAACTTGAAAGACGAGACGGTGAACCCACTCGCAATTTTTTTCTCCTCTCCCACAGTGAGCGATACAATTACTCATGCCAATACCTACCTTAAGATCCTGGTTTTTAGAACAATTGTTTTCCATCGAAAGACAGGTATTCATCAAACACATGACAGCGTAATGTATTCTGGCTCACATCCAAACTCAACTATTTCCAAAAGAGCAGGTCTAAAAAGCAATTCATACAAAACAAACTGACGTGAAAATTATATTTGAAGATGTAGACGTTAAAATATACAGATGGTTTAAATACATTTCTAGTGAAAATATAAACTTATTAGTTTAGTCTTGCAAAATATTTCCAAGACATTTATTGTATAAGCGTCTGAGAATTCGTGACAAGTGAAGGACTTGTTGAACCACTGACGGCTTCTGTATGGAAACACGTGGCTTAAGGAAGGATACTTTTGAGTTAAAATGATCTAGGTCTACCACGTCGTCGGCCCGGCATTTCGGCATTTACAAACGTAAATGCTGAAGTTTCGGGCCGACTGTTTGTACCGTGAAACACATTTATTTATTCCAAAATATGTCCTGAATTTCGATACGCAACGTCTTGATTGTCCTAAACTCATTTATAAAGAAGTCCGAATAAGGGAGTAATATAATTTTAACAGAAAGAAATCTGAAAAGACTTTATTGTAAGTTATTTTTGTTCGATTCGAAGTTTCGGACAATTTCATGGTAGGCCTTATTGTTTACGAAAAAAAAATATCGAGATATGAAGTATGTTTGTTCATATGTTAATTATTTGGCAATGCAAAATGTTAATGTACTCTCTCTTTTTTTCTAATTGTCTCTAATTCTTTCTAATTCTCTCTATATTTACAGAGTCTAATGTCTTGCTCATCCTGTGCATAAATCGATAAAAAACACATGGTGTAAAAAATTTACTGATGATAAATAGTACATCAACATCACAACACCCACTTGTAGGCAACGTTTCTTTAACACACGACAATATCAGCGCATAATCGACGCATCCTATCAGCCCTGTATTAAATGTCCCACTGCTGGGCACGGGTCTCTTCTCACTATAAAAAGAGTTAGGCACTAGTCCACCACGCTGGCCCAGTACAGGTTGGCAATTTCACATATAAGAACATTATGTAGAAGTCTCAGCCACGCAATTTTCCTCACAATGTTTTCCTTCGCCTTTAAAGCAAGCAATAACTAACTATTTAATACGCACATTACTTCGAAAAGACAGAGATCCCTTAGGATCAAACTTGAGACTTTTGCATGGCAGTCCAACGGACTCCCACAGGCTATCGCTGCTACAATAGCAAGGCAATAATAGCATGAGCAAATATGAGTACAAGAATCGCCAAGTTGTATATTATTAGAAGCGATCATGCTTTATTTGAGAAATCGACAGGAGAATCCAGTTGGGGTGGGCAGTGTTTCGTAAGCTTCGTCAGGTTTTCTCATCGCATTTACCGCAATGCCTGAAAACCAAAGTTTTTGACCAGTGCGTCCTACCTGTTATGACCTACGGTGCCGAAACGTGGACACTCACGGTAAGGCTAGTCCAAAAATTTAAGATCACCCAGCGGGCTATGGAGTGAGCTATGTTAGGAATTTCTTTGAGGGATAAACTTAGAAATGAGGTAATCCGTCAAAGAACCAACGTTACCGACATAGCTCGCAGAATAAGCAAGCTGAAGTGGCAATGGACTGGCCATATCTGTAGATGGCCGTTGGAGCAAGCGAGTCCTAGAGTGGAGACCGCGACTTGGTAAATGTAACGTGGGACGCCCCCCGGCCAGGTGGATCCATCACCTGAAAAAGGTAGCTGGGTCAGTCTGGATGCGGAAGGCGGAAGACCGGATGTTGTGGCGTAATATGGGAGAGGCTTATGTCCAGCAGTGGACTGCGGTGGGCTGATTGATTGATGCTTTATTTGCAATTTATTTCTCGATAAATATTTGGTGATATTCATTATTTCAGTGCTCTTATTTGGATTGATTAATTATACTTAGCTCGGTGGTCAGAAGTGCCATGAACTGGAACCGATGGAGGCAAATCGTTCGATCCAAGTGTGAGTTATCCAACGATGATCACGATCCTCAGACATGAGGAACGGACCATAGAGAGAGAGAGAATTATATTCAGTCTCTCCACAATTTTAATATCCAAACAAAAAGGATCACTTCACCTCAATCAATAACAGCACGATAAACACTATCCAGATAACAAACAACTGAGAGAATCTAATCTACATGAGTAATCTTCAAACATTTCAAACGTCAAGAATCTCGAGAGAGCATATCATGAATCTTGGCATCCTGCAAATAAGATAACTATTACAAAGTATTACATCAGTACGCGGAAGCTTGAACAGCATACTTCATAATAGCGGTGCGAGCGTGGCGCTGTATTTATACCGGCCGCTCAATGCCACGAGGCCAACACACTCAATGAATTACTCATTACTCTAGTACTGCAATTAGAACATCATTTTTTACAACCCATTTTAAAATAACCATTTAAAATAAAAGATCTTCGATCGACTTTATCTCTATTAGATAATTACTTTTATGGTCTCGTTTATTCAATTTGAGCAATAAGAGTAGTAAATGAAAAGGCAAAAGATAAAAATTAACCTCTTATTTATTTTGGTCCCATCATAATTATACAATTTTTATGGTAAACAAATACCTAATGTTAAATTTACAATAATAAGTTATTTATCACATTGCTTAGATATAACACAATAATACATAACATAATGATATAAAGTATTTCTTACTCTTATATTATTTTATCATTCAATAAGTTTTGTAGAAGAGCTAAACTTGATATATTTACTTGCAGAAGAAAAGTTTAATACTCTACTTAATTCTACTGAAGTTTTACAAGTATTCATCAGTAATATCAAAACTGATTCTCTTTCATTCATTTTCAAATCATTAATTCTCTCAGTCTTATTCAAATATATATTTCATTTATATTTTAACATACATCATCTTTTACCCGCGCCTGCCATTCGTCTTCACACAGATCACAGTTATCCTTTCTAGGCTATCACTTTCATACTTCAGCTTTTCTCGATCGGTCCGTACCGCTGCCTGAACCAAGTCATTCCGCTGTAGTCTGCCTCGTACACATCTGGTATTTCCTTATCGATCGCTTCACAGTACACCATCTTCACTGAAGGTTCTCCGAACAGTCTTTCTTCATACTTGATCAGCTGTTTAAAGAAGCCTGTGTTCGGTCGAATTTGTGGCCTGCAAACAATGACATCATATACATTTCTAAGAATGAACAAAGATAATTACTTCATGCGCTGACATTTTAGGTGGAACGGAAATCATAAAGTACTTTAAATAGCTCGCACAAATACTGCATCACAAACGATTTAATTACTGACTTTAAATAGGTCGTAAATGCAGTCGTGTGTACGAAAAACGATTTGACATTGAATCAGAATAGATGAAGTCACTTACCGTCTTTGCTTCATGTGGTGATAGGCATTCCTCAAGGTCATTTTCTGCCACTTGACGAGATACGCAAGGCACAGGGTGACGGATCTGGATATACCAGCTACGCAGTGGACAAGCACCAATTCATCGTTAGAGACGACCTGTCGACAAGACAATACGTTCTTTTAAAAATGGTCAAATGATTACTAGAGTCAATTTCTAAATTATTAATTTGATCATAACACAGTCGGTCGAACATGTTACGATATAGAATGTTTACAAATCGAAAAAGAATTCAGAACACTGTTGAACTTGGAGACCAACCGAATTAAGATTGAGATCATGGACGTTATGAACCAAACTGATTGAGAAATAGAAGTATTTATTTAAATATTTACCTCATTGATTAGGTCAGCTACGCTATCCATGTAAGGGTGCATATCAGAGTTTGGTGTGTCCAGCAGGGGCACAAACTGCCTGGGAACATAGTCTTCTGGAGGAGGTGGCAGCTCGGGGGCTGCACTCACGATGAGACCAGGGTGCAGAGCTCTTACTGCTCCAGGTAAAGCATGGGCTCCACAAACGTAGAGTGATGAAGTAATACGAGATACTCCAAGAGGACAACCCCTGTAAATAAAGGTTAAGATAAAAAAATGTTTAAGAGAAAGAAAAGAAAAGTAATGAGAAAAATATTGATATCTTGGGAAACACTATGAAAGAATCATATTTTCAAATAAGAATCTATTTATGCACGTAATCTTCAAATTTTGCAGTCCTTTTGAACTATTAGTAGATATTCATTTAATAGTTTTGGTTGACTATACCTAATTTAGGTAAATACAAACAAAATTTCTACCTATGAAATCAGATAAATAGTAGATAAAAAACGAGCAAAACATGATTAGAGAAATTGTGACCCGAATCGCGACAACGTGCGGGCTGGTGGGCACGTAAACACCACATTCCAAGCGGTTGTGTCATTCTGGCAACCAGCCAACTCATCTGACCTAGCGAACTTGCTAATGCTATGTTACACTTCGATGAACTCTTTCAAGTTCTTTTTGATTTGGAATTTTCTATTCATTTAGATATCGAAACCTAAAAGGGATATTATTGTATATCCTTAGTATCATTTAACTATATTTGTTAGCACCTAAAATATTATTACAATGTTTCGTCTTTAATTATTTAGGCAATTGCCACCATATATGATAATTGTAAATTATTGTTGTAACTTCCAACATAATTTAGACAGGGCATCCAAAATCATTAATGAAAGTTAGCGAAATGATAGACGCGCATTTTTTTTAATATTAAAACCTGACTGAGTATTTTCAAATTGATTGCTTATCTACACGTTGAATAAATAATATTGTTGCTAGAAAACGAGTGCACAATAAATATTTTGACAACTAAGGACAGATTTTATAAAGCGAGAGAGATAAATAATTTAATCATAACAACATATTCCATCAATCTCATGAGATAGTTAACTAAATTATCTAATTTCAAAAACATTTACTTGTTAAGTTCCTCCTTGGTAAGTATCGGTGTACCGACGACCACAGTCGGCTCGTTCCCCTCTCCTACACTTGCAACCTTGTCTTCTACTGTCAGGACTTTCATTGTTTCACCAAACCTGTTATCTTTATATACAGTCTATATCACTTCGAAATCCACACTCCACTTTCCACAAAACTGCAATTTCCACTAGTCTTATAATTTGCAAGTTTTGCACTTTGCAAAATATTCTACCACTTTTCAAAGTTTTATCACTTGGAACCCCAACTTCACAATTGTTTACAAAGTTTTTAACGGAGAACCTTTTCAGATTCACTCTCCTTACGAGTAAATCCGATTCTTCGTTTTCTTTTTGAATATTTTATTAGCTTATTTCGTCGTCTTTTCTTGTAACTGAATTTATCGGATCGTGTTTAATATCGATGATATTAATTCGGCGGAGTAGCGTGCGTGCGCGCTGGTCGTGGTGCCCGATCGCACTGAGCTCACACTCGCCACCTGTACGCGATCCCTAGCCCGTGACGAACCGGGATTGCAATATCCGGCATTCCACAGTTTATTTTGGAACAACGGTGACGCTTATTTTGTTTACATGCTCGTCTTGCTGTTTTTGGTGTGAATGAAGGGCTTTTTGTGTTTCTATTGCTGTGGCCTCATATTTATGTGGGAAATAAAAATGTTTTCACCCAGTAGCTAGCTGGTATTTTGACGAAGTATTTATGATGGGATTGTAACTATTTATGTTTATGTTTTGTTAGTTATGAACATAGAATGTTTGTTCCCACATTTATTTATGTATATTATTTTTATAATAAGCAGAATTCGAATTCGTTTATTTTCGGAATAAATCTCAGCATAGTATTTATTTTAAAATGACAGCATCTGTATCAGAGATAGCCTTGTGCTAAATAATGGAAACTACGAACACCCATAATTAACACTTATTTTTATACTTGCAGTTCACAGCTTGCCTTCACAACCCTCAGCATCAAAGAAAACATATCTTACCTATATTTTAAAGTATTTTTTCTCTTTCATACACAGCCACTGTTATATTAATTAAGAAAATTAGCCATGCTTCCTCAGATCCAAGGCCATCCCATAGGTACAAATGCCAACTCCCTTGTTACTATGTAGTCCAGTAATACAACAAGTCGGAATGCCGCTATAACCGTCTCGTCCACATAACTCAGGAGTCAGGTGCGACTTCCGGGCTCGAGCTCGCCTTGAGACTGTAATAATTTCATTTCTCGCATATCTCAACAAAATATGAGTATGAAGTGGATAACTATTTAAATGTCAGTCGGAGGTCGTGAATTAGATCGTGGAAGTCTCAACAGTAACTCAGTACTAGTGTTAAAAAAAATTATAGAGATGTATTTAGTTTTAATGATTTTTAACAAAATGGTTTCTTAAATGTTGTGAAAAAATTTATCGTTTATGTCGGTAAGAGTTACGTGTAAAACACGTACTTCAGATATATTATTGGCTAATACTAAAAGGCAAAGCAACACTCACATACACATTAGGCATATAATATCAGATGGTCAAATGCAGTTTAACTGCTGTGATTGGCTGACTGAATTAGCAATAGCCAATTAAATCACTTGACTTTAATTTGATTTTAGCACGTCATTGAGTACCGATGCAGAAGAATTAACTAAAATTGCAAAAACTGCATCTAGTTAAAATGGCACGTTAAGATAAAATGTTCTTCCATTGAGGGATCATTGTTTTATGAAAATCAAAACCAAATATATCATCTAAATGATTTACATTCTTACTTACTTGCCCGCAGTTTTGCCTGCGTTAATCTAACGAGAAATTATACGAAAAAGAAGCCTTTGTAAAAATCCAAGACGTGGTCTATATACTGGCCAAGATTCACCGAAATCCGTACAAGGGTTAACATGTCATTGACTAACAAATATCCAAACAGGATTTTTAAAAACACAGTATGACGATAACTCATTACAAATGTTTGTTTTCTAACTGCAAATGTATAAACATATAGATATATTGTTGATACACATAACACTAGAAAGTGAGTCATTCCATATGCCATTCGCCCAAGATATTCGCTGGCAATAAAGAACAGTGGATTGAAATGCAGCCCAGTCGCAATACAAATAAATGTGAACTACTTTTCGATGCATCAGCATTAGACAGTTTGGACATGGCAATAGAAATTGCAGTGTTAGGTTTTCGTGCATGTAGTCTAGTCAAATTCAAAAATCATTTATTCATTTAGGTCACAAAGTAACACATATGAACATCAAAATATATAGCTTAACTAAGTTACTGAAGCTACATTTAGGTACGTCGATCCCTGTTGTCTAAATACGTGTGAGGATATATATGTGCTAGAATGGAAGAGAAATAATGTGTAAAGAATTAATAACAAACGATTATAAATTTTATTTTTCACGCAAAACCTGCTGTTAGCAGCATGAGGCTTTGTGTGGAAAATAAAATATTTATAAAAGACTATTATATATAGCATATTGTACCTAATATATGCCTTAGCAAAACCTACTTAATGAAACTAACATTGATTGACCTACAAAAACAGGATGAGCTGGTGGATTAAAAGTATGAATTTCTTCACAAGAGCTTCTTATATGATGTAGATTGGAGCTAAAGAACTAAACTATGACTTTACTATTATAAACTTTACTACAATTTAAGCTATGTAAATTATTAAAATGGAGAGTCTCCCCGGGAACATGGCTGCTGAAAAGTAACCGAAACGTCTGGGAAAGTTTAAGTTTAAACATAAAATGTTTTAATCATTTAGTTTAAATTGTAGTTAAGTTTAAGGGATTAAATATAATGACCACCAAAAATAGTAATTGAGCAGCAAAATATGCTTACTAAAATATATCATAACGAGCACCTATACGCCTCAAATCACTGCATTCCGTCTCGGAAGGCTAGGTTATTTAGGTCCCTTCTTAAACCCACCCAAAAATAGGAGCCCCGTGAGGCGGGGCTCCGTCGATTTATTTTGATCTCTTTAAATATATTTTGCTGTGCAATTTGGTGATCATTTACTATTTTTGACTGTTATATTTTACTATATCTGGTGATAAGTTAAACATAAGCCAAAGTTTAATAACAGTAGTGTTACAGCTTCAAATTATGTAATAAAGTTGTTTTAAAATAAACAACACGACAAAAACCATATAAAGCAGTATAATTTTGTTAAAATTATTTCATTAATGTGACGATAGGTACTGCATCGTTTCGACCACTTCTTGGTAAGGCTTAGCACGATTAAAACGTTACTTCATTTGCACAATAAGCTCGAACAATTCCAACTTTTACGTTTGATGATAGACCTACATGTTTCTAACAAATATTTTCAGTACAATTCCAATTGGACAATCAATAAGCTACTGATGAAAGATATGAAACAAATGCTACAACGATTTTTATTCAACAATCGCGCAACTTTCTGCGCCAAGTTTACATCGAGCCTAACTCCTAAACTATTAATAACAAACATAACACTTACTCCAAAACACTTGTTTTCTTAATCCGACGAATATTTTCTCGTGTATAAATAGTTTCAGAACATAAATGCACTCAGTTGAAAATAAAATTTAGATAATGTTATAACGGATAGCGTAAGGCGTGCCAATTTGCACACATTACGGTTTTGGGATTCCGTTTCGATTTTGTGTAGAGAAAATTAGAGGACTGTTTGGTTTTTAATAAATTTTTACTTTTATTTTAAAATGAAGCCAGTATTTATTTATTTGACGACGATGCGGAGGAATATCATGACCCTTTTTAATTATTGTTTTATTTTTCTCTTTAGTTAATATGTCTTGTAAATAATTTGTGTATATATTATGTTAATTATTTGTTTATTTGGTGTGCAATAAATACATAAATTTTTAGTTAGTACTTTTTGTCTAGAACACTGCAATGTCTAAACCATCGTAAAATTTACGACGTATATTTTCTGATTTGAAGTAAAAACAATGTTTATATTGAAGGAATATCATTTAGTCTCCTGGTTGGTTACTTTATTTACGCTGCAATAATTTTAGCTGGTATACGCAAAGATTTGAAGATTTACACAGCGTAACACTTATGAATGATTAAAATTACTTCTTAAATTCAGAAAATCAGACATAGGCCTTACTTATGGATTTTTATTCTATAATTATTATTATTTTCTTGCCGATTTTTTGGGCAAATAATAATAATTAACAATTTCGGTTTAATAAAACTATTATACTTGTAACTGGTCCAACTTAAATAAATGCTTAGGCTAGCAAAAGGTTTAGGTCGGTAGTGCAATAGGCGGGCATTGATCCCACGACCTCTCAGTTGCTGAGTACCTTAACCATCGCATTCATTTTATTATTTAATTTTTTAAATATCTTTTTAAACTATATATTAATTTGTTTCTAAAGTATATACTTAGTATAGAAATACAATATAGATATATACTATACAAGGTTATCCATAGTAAAATGAAAACCTCTCAGGGGGTGATTGTACTTGTTATTATAAACAACTTTTGTTCTGGGACATTGTCGAAATCGCAAAAAAAATTAAGCTGTTCCATACAAAATTGGACTTTGACCCGGCAAAATGTATGGAACAGCAGATTTTTTTTTTCGCGATTACCACAATGTCTCTGAATTCAAGTTGTTCATAATAACAAGTACAATCACCCCCTGAGAGGTTTTCACTATACTAAGAATAATCTTGTATATCTATATATTGTACTTCTTACATTTTCATAAAACATTTATTGTGAAGTGTAGTTCCGTACTTATATATAAAAATCAATAAAAGATCAAATAAATAATAAAAAGTAGGTATTTTATTATAGTGTTTTATAAAAAAATAAACAACGTGATAAAATCCGTATAAAGTGTTTAATTTCGATGTATAACATTCGCGTAAAGTGCGCCTGCGCGAAATGTGCCAAAACAGGCGGTCACAGTTAAGTTGATAAAATCAACACTTTTTGTTTAATACAAATATAAAATATACATTTACCATAACAATGAATGTGTTTACAATTACTCCGTGTAAAAAACATAAAATAATTAATATTTTCGCCTACAAAATTACATAAATTTGCAAAAACTTAAGCTCGTATTACGTGATTTTTAGATTATAACAGTAGAAATCTATCCTATTTTACAGCTTAAACGGAACATAAATAGTTATATTACAATTTTTCCGTCCCAAATATTTAAGTTATTGGTTGAAAATAAAGATACATATTTATCAAGAAAAACACTTCAAATCCTCCTTACAATTTTAATATGGCGGCCGCGCGCCTATTTGAAAATGCGCCGCACGAGCTCTGTCTTACGCTCGGCACAATATTAAGTAAATCAATATTATTAAAAAAAATTACGATGTACGTATACCTATTCTTTTTAAGGTGGTAATAATAATAATAATATGTCTCTGTGTAAGTCTCCCAAAGAGACAGATATTTTTCTAACATAATTTTGCAACTCTAATACTAGGTACTATTATTGAACTTTACTACTATTTAAGCTATTTCATTTAATTAAACTATTCACTAGCCATGTTCATGGCTGCTGTAATGCAACCGAAACATCGGGCAAAGTGTAAACTTAAATATAGATAGTTTTAATTAAATGAAATAGCATAAATAGTAGTAAAGTTCAATAATAGTAGTGTTAGACTTTCAAAATTATATAATAAAAGTGTTTAAAGTAAAATAAACAACGCAACAAAATCCATATAAAGTGTTTAATTTCAAAAATGATTTACTTTCTCTGCCACAAGGGTAATTTCAAATTATGATTATAATACTTATATGAAAACAAAAGGTCATTATGGGAGACTGATATCTGCACTATCAAACCCTGTCACACAGATTCCTAGGCAAATACAATAAGTATTATTGAACTATTATTTTTAAAATGGAATAGTATATACATACATACATATCAGTAACTAAATGTAGGCTATGAAGTATGCGTGAGCGTGAGTGTGTGAATGTGTGTGTGTGTGAGTGAGGGTGTGTGTGTGTGTGTGTGTGTGTGTGTGTGAATGTGTGTGTGTGTGAGTGAGGGTGTGTGTGTGTGTGTGTGTGTGTGTGTGTGTGTGTGTGTGAGGGTGTGTGTGTGTGTGTGTGTGTGTAAGGGTGTGTGTGCGTGTGGTGTGTGTGTGTGTGTGTGTGAGTGTGTGTGTGTGTGTGTGTGCGCATATCTATCAATGCCCCAGTTAGATGATGGCATTATTGTCTGTGGCACACGTTATGGACAGACCGGAAATGTAAATAAAATTAAACAAAATAAATGTATCAAATTTTGTTTACCATAAAATATTAATTTCATAAACGATATTAGGAAGTTAAACAGTTGCCTGAGTCAGCGCCATCTATCTGAAAACATATGTACTATAAGATCAATAACCGATGTAACAGTACCATAGACTACACACATGATAGTACTTTCACTTTGACGTTTGCCATGCTTAGTCTGCTTTAACTCCGTGTGGCTGTGTAATGTTTGCGAGCCTCAGAACAAAATATTGTGTAAAATAATCGTTGTATTTTACGGAAACTCAACCTACTAAGAACTTTATGTAAGTATCTTTGTATTAATACCTAATAAATAAAATGTTACATACCAGCAACTTTTTAGAAACTAAGTGTGTCGATTCTTAGACTTTGAACTCGCGCCATCATTGCGGTTTGTAAACACTTTACTCAATAAACAAAGTATGAGCGTCGTTTAATAAAAAAATAGATATACTAGCTGACACGATATGCGATGTTTTCTCCAAATTTTAAATATAAAAACCTTTTTCATTTTGATCTGTTGTTTTAACATTTTTTGCTAATTTTCTTTATCCGAGCCTCATTCAAACTATATGAAAATAAAATGTAGCCTAACTATACCAAACAACACTTTTTTTATATAGTTTTATACCAAAAACACATGCATAAATAAAAATAAAAATACATGCAAAATGAATTATAGTTAGTTAGTTGGACCTGTGTTATCCGCACTTAGCCCTACAATTGGGCCATTGTGCGTAAGTAACCGACGCTAAATATTGTTCCGTTACTCCGTACCAGCTCAGCTCCATCCAGGAAGATAATAGGGGACTGATGCAAAATGAATTATATTCCGTCTAGCACTTCAAAATATTTTTCTTTTCCGGCTCTTTTTATTTAATGTAATATTATGTAAGAAGCGTTGTCACAACTTGATTTGACTTAGGGCTTAAAGTTATACTTATGAACGTCCAAATAATAATTATGTAAAACTCAATGTTACATAGGTACATACTAATTAATTAATGACTGTACTACAGCTGTCTACAAAACGAGCGCAACCAAATAATATAGTCCTGTGTTTCTGAGTTGAATCGAGTTCACAGAATTCTACTTTTCCTAATTTGCAATCTTAATATATTTAAATTACGTGTCACGTTGTTTGTCCGCTATGGACTCCTAAACTACTAAACCGATTTTGATCAAACTTCGTAACCATCTGTAATTTGGTCCAACTTAAAATATAGGATAGTTTTTTTTTCTTAAACGGGCAAAAATTATCTAATTTGAAGCAGACGAAGTTGCGCGGGACAGCTAGTAATATTATAAATATCTAGCTATGGCAGCCTGTGGCGATGCTTTCACTCTAAAGCTGGCTGTATGCTAGTTGCCAACTTTAGTAGACAGACAAGCATCAAGTATTTACATATTTATATAACAATATCATAAAGAGAGGTTCCGAATGATGCTAGTTTGTGTTTATGTGACAAGTAATCGCCGCAACCAATATATCTATTCGGTTTTTTGAAGTGAAAACTTCTTTACGCGCGTTGAGCACTTCTTGGGTGAACAAAAATCATAGAACTCGCGTCATCGTCACGCTTCCACGCCTTATTATTTATTTTAGAATATTAACAATATCTCAAAAATGGTGCGTCCTACGCAAAAAATAACGAAATTTTGACCCCCTTAATAAGCCTTAAGAGAGTACTAGGAACTAGCATCCGACCCGCCACTTTTTTGAAGTGAAAACTTCTTTACGCGCGTTGAGCACTTCTTGGGTGAACAAAAATCATGGAACTCGCGTCATCGTCACGCTTCCAAGCCTTATTTTTTTTTAGAATATTAACAATATCTCAAAAATGGTGCGTCCTACGCCAAAAATAACTAAATTTTGAACCCCTTTAATAAACTCTAAGAGAGTATCAGGAACTAGCATCCGAACCGCCCTCTTCATTTTTTTTTTTAAACTAAGGTGCATTATTCCAGGTATAGGCTATATAATTATCCCAGAAATGGGTACAAAGTCGTAGCTCCGAGCTTGCTATTATTAAAGCAGACGAAAGCCCTTATTCATAGTAATATTATATTATTATTGACAAGACAAGTTTATTATTGTGTTTCTACTTCGAAGATTCCTATGGAAGCGAGGTCGCAGGCAAAGAGTATCTAGTATTTTATAAATACACTAGCTGTCCCGATAGACGTTGACCTGTACACATGAAAAAAAAACCAAATCTAAACCATTCTCGAATCCACTTGAACACACACAAAAAATTTCATCAAAATCGGTCCAGCCGTTTAGGAGGAGTTCAGTGACATACACACGTACAGTAGAATTATATATACATATAAAGATAGTTAGTATTTTGACTCTCATATTTTCATTTTGTTTATTTTCATTACAAATAAATATGTCGGCCTCGATGGCGTGGTGCTTAGTGTAACCGACTGCAACGCCTGAGGTCGCGGGTTCGATTCCCGCGCAAGTCAAACATTTGTGCGCATGAACATGGATGTTTGTCTTGGTCTGGGTGTTTCTATGTATAATATGTATGTATTTCCAAACAAAAAGTATATATGTATGTTTATCCATTGTTTAGTAGGTACCCCATAGTACAAGCTCTGCTTAGATTGGGCTGGATGGCGTTGTGTGTATGTGATAGAATATTATATTATTATTATTTATCTAGCTGACCCGCGCAATTTCGTCACAACATAAGAGAATTTTCCCCGTTTTTGCAACATTTTTAATTAATGCTCCACTCCTATTGGTCGAAGCGTGATGTTTTACAGTGTTCGCGCGCCTACGACAATCATATAGCAACGACCTACTCGTCAACTCATTGCGTGCTAACGTTACACTTTTAAAATTGTAATTTTCATTTCTTGTAGTCTTATGTACTCGGATATTTGGAGATTAAACGAATTTTAATTTATACACCTGTACATTATAGCCTATAGCCTTCCTCGATAAAAAGGTTATCAAACACTAGAAGAATTTTCAATTCGAACCAGTAGTTCCTAAGATTAGTGCGTTCAACCAAACAAATAAACTATTCAGCTTTATAATATTAGTACAGACTAGACTAGACTAGCTTTTGCACGCGGCTTTGCTCGCGTAAAACTAGGTTAGCTAGTTAGTTACTAAAGCAACATTAATTTTTTCAGACTTGCTATTTGTACACATACTTAATACAATGCTAAACAAAGAATGTTATGGGTCAAGTCGGTCGAAACGTCGGGCAATCAATAGATATTTATTTATTTATTTTTAAAGAAGGCTTACAGACTAATAATACATTTATATTTAAACATTAATAATAAGGTTGCTTATAACAAGCCTCAAGCAAGCTTATAGCTTATTACCTTTTAAATACTTTATCGCGAGTAAGACTCATTGTGTAACATTATATTAAGTACTAGCTGTTACCTGCGACTTCGTCCGCGTAGATTTTAACTAAAAAGTGTTTGTCTCCGCAGAACCCTTTTTTTTATAAAATCAAAGTAGCCTATGTTACTCCTTATAACATCAGCTATCTGCCAGTGAGTCTCGTCAAAATCGGTTCAACCGTTTCGGAGATTAGCCAGAACAAACAGACAGACAGACAACAATTTTAAAAATAGATGTTTTCGTATAGGTACCTTATATAAAAAGCTGTTATTTTGACATTACAAACAGACACTTCAGTTTTATTTATTTGTATAGATATTCAACTGCCTCCGTGGCGCAGCGGTAGTGAATGCGACTGCTGTGCATGAGGTCTCGGGTTCGAATTCCGGGTCGGGCCAATTAACAGTTATTGGGTTTTTAAGTTAAGAAATCTCAATAGCAGCCCGGAGTTACGAAGTTGGCGGTGTTAGACACCCCCGTGCTTCGGAAAGCACGTAAAGCCGTTGGTCCTGCGCCTGATCTCTCTCCGGTCGTGTCGGATGGTCGTCCCATCGGATCATGAGAGTTAGGGAACAGATAGTGCACTTGTGTTAGCGCACACACTTGTGCACTATAATATCTCCTGCGCAGATGGCCAGTCTCCATTAAGACTAGCGGCCGTGGCCGAAATTCGATCTGGAGGATATTATTATAACTATTATGTATAAAGCAATTTTTTTTTTTAGTCGTAATATTTTAGACCTCGTGAAGATTAAAATATAAACTAATGCAGAACCTTGGACGCTGTAACAGATCGCGGCTGCCCATATTTCCGTCATCGCATAACCTTGAATCGCATTCCTGTGCAGGTTAAATAAATATAGGTTATTCCAAAACGAGCTACTATTAAAGTAACATTAATTATAATATATAATATTCTACCACATACACACAACACCATCTAGCCCAAACTAAGCAGAGCTTGTACTATGGGTACTAGACAATGGATAAACATACATATACCTATACTGTTTTTTTTATAAATACTTACATATTATACATAGAAACACCCAGACCAAGATAAACAACCATGTTCATGCGCACAAATGTTTGACTTGCACGGGAATCGATCCCGCGACCTCAGGCGTGGCAGTCGGTTACACTAACCACTACGCCATCGAGGCCGCCATTATGTAATCATTATAAAAAATTATCATTCAACATTTGAAATGTCGACTGCGCAAATAGCGCACTTGTATAAGTGATGTCTTTGGTTTCGTGGCATATGTTTGGGTTTATGTTTGCAACCTATCGTGAGGTCTTAAGTTCTATTACCAATTGAAATTAAAGTACTTTATACGGATTTCGGCGCGTTGTTTATTCTAAAAAATATTAATATTCTATCACATACACACAACACCATCTAGCCCAAACTAAGCAGAGCTTGTACTATGGGTACTAGACAATGGATAAACATACATTTATACTTTTTTTTTATTATACGCTAGATGTGCCCGCGGTTTCACCCGCGTTACGATTACTGCGCCGCCCCCGTGGGTCGTAGCGTGATGTTATATAGCCTTCCTCGATAAATGAGCTATCCAACACTAAAATAATTTTTCAATTCGGGCTAGTAGTTCCTGATATTAGCGCGTTCAAACAAACAAACAAACTCTTCAGCTTCATAATATTAGTACAAATAGAAAGTAGTAAAGTTCAATAACAGTAGTGTTAGAGTTTCAAAATTATGTAATAAAAGTGTTTTAAAGTAAAGAAACCGCATAAAGTAGTTTAATTTCAATGTATGACATTCGCGTAAACATAAGACAATTCTATTACCAATGTTGAGAATAAAAAATATATGTATATGTATATCTTTATTGTCAACCAATAACTTAAATATTTGGGACGGACAAATTGTAACATAACTATTTATGTTTCGTTTAAGCTGTAAAATAGGATAGATTTTTACTGTTATAATCTAAAAATCACGTAACAAATTTACGTAATTTTGTAGACGAAAATATTATTTTAAGTTTTTTACACGGAGTATTTGTAAACACATTCATTGTTATGGTAAATGTATATTTTATATTTGTAACAAAGAGTGTTGATTTTATTCACTTAACTGTGACCGCCGGCTTTGGCACATTTCGGTCACTTATCAAAAAATCATTTGGCATATTTATCAAAAAAGCACTTCAAATCCTCCATACAATTTTACTATGGCGGCCGCGCGCCGATTTGAATATGCGCCGCACGAGCTCTGTCATTATCTGTCTTACGCTCGGCGCAGTCTTAACGCGTAAAAGCATACCAAACAAACTCACATTCGCATTTATTATATTAGTTGATTCAAACCGTCAGATGTCATGTCAGAATTTTGTGTCAAATGACAATTTCATGAACCATAAAATTAACCAGATTTTAATTTATTAGCTTGTATCTATGCTTTAAATTAAATCATTAGTTCCCAAAGTGGTCCAGGTGGATCCCCAGGGGACCACGAGAGACTCGACGGGGGTCTACGTTGACGTGACAAAAAACCTTGACAAAAAAATGGCGGTTCACAATTCGTAAGCGGGGGTCCACGACAATTTAAACTTGTAAAAACTTACATATTCCATATTCAGTACCAGTGGTGTTTCGATTTTTCGGTAGAGAATTACTAAAAAAAGGTCCGTGATAGGTTACGTCCCGAGAATATCTAAAAAAAAATACCAGCTATATTTTGAAAGTGGTCTATGAGAAAAAAAGTCTGGGAACCTCTACTTTAAATCTTTGATTTCCATGCCTTCGCGCCATGTATGTACCTAGTTGATATTCCCATGGTTGGTGGAAACATTTGTTTAATCGACACTTGCCGTATTTACCATATATTTGTAAAATTGAAGTCAACATCGCAAATTTCTTTTGGCATCTTCAATTTTGCTAGTCTGAACTGTCCGCGTGATTATACGAAAGTGCTACTACGCAATACGAAACAAATTTATCTATTATGGCGCGCGCGTTGACAAACACGATTTGTTTGTTTTTCGACATTCTACTCTCTGATATAAAATAGTTTAACAATTGTTTACATCAATGAACGACTGTTCGGATGGCGTAGTGGTATAAGTCTTTTTTTATTTTTTTTATACTACTTAAGTGGCAAACAAACATACGGTCCACCTGATGGTAAGTGGTCACCGTAGCCTATGGACGCCTGCAACACCAGAGGCATCACTTGCGCGTTGCCGACCCTGAGGTAAGGAAGTGGGAAGGAAAAGGAGCGGGATGGGGGAAAGGGGTGATTGGGCCTCCGGCACTCTCACTCACCGAACGAAACAACAGTAGGAATACTGCTATTTCACGTCGATATTCAAGTCGATTAAGTGATCGGGCAATCTTGTAAAGAGTGACAATATCGCAAATAAGTGGCATATTATGAGGTTTTTAAATTGTTAATGTGGTTTAAAAACCACAATATGTAAATATTTGGTCGCAATTTTAGATGCGTAAAAGATAAACAAATAATAATAATATTTATTTTCATAAATTTAGGATACAATACACCAGCTTTATGTACTTGGTAGTTGTTAAACTGTTAAAACTTAGCATACGAGACATAATTGAAAAGCTATTGTGTTTGACCACCGCACCGGTGCGTCGCTGCGACTCAATAGGTTAAAAGGGCTACAAATATAAGCCCAGTTGCTACATCAAGAAACGAGACGTTTAAGCTACGGACAGTTCAATTTTGTTATATTTTTCATAGAATATGTGTCAAAAATTAACTGGCTGTAGGTAAAACCAGCCGTTTCTTGTATATAGGAACCGGCCCTTAGTCACATCCAGCAACAGGAATATTTATGCGTTTACAAACGCGGCGATGCAAAGGTCATAATTTTATTAAATCAAAGAAAACAGCTATTTAATCTTCTCAATTGTAAATACTCCGGCAAGTTGTTGTTTTGAAAGCTGCGTTTTTTGTTTTTAAATTGCGTAGTGTGGTGTGCAATCAAATATCCGCTTGATACTAAATCTGCGGATTTTGAGCAAAAAAATGTCCATCTCATTTATTTTCACTAGCCAATCTCTCATGCAAAAAATCTATTAAAAATGTAATATTTTCATAATTAAAAATCAGCTATTATTACATAGCCAGTTGCATTCACTGATCGGTAAACGATTAGCGAGGTTAAGCAACGTTGGGTGCGGTCAGTCCATAGATGGGTGACCGCTTAGTGGTATTTTCATTTGAGCGTCTCCGTGCTTCGGAGGGCATGTAAAAAGTCGGTCCCGGTTGTTGCCAAATTGACAGCAGTCGTTAAGCCATGTCAGAAGCCTACGGGCGGCTTGAACAACTCTTGACAACAGGTTGGCCACTAACCACACGAAAAGAAGAAAAGAAGATTACAAATGAGGAAGAAGAAATATTGAGCTGCGTCAAAAACTCAATCGCAGCGAAATAGGCTTGTGTTGTATTCTTATATTGCGTTTATATTCTTTGTTATTTATTTTATAATGATAATGAACATCGGTCATCGATGTCAACTGACTCGACCCACACCTGTTTTTCTGAGAGATAGGTCAAAACTACTTACTGCTTCCTTGTTTTCCATCATAACGCAATTCATGGTTTGCCTCATACAATTTAATACATTTTACTGATATAGTAAATTTTTCTTACTTGTCTTATTTAGAAAACAAATATAGCGCACTGGTAGCCAGAGACAATGCGATCCACTTTTATGTAGATATTGTCTATTTTACATCATCTTTATTTATTGAAGAAAGAGTATAATCTGAAAGCAGCAACTAAATGATTTATTCTTTTTTTTTTCGTGTGGTTAGTGGCCAACCTGTTGTCAAGAGTTGTTCAAGCCGCTCGTAGGCCTCTGACATGGCTTAACGACTGCTGTTAATTTGACAACAACCGGGACCGACTTTTTACATGCCCTCCGAAGCACGAAGACGTTCAGATGAAATACCACTAAGCGGTCACCCATCTATAGACTGACCGGACCCAACGTTGCTTAACCTCGCTAATCGTTTACCGATCAGTGAGTGCAACTGGCTACGAGCCATTATTGCCAGACTATGATAAAAAAACATGAAAATCTATGCGTCACAGACAACCAAAAGCGATGGCCATAATAAGGGACTGCCCATGTTAGTTATTTGCTACATACGAGTATCGACCGCACAGACCTCTGCACATTTGCAACCATTAGCGAAAATATTCTAAGTTGCAGACATATATTGTATTTCAAAATACTTCTGTAAAAAAGACAATTTCGGATCAAGCTCTGTACCGCAAGAGACTTCGCAGACAAACAATAAACGGACACAAAGTGAACTTAAGCGAAAATATTGTAAGTCGCATCGCTAAACCACCCTTGTGCTTCAAAATACATTTCTTAAAAACAAAACCCGGGTCAAACCCTGTGTCGTGAGAGACTGACAAACAAACACAAAGTGCACTTAGACTGAAAACAATGATTTGTGGAATCACAGAAATGATTCGTGTGTGGGATTCGAAATCCAAACCATCAGCGTGGCGGCAGCTGCGAGATGACCGCTTGCCAAGCCATGCCAGCTCTCAAGAAAATAGTACCTATATTACATCAGTCGACCTTTCGAGTAGCAAGCGTTAGTGATGTATTATTGTTAAAACAGCAATTACAAATGATACGATATAAATTACATTTGAAGAGTCTACGCTTTGCCAACAAGTAATAAAAACAATTTGCGAATAGTATTTGGCTTTATGCTTTTATTTATTGCTTACACCGAGCCATTATGAAGGCGTCGCAACGAAATTGGGAAATTCGTTGTTTAACAAAACAACGATGTATTTAAATAACATAAATCTAGAAATTGATTTATGATATCATTGTAATTGTTGTTTGCTGTTATGTACAATGTTTTGTTATATCGAGAACCCATTTACTTTTTATGGAGCAGTCACAGTCTGCTCTAAGTGCTAAATAAGATATCCAATATTCTAACGACTTTTCTTTTTTAGGGTTCCGTACCCAAAGGGTAAAACGGGACCCTATTACTTAGACTCCGCTGTCCGTCCGTCTGTCTGTCCGTCTGTCACCAGGCTGTATCTCATGAACCATGTGATAGTTAGACAGTTGAAATTTTCACAGATGATGTATTTCTGTTGCCGCTATAACAACAAATACTAAAAATGTATATTCACTTTAAAAATAAATAATTAAATTAAAATAAAACAAATTTTTAAGGGGGGCTCCCATACAACAGACATGAATTTTTTGCCATTTTTATAGATAATGGTACGGAACCCTTCGTGCGCGAGTCCGACTCGCATTTGGCCGGTTTTTATTTCAATAGGTTGTTTAAACATATCCTCTCTTTTTACAAATGCCACATATTATGTCGCAAGGAACTTGGAACAGATGAAAACAATGGATTTAAATAACACCCAGGCTTTGGAACAACTATTCGTGGATAACACAAGTTTTGTCCATACATCTGCAGTTAAGCCGTCGGTCCCGGCTGCCACGAACATCTATGGCACTCGTTATTTGGAAGTCAGTGCCCTCTAATATCCTGACACTAGTCTAGCCTTAGGGTATCATTCGCCTTCGGGTTGCGGAGGTCAGATGGCAGTCGCTCCGTGCAAAAACTGATATCCAGTCAAATCCGGTTAGACTAGAAAGCCGACCCCAAGTGACTTGGGAATAATAAAGGCTAGGGAGAAGAAATCTGCAGTACCAAAGCGACTACTTATATTGCATTTAGATTAGACAGACATTGCGCCGTCCGAGCACTCGATATAATATGTACTCATACATTTAAATATTAAAAGCTATGCCATAGTCACTTATTATACGAGTCATAGCCGTACCACCATATTACAAAGCATTGTTATTGCATGGGCGAGAATGGACAGCTCAAATTAGTGAACTGAGGTTGTAGTAATAATCTGTGCCGAAGCCTTGGAGTTAAGTACTTCTTCATGATTCTATATTATTGATAAATAAGAAGCTATTTAGTATTTCTTTATATATACTTCTATACTAATATTATAAAGGGTAGTATTTAACTGCACAGCAAAAAAATACAAATTGCGCAGCAAAATATGCTTATCAAAAATACTAATTCCACACCAAAAATCAAACTAAGTCGACGGACCCACGCTTCGCGGGGCTCCTATTTTTGGGTGGGTTTAAGAAGGAACCTAACATAACCTAACCCTTCCGACAAGGAATGCAGTGATTTGAGGCGTATATGTGTTCGTTATGATATATTTTAGTAAGCATATTTAGCTGCGCAATTAGTATTTTTACTGGTCATTATATTTAATCCCTATTATAAAGAGCAAACATTTGATTTTTTGTTTGTATGTTTGTTTGTAACAATTTAATTCAAAAACTAATCAACCGATTTTAAAAATTCTTTCACCGTTAGACAGCTACATTATTACCGAGTTACGAACTATATGTTATATACAAAAACGTACGTGTTACTAACATAAACTAACCTAACTTAGAAACTGTTATACTACTATTACTATTAAACTTTACTAATTTTTAAGCTAATTAAATTATTGAAACTATTTATACTATTTATATTTATGTTTAATAGTAATAGTAGTGTAACAGTTTCAAAATTTTGTAATAAAGTGTCAAATAAACAACGCGATAAAATCCGTATATAGTAGTTTAATTTCAATGAATAACATTCGCGTAAACAGAAGACAATATTATATTGTCTTGAACTAAAGACTTGAAAGATAAGACAATGCATTGTTCTTATCCTTTGTTTAATTAGACTGTCTGCAGACGCTATCAGTATTATTATCACCACATATTATAAAACAAAGTCATACGGCCCACCTGATGGTAAGTGGTCACCGTAGCCTATGGACGCCTGCGACACCAGAGGCATCACGTGCGCGTTGCCCACCCTTTAGGAAGGAAAGAGGAGAAAAAGGAAGTGTGAAGAAGAAGGAGCGAGAAGAGGGAGATTGGGACCCCGGCACTCTGTCAGAGGGTAGTTCTTCTCCAGTCAAGCCGGGCCCATTCATGCCAAAATCAGCGAGACTCTACTACCTTTAAAAAATCGTGAATCTGTATGTATAATATTGTATTGTTGTTAAAAGATTGTTAGATATTTGAGATAAAATTACTATTACAATTAAGTTCCCTAGCTAAGCGTATACGCTTGTGTTAGAAGTGGATACACGCCGGTAGTGTGATGAGTAGGATTCGAATCCAAGACCACTCTATTGCAAGTTCAATACCTTGTCCATTGGGCTTACACCGCATTAACTGTCAATTGCTCGAAGGCCATAATTGTAAAACAATTGTGTTTGGCCGCCAGCGAGGACTGCAGCTCCAAAAGTAATAAATCTATAAACTAATAAGTATGAATAATACTCTACGTAGCATTTTAATTTTTTTGTTATTTTCTTCTTTATGAGTCCTTACCTCTACAATCTATACTAATATTACAAAGCTGAAGAGTTTGTTTGTTTGTTTGTTTGCTTGAACGCGCTAATCTCAGGAATTACTGGTCCGATTTGAAAAATTCTTTCAGTGTTAGATAGCCCATTTATCGAGGAAGTCTATAGTCTTTATATCATCACGCTAAGATAAATAGGACCGGAGCACCAATGAAGAATGTTTCAAAATCGGAGGATTTTTTTCCCTTTTAAGAGCTTCCGCTGCGTGCGCTGCGTAAACAGTTAAAGTTTCGCAAAAATCATGTATGACAGAATTGTTCCCCTTTAAAAGTTCTCAAAAAGAAATCCGCGACAGCATATGTCTATCTTTTAAGGTTGGCTCACTATAACCTTTTTATGCTAACCAAATTTGTTCTAAAATAATGCATTATTTGCAAAGGTGTTTTTATAAACATGATATTAATTCTTATCCAAATAAATACGTTATTCATCACAAATATTTAATTTAAAACAAAATTGCCCTTTACATCATTCGATTTCAATGAATATCTTAGGAGATATCGCAGTTTTAAAATAACATCGCAGCAAAATAATTACCCATTACAGACATACAAACGATGTTTCTCCTGGTTTATTCTGCGTGATTTTAAATTAGCACTGCAGGTATATTTTAAAAATTTTGTTCAATGGTTCTTATGTGGTTCGTGGATTTACAAAGAAAGTTTCAGCTCCTTTAAAATTGTATTATAGGTGCCTACGACCCACTCTCTCTCTCTTATGTAACGCAGACGAAGTTGCGCGGGTCAGCTAGTAAATTAAATCCTAAATATAATAATATAATATTCTATCATATACACACAACACCATCTAGTCCAAACTAAGCAGAGCTTGTACTATGGGTACTAGACAATGGATAAACATACATATATACTTTTTTATTTAACCTCAATTAAAATTAGCTCGTAAAACATCGATTACCTTAAACACTTAGACTATCAGGCTACTGAGAACCTTCTAATACCCTACAGTTAGTTTGTGCCTGTTATGAGGTTCGCATCTCCCAATCACATTCACATTCACATGAGCTCTCACACTCCAAACACTAAATATACACATTCAAACACTCGCATTACATTTTTCTTTTAATTATTTTATTGTGTCTCAATTTCATTCATTTAAAATGCCATAATTATACAGAATTAGCCTTATATGGATTTATTGCTGCGGGAGGGCCCTGGTAACCTGTAATTACAAGTTTTTTTTTTAAACCTACTTCAGGCACCAGTCTTTCACAAAGTTACCTGATTTACTATGGCATTTCTGTAAACTAAGATAAGAGACCTTTGTGAGAGAGAACAAATGGATTTTATTATTATACTAGAGGATGCCCGCAGCTTCGCCTGCACATGTTTTTTTATTTATCCATTACTTCCCAATCCCGTCGGAATTTCGGAAAATTCCTTCTTAGTGCACCCCTACAGTACCCAAGGAACATACATGTCAAATTTCAGCTTCTTGCGCCCAATAGTTTCGGCTGTGCGTTGTCTGTCAGTCACTCAGTAACGGAAGGGTTTTATATATATAGATTATTATAATAATATGTATCACTGATTGGCGTTTCCGACGTGTCGTATTGTAATAGACAAGGTCCGTACGTCCCTAGATTTTAAATTAGCCAACACATGCCATGAACCATGTATTAAAATATTATATGGTTGACGAACTCGCTGCGTTACGGATCAAATCAGAGATAATCACAGTAAACCTTTATTGTTTTATTTCTCTTGTATTTGCCTAGCATTAATATACGTACGGAGTATAATACCACGTCAATATTTTGTCGCTACATCATGTCAAAAGCGAGTGTTACCGTCCAAACTCTCCGACATATAATTATATGAAACAATGAATAAGGAGCAAAGTTACCCATTGACATGGGTATCTTTGCTCCTAGATACAATTGTCAACCAATCTCAACTGTGAAAGTTTTAGGAGCAAATTTACTATTTTCTGATTACATATTTCCTAACAACATATTAGGCGATAAAACAGAGGAGCATAATTAATTACCCATAGGGGAGTAAAGTAGGACCATTTTACTGTACTATTCTTTTTGTTGGGGGTTTTCTGCATACATTACATTTAGTATGCGAAGTTTCATGATGTTCGGTCGACAAAACAAACTCACTATCACGTTTATAATATTAGTTGAGATAAATAGCAATATGACTCAGAGCGCGTTCCCACTATGTCGTGATCGTGACGATTAATTTATCGTTGAACGACTGTTGTCTCTAGCTGTTCCCATTATATCGACTGTTTAAAGTCACTGTGTTGCCGAAATATTTTATCGTTAAACGTGTAAAAACGTGTGTAAACGACGAGATGATATTTTTATCGTGGCTACGAGGGATAGTTGCACCAACGACACACGATTTGCCGTCATGATTAGTCGTGACGTTTTTTTATCGTTTTACAACTGTCGTGCTAGCAGTTCCCATTGACTTGACAATCTGTCGTCACTGCAAAAAAAAGTCGTGGACAACAGTTACTCGTGTGTATGTGAACACCTCTATTTAAATACACAAGCCAAGATACTTTAAACGACACGATAATCTATCGTCACGACATCGACATAGTGGGAACGCGCCCTTACTAGGGACCCGCCTCGGCTTCGTACGGGTAATACAAAACCTTAACAAATTATACACCTAAACCTTCCTCATGAGTCACTTTGTCTATTGGTGAAAACCACTTGAAAATCCGTTCAGTAGTTTTTGAGTTTATCGGGAACAGACAGACAGACGCGGCGGGTGACTTTGTTTTATAATATTATGTAGTAATAACTATTGACTTAAGAATTGAGGGATACCATCTTGTTAATAAAGTTTCTAATTACAAATATGGCGGGAACGTAAGTACGTGTAAGTGAACGGCAGGCCGAACCCCGGCGTGGTCGCGATCACAGGTGAACGTGATTCGCGCGGTCCCGCCGATTGCGGTTTTGTCGAGGAGCACAGTGGTAGGTTCAGTCGGTATTACCGTGAGGTCCATTATCATCATTACCATCTTTCTTTTACCCCGGTGAGTCCGACATAACACCTCCGCCCGCCCCCGCGGAGGGGTATGCGTCAACGCATTTCACCACGTAAAAAAACAAACGTATAGTCCAGTAACGAAAATTAAATAAAAGAATCCTTTTATAAAAATTATAAATGTAAATATTTAAAAATACGTTTGTTACTGAATGTCACATAAACCGTCGGAATTCGAAGAAAATGAGCATCCAGTATAAATACGCGATCATTTCTCCCACGAGCTTGCACGTAGCAAGCTCTGGAATGAACTGCCTGTTTCGGTGTTTCCCGAGCGCTATGATATGTCCTTCTTCACACAAGGTTTAAAGAGAGTTCTTCTTTCACGGTAGGCAGCGGCTTTGCTGTGTCCTGACATTGCTGAAGTCCATGAGCAGCGGTTACCACTTTCCATCAGGTGGACCACTTGCTCGTCTGCCAACAATGGCAATAAAAAATATATATACTTTTTATCCCAGTATGGATACCTGTGGACTTCACGCGAGTAAATGCTGAAAATTAAAAAAGCAGAATAAACAACTACTTATCTTAATCCTAACTTAATATTATAAAAGCGAAAATGAGTTTGTTTGTTTGTTACCTTTTCACGCCTAAACCACTGAACCTGAAATTTTGCATATACGTTGTCAGGTGTACAGAAACGGATATAGGCTACCTTTCATCCCAAAAAAAATTATTGTTCCCAAGGAAAACAACAATAACGTGCTTATGATAATAGATGGCGCCACGTGTCTTTCGAATCATGATTGAATTATATTATTACAAGCAGAGTACAACCCGAATTGATTGTCAAATTCTAAATTAACGCGAGCGAAGCCGCGGGCTAAAGCTAGTAAATAATAATTGAAAAAATGGGTTTAAATGTGTATGTCTCCTCCTGAACCCTTATTTTCATAGTTAAGTCCCAGGTATCGAGTCTGGAACCTAACTAGGGGAGTAAGGAATCATGGGTCGGGCAAAGTTATATCGGCGTCTGGTGTTCGGAACTTGGCAAAAGCAGCACAGATTCTACAAATGTGCCTGGTAGACGGCAATACACACACACACACACACACATACACACACACCTTTATTAAGTGGAAAATGTGCGTGCAATACACAAAGACCATTACCTTCAAAGCTACAATAAGTCTTAAGTATTTATTTTATTAATAATAATGATTCTAAATAGGTTTCATAGTAATCAAATCACATTTTAACGATTTAAATTAATTTAAACGAGTTTTTATTCTATTGTCTTACAAATAATTATAGTTTATTAATACTAATTACAGACTGCTCAGGACCAAACAGCATTAAAGTAATAGATTGAGGCTAAACAGATATATTAAATACAACTAACAAGAACTGTTATAGCAAAACTTAATCGTATCGCTTCGGGAAATCTAGTTCAAATATAATATCAGAGAAATAATATTATAGTATTAGTAATAAGAATCATTATCAACTATAGAGTCGATTAGAGCGCACACCAACAAGTTTGGGTCCTCATACCTCTGCCGAACGATCAAGGCATGGAATTCTCTGCCAAGGCACGTGTTTCCTTCTTCCTTCAATCCTGGGTCCTTTAAGCGGGGCGTGAAAAAGCACCTTCTTAGGCCGTCAAGGTAGGAACCTCGACATCGCCTCAGCTGCTATGGATGGTGTGGAGGCCACTGCTCTTAGACCACATGATCGCTTACCATCAGGAGAAGTGTGGTCATTTTGGCGAGCAGAATAAAAAAAAATCAACGGGTTGCACTCCGGGAGTGCCGCAGAAGTGAAAACTTGAATATTACGTTGTGCATTTTTGATATTTTGGAATGGTTAGGGAATAATTTTGCACGAATTGCTTTAATTATCAGTATAAAAATACTATCATTTATGTGGTAAAATAAAATATTCATTTATTGCGCTATCGTACACAAACATGACAATTCTCCCTCCGTCTTACGAATTTTCGATCAGGTCACGTGTCCTGACGCGAGTTTAACATTTTTCACCCATCACAAAAAAAATGCACAACGCCGCTGAAGAGATATTCACTAAAAAAAAATACGTACTTAAGTAATTTATAACCAACGAGCGCAAACATTCCCAATAATAGTACAACTCCAGTCGGCGAGTGTAGGCGACGAGGCAACATATTTCTACTCCTAATACCAGTTCTACTGCTAGTAATATACCTGTATCTTACGAAGAACTACGGCTACTGGCAGAAACGTAACTGCTGAACGTGCCTTTTTTATTTAATGCTCATGTGCAACAAGTTATAGTTATTGAGATTTGTTCTCTCTCTCCAAGGCATGAAATTCACAAATCCCATGCATCGAACATTCAAGAGCGGATCCACCGTTGTGGGCACGACGGGCATGCGCACAACCCTAATAGACTTGTGACGTCACACTTTCACGGTCTATTAAGATTGATAGGCTGATGATAATAAACGCTATACGACTCCTGAGACAACGTCAAGATACCTATTTACCCAGTCTAGTGTCCCTATATTGGCTTACTGGCTACTAGAAAAGAAGAGAAAAAACATAATTTATTGATTGTAAACATAATTTATTGATTGTAATTGGTTTGGAATTTAATCGAAACTGTTTGATTATTTAATTGGACGAAATCGGATCTGACTTCCTCCAATGATTATTTTCATTCCTAAGGCCAAAGTCTTCATGCGCGCAAAAAAGGAAATAATCAAATTCAAAAGTCGTTCATGAGTCATGATTGTTCATGAGCTAGTTCGTACTCCGACTCGCACTTGGTCGATTTTCGGGTGGCTGTGACCACAACCTTTTTTGAGGGCTGGATCCGCGCCTGCGAACAGTAGTAGTACATAAATAGTAAAAACAAAGTAAGCTTTTTGGTCGGAATCTCGATTATTTTCGGCGTTTAAAAGTAGCTAACGTTTCTCCTTAAATTATTATCTACCTATTTATAAAGTTTCATAACGATTCGTTCAGCAATTCCAGAGTTTTAGCTGTACGGACAGATAGCGAGACAGGCGAGAAAAACTGTTAAAAATGTCCTTTTATTAATTTGTGGGATGGCAATAACCATCTGAATTAAAAAAGCTATTCATCTCCATATTACAGACCGACACTTTAATTTAATTTATAAGTATCTATGTGTGTGATGTATTATGTATTTAAGTATATGAATACATATCTGACGATCGTTTTAAGAGACCTTACACAAGTTCAAGTTCAAATAAATACATGCATTGTTTATATTATTATATAAAATAAGATCAATGACTGTATTATTATTTAATACTAGACTTAGCCCGCGGCTGCGTCCGTGTAAATTAAATTAGGTTAGTAACAGTACTTTTTCCTGGATGAAAGATACCCTTTCCTGTTCCCCTGACAAAGTGTATGTGATATTTTATGATGATCGGTTGAGATATTTAAGGTGTGAAATCGTAACAAACAAACAAACTGACATTCACATATTTTAAATTATGAATGTTCATGTTTGAAAGATGTTTGTTACTCAGTTACGCGTAAACCGTTCGATAATACTTGACACATGACCTGAATTAACACAAATAATAATTTTGTTTATTTAATTTTTTTAATTGTCCCAATATACGCTCCGTAGGTTTTATGCGGATAAAAACTAGAAAAATCAAATTAATTTTTATTTTTCTAGTTTTTATCCGCTTAAACAGTTTCAACGATAATTATTTTTACAAAAGAGCCTACCAATGTGTATTTTATTTACTGTCTCGTTAGCTAGGTCCCAGGATGTTTCTTAGGCAATGTGATAATATTAGGTTTTCCGTTCGGCAATTTGCAATACTAAAATGATGCCCTATTACACTGGTAGACGTAAAGATGCTCGCCTTTTATTCAGGGGGACTTAAAAAGCAAAATATAATTGTAATACATCACTGCCTTCCCCTGCAGGAAATAAGCGTGAGTCAATGCATATATCATACGTACCTCTAATTATAAACACAACATCAATACGTGATAATGTTTCCAAATAGGATCGTACAATCACTTACAAACATATTTAGAATCATTATTACTTATTCAATTATAGTTGTGCATCACTGATTTCAGCATGAATGGGTCGGCTCGACCGGGGAAGGACTACCCTCTCACAGAATATCGATGTGAAATAGCAGTATTCCTACTGTTGTGTTTCGTTCGGTTAGTGAGAGTACCAGAGGGTACTCTCACTAACCGAACGAAACACAACAGTAGGAGCAGGACGGTGGAAAGAGGGTGATTGGGCCTCTGCCCAATCACCCTCTTTCCACCGTCCTGCTCCCACTTCCTCCTCTCCTTCTCTTTCCCACTTCCTTTTTCCTTTCCTAAAGGGTCGGCAACGCGCAAGTGATGCCTCTGATGTTGCAGACGTCTATATATGTACATACGATGACCACTTACCATCTGGTGAGCCGTATGATTGCTTGCAAAATTGATTGTTTAAAAAAAAAATTACTTTAAATCCTTTCAAAATGTACATGCAGAACGAGTTTTCTAATGAAATTGTTTAACATTAAATAACTTTTATTAATTTTGATTGATTACAGACAGCTGCAAACCAAAAGGCATCTGGTGTAAAGCATAAGGCAGACCACATATAATAAATACAAGTAACATAAACAGTTATAGCAATACTTAATAGTATTTATTGCATCGGGAAATCTTCATACAAAATATTTTCGGCAAAATACGATATAAGCCATATGTGAGTAACGATACAGGATATTCATAACCAACGAGTATATAGGATTGTCAATGATAACGGCGTAGATAACAGAACCATTCCAGTCAGTGCCACCGCTGTACGCGGCGAGGCAACATGTTTCTACTACTAATACCGTTTGTACTGCTAGTAATATACCTATATCTTACGAAGAACTACGACTACTGGAAAAAACGCAATGTGAAACATGATCGACCTATACCCTTATTCGGAAACTTGTACCGAAATGCAATCGGGCAAATGAGTTTAACAGAAGTGACAATGGAACTGTACAACAAATTTCCGAATGAAAAAGTCGTCGGTCTGTACCATGGGACAACACCAGAGCTGCTGGTACGCGATCTGGACCTCGCTAGACACATATTGAATGTGGATTTCTCCTATTTTCATCCACGAGGACTCGGGAGAGACACTAAAAGGGAACCTTTATTCATAAATCTGTTTCATGTCGACGGTGATAGATGGAAATTGTTGCGGCAGCGTCTGACGCCGGCGTTTACAACTGCAAAGCTAAAGAAAATGTTCCCGTTAGTTGTAGAATGTGCAGAGAAACTGCAAACAGTAGGCGAGGATATCGTGAATCGTGGAGGAGAGTGTGATGTAAGGGAACTAATGGCGCGCTTCACCACTGAGTTCATAGGCGCCTGCGGCTTCGGCCTAAAAGTCGACAGCATCAATAACGAAAACTCCGCCTTTAGAAAACTTGGAAGATATATATTTAACAGAAATAGATCCTGGAGTAACATAGCTTTAGTTTTACTTGGAGACCTGGTGCCAGATTTCATGGTATTTTACCAAATTGTGTTGGCTGAGCCCACGATATTAGAAACCATAACAGAAATGGTACGAAACGTTTGTGCGCAGAGAAACAATAAACCTTCTAGACGTCACGATTTCATAGATCTTCTTTTGGAACTGGCGGAAAAACGCAAAATAATAGGGGAGTCTATCGAGAAGAGAAACCCAGATGGAAGTCCAGTGCAGGTTGAAATGGAGATGGATTTACAATGTATGGTTGCTCAAGTGTTTATATTTTTCGCGGCTGGCTTCGAGACCTCGTCTTCCGCGACCAGTTACTTGCTACACGAGCTTGCCTTCCACCCAGAGGAGCAAAGGAATATTCAAAACAACATCGATCAGGTGCTGGCAAAATACGACAACAAGCTGTGTTTCGACTCAATAGCTGAAATGACGTCATTAAGTAATGCGTTTAAAGAAGCCATGAGGAAGTTTCCATCTTTGGGCACACTGAACAGAGTATGCGCGAGGCGGTACACCATACCCGAACTGGGTATAACCGTGGATCCCGGTGTAAGGATTGTGATTCCAGTACAAGCGATACAGAACGATGAACAGTATTTCGAAAACCCAACTAAGTTCATACCAGACCGGTTCGCAGAGACATCTGAAGAAAGAAACAAGTACACTTATTTACCGTTTGGTGAAGGACCAAGAATGTGCATTGGTAAGTGAAATATCAACGTAAATAAATGTTAATCAACCCGTGATCATAGCTGATGTAAGCCGGTCGAAACGTTAGGTAATAAAAGTACGTTTTTTAAACACTAACGCAATTATGACTTGAAAATGAAATATTTATTCGCTTAGAATACGTTATATAACAATACAAAAAAGAAACTATATTCGCCTGAACAATGCAATCTTCATGTTAATAGCTTATTTTTAACATTCGTTTCGGCGGAGTTTTATTTATAGATTTAATTAGATATTTTAAACCCAACATTCGTATTTAAAAGAACCAACAACTGCACCTAAAATTTACAATATTCGATTTCTATGAGACAAGAATTCATAATAGTGTAAAAACACCATCTAGTAGCCATTTAACCAAATATTTACGAAATATACATATTATTATATTAACCTAATTAAACAATGATAAGATGATGAATAGTTTGATCTTAAAGTTGTTGGGTGAGCGCGTTAATTATCTTCAAAGAGCAAAAAAATTATCCATATTCCAAAACGATTTAAATCTTCATTCCAATTAGAGTTATGCTTAATAGAAAGATTCCAAAGCTGTTAGCTCAGACCTGCAGCATTGTAGTAAAGTTGCAATGTTTGTTGCTATCTAGCTAGTTTTAACAAGAATTATTTATTAACATGTTTTTTTAGTTAAAATTGTGTCCATATCTACGAAGTTTATTCAGGTCAGTTGAACCGATAAATGTTGTCTCTTGGCCTATTTTATTTTTATGATCGCTTCTACACTATTTTAGCCAGAATTCGCCAATTTCTTTGCATACATACATGCATAGGTTCACGCCTGTTTCTCAGAGGGGTAGGCAGAGACTACGCATTTCAATTTGCTACAATCCTGACGCACTTCTCTTCATTCACTTCCATTAGAATCCTCATTAAATTTCTTTGCAAATACTCAATTTTTATACATACAATATAATTATGTATGATTGTTCCAGGGGCCCGTTTAGGAGAGATGCAATCTTTGGCAGGGCTGGCTTCACTTCTTCACAAGTTCACTGTGGAGCCAGGGCCCTCCACTAAACGAGTGCCGAAGGTCAGCCCCAGCAGCAACACGGTACAGTCCATCGAAGGAGGACTGCCGCTCAAACTGAAACTCAGGAATAAGACAGCGTAGCTGGTATACTGCAATCTTCAATTAAAATGTAAATTAACTTTTAGTATTATCGACATATATTTTATATCTAAGCCTAAGCTCAGTATATTCTCGAACAGATAGACAGAGGTATTCTCGCCGGCAATGTTTTTAGGTCATGCGTAAAAGGGCGAATATGGTGTAACCTTAAGGACTTTGATAGAAATAGGACAAGCCACGCTGTAGGGGCGTGGTGTCTTGAGGTTAAGTTAAGCAGAGATAATTTAAAGATAGTACAACAATTAACACTTTTATTCTCAACAAATAAAGACATAATATATGTGAATTACACTATATAGAAAATTCTACGCGAACAATAACAGGGCGTGGTTCGTTAAGGCTTACTACGTGGTTCTTAAGGGAAGAACCACTAGCGCAGCGCAGCGCAGCGCAGCGCAGCGGAAGGAGACTGCACCAGGGTGCAATCCACTTATATAGGTTGCCGCCGCTCGGGGGTGGACTAGAGATAGCCGTGCGCCACGAGTCGATTACGTGACAATGGGTTCAATGCCCACACGAGACAAAAAATAGTTGATCCAAATCTGAGTGTCCTTTGTGTCCGTTGTTTGAATATTTGTACAGTCCCCGCGACATATGTAGGAAATTCCTGTGTCCTAGTGGGAGAAGTTGTTTTTGTAGAACTTAGAAAAATAAAGAAATACTTATGTATTTCGCGACCGAGAGTTCAACTCTCTGTCGCACTTTGAAATAGAACTCGAATCTTTATGATTATTAGCAAACATGATCAAACTTATATTACGAGCTACTTGCTCACAAGTTTCCAACACGGTTGGCAGCCATGGTAGCAAATAATGCAAGATAACGGTTTAGCGATCGTAATGTTTATATTCAATTCTTAGGTTCAACAAATAATAGTGATTAGATTGCCGTCAAAAATTCACAAAACATGCTTTTACAGCATTTCAAGGGAGGAAAAACATTGAGCTTGTGCCTCGGACAGTAAAAAGTTGTAGGGGCCAGGTGTCCATGACAGGACCAGCTGTCGTAAATATGACAATCGATATTGGATTTAATCATAAAACATTTCGACTGATAGTCGGGTCTTTATGGAAGAAAGTAAAAGATAATAAGAAGTTTCAAAATAAAGCAGTCTGAAAACAATAAATTAAACGAAATTTATGTAGTTTTAGAAGCTACAACAGTACAATTTATTGTTTTATTTTATAGACATAGTTATAAATGCGATACGGTGCTACAAGGTGCTACAACTGATAACTTTATTTTAATCTTTTCTTTTGTTATTTATATGACTGATTAGACAAACAAACATCTTTGTTGACCTCTAGTAAAAATAAATTATACGACTAAGATGGCAGACACTGAAGCCACCTCATTGACCTCAGATATTATGTACAATAGTAATTGGACATAATATCTAGGTGTGTGCAGACCCAAAGGACAATTAATTAAATATGCTAAACCTTAATAGGGTATAGAAGACTCACATAATGTATGTGAATACTCGGTCCTAGTTATCGGTATCTTAATCCAACACAAAGGGAGGATCCGCGGATATGGATGATCGTGTCTCGTAGGTCGCGGGCGTCGCGGCCCGACGGTTGATGCCGAGAAGTATATGTGTATATATCTATATATACTGATAATTCCTGAATCGTGCAAGCGAAGTTTAAAATGAGAACGAACATATATACTATTATATATGTTCGTTCGCATTTTAAACTTTGCTTGCACGATTCAGGAATTAATCAGTTAAATTCGACATACAACTAACGACATATGATGATGCAGGATAACTGTACACTTAATTGTGAACTACCAAGTTCGACTTTAAGTTCAGACAATAGATATTTTTGAGATTTTGGCTGCTGATGTTTGGTAGCAGCACGAACTCTGGTATTGATTATATACATCTGATAGCAATTCGAGTAGTAGAGCCTCGCTGATTACAGCATGAATGGGCCGGCTCCACCGGGGAAGGACTACCCTCTCACAGAATATCGACGTGAAATAGCAGTATTCCTACTGTTGTGTTTCGTTCGGTGAGTGAGAGTACCAGAGGCCCAATCAACCCCTTTTCCTCATCCCGCTCCTTCTCCTTCCCACTTTCTTTCCTAAAGGGTCGGCAACGCGTAAGTGATGCCTCTGGTGTCGCAGGCCTCCATAGGCTACGATAACCACTTACCACCAGATGGGCCGTATGCTCGTTTGCCACCGTAGTTGTATAAAAAAGAAAAAAAACTTAAAAACTGCTGCTAAGTCGTGGATAATATACATAATGTACCGGTCAGACAGAGGCTTCATTATATCCACATTTCGAAGTAAACACTTCGTTTTAGGCTTCATTATATCCACATTTCGAAGTAGACACTTCGTTTTAGGCTTCATTATATCCACATTTCGAAGTAGACACTTCGTTTTAGGCTTCATTATATCTACATTTCGAAGTAGATACTTCGTTTTGAATAGTATATGTTTAGAGTATATCTATTATATATTCGAGCATAAAAAGGGAATAAAATAAAAATAAAAATACAATGAAAAATAAAATATTGAAATAAAATTCCAAATGGTTAATATATCTACAGTTGTTTATGAAGTTTAAGAATCAAGTCTTTGTATATAAATAAGTATAAGAAAAGATGGGAATCTGTTTATATCTAGTATTAATCGTTTATTGTATTGTTATCTACGTATAATAAAACTGATAAAAAAGGAAAATATTTCTTTGTTTTCTTTGTGTGATCTTTACATCACCCCAGGTAGACTAGTAGGCTTTGGGTATAAGGAACCCGACTCACCTCATGAACACAACACAAGTTATAATGCTGTGATCTTTGGAACGATATAATTATTGCGAAAATACGCTTAAGGCGAGGATTTCCGAGCGCTCAAAGGTTTTGGGGCGCCCCGCTTCTCCAGTTCGCGCGTACGCCGACGTCCATAATTACGATGAGTCGGGCGCTATGCTACTCGCGAGTGCCGGTGACGTAGATAGGGTGGTGGCACCAATTATCGGCCGTGTCAACTTTTTTTGAACTTTGACTGCTTGTAATTTTTACGTGCTTTCTTGTAATGCCTTTTTTGGGTAGAGAGGTACTGAAACTCGGTTTGGGTAGGAAGATTACTTTGACTTCTCTCCACTGGCGAGGTATGTAGTTATGCGCTATCGATGCTCTGTATATGTTAAGCAGCTGCTGATATGCATCTTCCATTCAATGTAAAAACGCATTCGAAAGTCCCGTATAAAACTAGTTTGCTATACTATGTTATGGCAGTTACTTAGGTACTCCTCATTTACAGGTTATCCAAATTTACACAGGCTCTAGTACCGCTATCGAAGTACCCTTCTCAGGCTTAGCCATCAACCTTCAACATAAATTTTTAATTTAATCTATTACAACAAAGAAGTAGAAATTATCTATGAATATAAACTTACTTGACGTGCAATAATAATGCAGGTGTACTCCTACCTACTTTTTGTACTAGCAAACGCATTGCACTAAAAAAAATATAATGTCGTTAGTATTACTCGGCAATAGTTATAGCAATATACTTATGCAGACACCCGTGCACGCACATGTAATCCAAATACCGAATAATGAATTTAGGCGCTGGCATCGGCATGTAGTAGTGAAAAAGTTAACAAAATTATACATACATACATACATACGCACGAAATATAAATCTAGACTAATATTATAAAGCTGAAGAGTTTGTTTGTTTGTTTGCTTGAACGCGCTAATCTCAGGAACTACTGGTCCGATTTGAAAAATTCTTTCAGTGTTAGATAGCCCATTTATCGAGAAAGGCTATAGGCTATATATCATCATGCTAAAATCAATAGGAGCGGAGCATCAATGAAGAATGTTTTAAAATCGGAGGGGTTTTTTTCCTTTTGAGAGCTTCCGCTGCGTACGCTGCGTAAACAGTTAAAGTTTCGTAAAATACATGTATCGCAGAATTGTTTCCCTTTAAAATTTCTAAAAATGTCTATCTTTTGAGGTTGGCTCACTATAACCTTTTTTATGCTTACCAAATTTGTTCTAAAATAATGAATTATTTGCGAAGGTATTTTTATAAACATGATATTAATCCTTATCCAAATAAATACCTACATTATTCATCACAAATATTTAATTTAAAACGAAATTGCCCTTTACATCATTCGATTTCAATGAATATCTTAGGAGATATCGCAGTTTTAAAATAACATTGCAAAAATATCATAAAAGCGTGATGTAGGTACCTAAAATACCTCCTTAACGTACGTATTATTTAAAAATATTTTCACCTTCTACGTAAACGAAGTCGCGGGTTAAAGTTAGCGTTAGCCCAAAGTAACTATTCCACGCAGACGAAGTCGCGGGCAGAAGCTAGTACGCACATAAAATCTAAAAATATAACACTTCTTTTCCGCCATCCAATGAGAAACTCTAGTTTTCTTTATTATTTGCCAGTCATATTGATATACTTACCGAACATTTCTAAGCTGCGACACTAGTGCATTCTTCCTAGGCGTGATAGTGATAGATAATACGATAATAATATTATTAGGAGTCCATGAAAACTACGTAAATATAACAATCAAACCGTATTCCATGTTTGGTAATAGTGTGGTAATAGTCAATAGGATTATTGAATACTAGCTGTTACCTGCGACTTCGTCCGCGTAGATTTTAACAAAAAAATTATTCGTCTTCGCGGAACCCTATTTTTTTTCTAATATCAAAGTAGCCCAATTTACTCCTTATAACATCAGCTACCTGTCAGTGAAAGTCCCGTCAGCCGTTTCGGAGATTAGCCGGAACAAACAGACAGACAATCAAAAATTTTAAAAATAGATTTTTTCGTATATACTTTCATATGCATTAGATAAAAGCTGTTATTTTGACATTCCAAACAGACACTTCAATTTTATTTATTTGTATAGATTACTTATACGGAAATTCATATACCTACCTACTTATATTAAAACTGAAAATTTTGTGTTTTTTGAACGCGCTAGTATCAGTAACACAGAAATAAATTTATTTCTGTGATCAGGAACTAGCAGGCCAATTTCTATGATTTTGTTGCCTCTGTAGCCCATTTGTTGAGGAAGGTTATACCAAATAATATCACGCTACGACCCACGAGGGTGGTGCAGTAACCATAAATACCACAACGCGCAGGTATAACTGCGGATAATATTTGTATTTATTTAGGTAGGTACCTACCTATAAAATTCGCTCGTATTGCTTTTAGGCACATCTCACATTTTTATTCCCGTATACCTACCTAATATAATAATAATGCTATAAAATAATGATTCAAGTCCTATACAAATATGATAGGTAGTGTTTAGTAATTTTCAAATAATAGGTAGGCAACTTACCTTTTACATTTGTTTAGCCTACGTAAGGCTAAAGATGACAACCTTGATTTTCTTTTATTTTATTGCCCATTTCTACACTCGTCATCTACAAATCAATAATGGACTTGCACTGGAAGTGGCACCTAACTATGCTGTTGTTATCAGGTCCGTTATCTCGTCCAATAATCAAAACGATATCTTTAAAACTATTCTAATTATATACACTCTTATTACTAAAAATTTATAATACCTATTTACAAACTAAACCTAGATATAATATATTTATCAATAAGTGATGACATTCGTAAATCGTAACTGATGATAAAATTATTCGTAATTCTGCGGTGCGCTCTGCAAACTAGCGATGCGTCCTGTCGTCATTACATCCCGCTCGGGAGTGCACCACGCGCGAGAGAGCGCTTCGGCAGTAGGAAATCACATATTTCGGTATTATATTTTTGTATATAATATAATGCAAATTGTGATGCCCGACAAATAACCGTTTTTACATGACCTTTCTTTTGGTATATTTTTGAAAATTCAAATCTCAATATAGCTCAAATAAAACACGAAAAATGCTTAAATCAGACCTATCTTCACGATTTTTTTGATCGTATAAAATGTCAGTAATCGTTTTTCGAATGCCCAACAAATCAAGATCTAACGCTGTAAAATAACATATATATTTTTCAGAATTTAAATCTATGTTATTTACAAATAAAACGCGTTTAAGCACGCTAGATAACACTGTACTTTGGGAAATCCTCGCCTTAAGTATTCTTTTAATATTAATTAATATTAATATTCTATCACATACACACAACACCATCTAGCCCAAACTATGCAGAGCTTCTACTATGGGTACTAGATATTAGGATTAACATTAGGATAAACATACATATAATATTATTTACTCATATATATATATTTGTCTCTTGAAAGATAAAGTTGTTAAATAAAATTACTGTTATAATAATTATTGTTAAAAACTTTAATAAATGTGTTATTTACTTTTCTTGGAGTTTCATGTGCCAATAATCTTAAGTAGGTCAAACTTTTCAACTGAATCGTAAATAACCGTTATTTATTTAACCCTTCGTCGGTAAAACATACAGTAATATGTCAAACGAGTGTCTGCTTGTTAATAAAGCATGCAATTGGAAGCATGCTTAGGCTATTATAGCACATTATGCATGCTTCCAATACCAATACATACATGCACGTACCGATCCTAACATAAATAGTCCCGACATATTAGTTCGGTCAATATATAATTACTACTTTTCCAAATTTTTAAATCATTATAAATCTCAGAAACGGTGGCTCTTAGCAAAAACAGTATTGATACATTTTTAATAGATAATTACATGATCTTCGAACGATGATGATATTATGCAGGCAGCCACAGTATTTATTATTTTATGCAAAAAGAAACGGAAGCATAAGTATTGGGTACGACCAAGCCTCAAAGGAAGAAACGTGCATGACATACAGACCCATAGCATCACTGATGGTTTTCCATACATCCTTTTCCATTTCTTTTTATAATTTTCATTTTATTTTTGTCGCTCAGTCGCTGAGCTTCCTAAACTATTATCTGCCTACATTTATAGGTGAAGTCTAGCCAACATCCTTATCCAAGATCCTTAGTTCCCAAAGTGGTCCAGGTGGACCCCCAGGGGTCCACGGGAGACTCGACGGGGTTCTACGTTGGCATGACAACAAAATGGAGGTCCATAATTCGTAAGCGGAGGTCCAAGAAAATTTATTTGCTTTTGATAGTGAAGAACTAAAATGTTGGCTTGACTTCACTTATCAATGTAACCAATTTTTCGATAGAGAATTACAAAAAAAGTGGTAGGTTCAAAAAAAGGTCAGCCCGTACAGACTTAATAATTTTTTTTGATTCTTCACCAATATACATACGAATGCCAAGGAATATGGTAGAAATGTAGCTGCAGGGACCTCCACCGGAACCAGCAAAATTCTTAAAAGTGGTCTATGAGAAAAAAATTCTGGGTACCTCTGACGTAGATTCTTATTAAATTGGTCCATGATACGTTTTAAAGTAGCTGAAGACTCTCGTGTGACTGGATCTATTTTGAACAACGCTGATACATGATTCTGAATTAATAAGCGTTTGTTATCAAACCGATCACACAACAGTCTCCAAGCTATAGCGTAGTTTGTCACACAGAACTGTATAGAATGGATTACCACAGCAGCTGAACCTTCCAAAGATGCTCTTAGGTAATGGAATTTGTTTATAACATCTATGTTCTCATTCGAATGTATTAGGCTATCAAAAGTGTCGCAAAATTCGAGCCAGTTATCGTAAGAACCACTGAACTTGGATACAGTATGGTCGGTAATTTGACAGGCTTATTATTACCACTACGAGAAAGACATTCGCTAGGCACAGCGGGATATTTTTTATGCGCTGAAACTATCTCCTGCGAAGAACCTTGTAATACCTAGATTCGAATTCATCTCTTTCTGCCATTTGATTTTCGAGGCTATCTGAAATGCACTCTTATCTCGTTTGAGTCTCGAGCTAATATCATTAGATGTTATAGTAGATGTATTTAGTGACTTCAAAAATCCAGAAAATATAGTGACACGACCTTTATAACTGCTACGTTTTCTAAAAAGGTCTGCTCCTTCCTTGGCCAACTCCATGTCGGATTTATCACCTTTCGTAGACATAACGGGAAGCGTTTGTTTAATCCTGGAATTATACAATACAAAAATGACAACCTGTTTACTTTATATCGAAACTTAGCCAAGGGTGAGTATAATTATGAGTTGAGTATCTATTTGGAAAATATAAATAGGTACTTGGTATATACTTATTACAATACTCGAAATTAAACACAATTAAAATACTTAGTAAGAAATAAAATAAGGTTAATTGACTTTACACAAACGAAAATATAATTATTATCTTTTTTAGCTTGCTTATCGACACATAGAATGAACTAGGACGGAATAATTACAATAAATTAGTTAACTAAATGATTAAACACACAATTTATTACAACACAATCAATATTAACTAAAATAAAACGAATAAAATTAAAAATAGTTAACTGTCAGTTGCTCAATGACACAGCAAGTTTAACACTAAAATCCTAATCCTATTTTAATCCTAACTAATATTATAAAAGTGAAAATGAGTTTGATTGTTTGTTACCTTTTCAAGCCTAAACCACTGAACCGATTATCCTGAATTTTGCATATACGTTGTCAGGTGTACAGAAACGGACATAGGCTACCTTTCACCCCGAAAGAAATTACTGTTCCCAAGGAAAACAATAATAACGTTCTTATGATAATAGATGGCGCCACGTGTCTTTCGAATCATGATTGAATTATATTATTACAAGCAGAGTAGGTACAACCCGAATTGATTGTCAAATTCTAAATTAACGCGAGCGAAGCCGTGGGCTAAAGCTAGTACAAAATATTTTCAGCAAAATAATTACGATATAAGCCATATGTGAGTAACGAACCAGAATATTTATTACCAACGAGTATATAGGATTGTCAATGATAACGGCGTAGATAACAGAACCATTCCAGTCAGTGCCGCCGCTGTACGCGGCGAGGCAACATGTTTCTACTACTAATACCGCTTGTACTGCTAGTAATATACCTATATCTTACGAAGAACTACGACTACTGGAAAAAACGCAATGTGAAACATGATCGACCTATACCCTTATTCGGCAACTTGTACCGAAATGCAATCGGGCAAATGAGTTTAACAGAAGTGACAACGAAACTGTACAACAAATTTCCGAATGAAAAAGTCGTCGGTCTGTACCATGGGACAACACCAGAGCTGCTGGTACGCGATCTGGACCTCGCTAGACACATATTGAATGTGGATTTCTCCTACTTTCATCCACGAGGACTCGGGAGAGACACTAAAAGGGAACCTTTATTCATAAATCTGTTTCATGTCGACGGTGATAGATGGAAATTGTTGCGGCAGCGTCTGACGCCGGCGTTTACAACTGCAAAGCTAAAGAAAATGTTCCCGTTAGTTGTAGAATGTGCAGAGAAACTGCAAACAGTAGGCGAGGATATCGTGAATCGTGGAGGAGAGTGTGATGTAAGGGAACTAATGGCGCGCTTCACCACTGAGTTCATAGGCGCCTGCGGCTTCGGCCTAAAAGTCGACAGCATCAATAACGAAAACTCCGCCTTTAGAAAATTTGGAAGATATATATTTAACAGAAATAGATCCTGGAGTAACATAGCTTTAGTTTTACTTGGAGACCTGGTGCCAGATTTCATGGTATTTTACCAAATTGTGTTGGCTGATCCCACGATATTAGAACCGATAACAGAAATGGTACGAAACGTTTGTGTGCAGAGAAACAATAAACCTTCTGGACGTCACGATTTCATAGATCTTCTTTTGGAACTGTCGGAAAAACGCAAAATAATAGGGGAGTCTATCGAGAAGAGAAACCCAGATGGAAGTCCAGTGCAGGTTGAAATGGAGATGGATTTACAATGTATGGTTGCTCAAGTGTTTATATTTTTCGCGGCTGGCTTCGAGACCTCGTCTTCCGCGACCAGTTACTTGCTACACGAGCTTGCCTTCCACCCAGAGGAGCAAAAGAAGATTCAAAACAACATCGATCAGGTGCTGGCAAAATACGACAACAAGCTGTGTTTCAACTCAATAGCTGAGATGACGTCATTAAGTAATGCGTTTAAAGAAGCCATGAGGAAGTTTCCATCTTTGGGCACACTGAACAGAGTATGCGCGAGGCGGTACACCATACCCGACCTGGGTATAACCGTGGATCCCGGTGTAAGGATTGTGATTCCAGTACAAGCGATACAGAACGATGAACAGTATTTCGAAAACCCAACTAAGTTCATACCAGACCGGTTCGCAGAGAGATCTGAAGAAAGAAACAAGTACACTTATTTACCGTTTGGTGAAGGACCGAGAATGTGCATTGGTAAGTGAAATATCAACCTAAATAAATGTTAATCAACCCGTGATCATAGCTGATGTAAGCCGGTCGAAACGTTAGGTAATAAAAGTACGTTTTTACACTAACGCAATTATGACTTGAAAATGAAATATTTATTCGCTTAGAATACGTTATATAACAATACAAAAAAGAAACTATATTCGCCTGAACAATCTTAATCTTAATAGCTTATTTAACATTCGTTTCGGAGGTATTTTAAATCCAACATTCGTATTTAAAAGAACCAACAACTGCACCTAAAATTTACAATATTCGATTTCTATGAGACAAGAATTCATAATAGTGTAAAAACACCATCTAATAGCCATTTAACCAAATATTTACGAAATATACTTAAATTAACCTAATTAAACAATGATAAGAAGATGATTGAATAGTTTGATCTTAAAGTTGTTGGGTGAGTGCGTTAATTATCGCCAAAGAGCAAAAAAATCATCCATATTCCAAAACTATTGAATTGAGGCGCTCATAGCCAGTTGCACTCACTGATCGGTAAACGATTAGCGAGGTTAAGCAACGTTGGGTGCGGTCAGCCTACAGATGGGTGACCGCCTGGTGGTATTTCATTCATGGTTTTGGAGGGCACGTAAGAAGTCGTTCCCGGTTGTTGTCAAATTGACAGCAGTCGTTAAGCCATGTCAGAGGCCTACGAGCGGCTTGAACAACTCTTGACAACAGGTTGGCCACTAACCATACGAAAAAAAGAAAGAAAACGATTTAAATCTTCATTCCAATTAGAGTTATGCTTAATAGAAAGATTCCAAAGCTGTTAGCTCAGACCTGCAGCATTGTAGTAAAGTTGAAATGTTTGTTGCTATCTAGCTAGTTTTAACAAGAATTATTTATTAACATGTTTTTTTTAGTTAAAATTGTGTCCATATCTACGAAGTTTATTCAGGTCAGTTGAACCGATAAATGTTGTCTCTTGGCCTATTTTATTTTTATGATCGCTTCTACATTATTTTAGCCAGAATTTGCCAATTTCTTTGCATACATACATAGGTTCACGCCTGTTTCTCAGAGGGGTAGGCAGAGACTACAGATTTCAGTATGCTACGATCCTGACAAGCTTCTCTGGCTTCATTAACTTTCATTAGAATCCTCATCACATTTCTTTGCAAATACTCCATTTTTTATACATACAATATAGTTATGAATAATTGTTCCAGGGGCCCGTTTAGGAGAGATGCAGTCTTTGGCAGGGCTGGCTTCACTTCTTCACAAATTCACTGTGGAGCCAGGGCCCTCCACTAAACGAGTGCCGAAGGTCAGTCCCAGCAGCAACACGGTACAGTCCATCAAAGGAGGACTGCCGCTCAAACTGAAACTCAGGAATAAGACAGCGTAGTTCGTATACTGCAATCTTCAATTAAAATGTAAATTATATTTAGTATTATCGACATATATTTTATACCTACTAGCTTTTGCCCGCGGCTTCGCTCGCGATAAATTAGAATTTGACAATCAATTCGGGTTGTACTCTGCTTGTAATAATATAATTCAATCATGATTCGAAAGACACGTGGCGCCATCTATTATCATAAGAACGTTATTGTTGTTTACCTCGCCTCGGGAACAGTAATTTTTTTCGGGATGAAAGGTAGGCTATGTCCGTTTCTGTACACCTGACAACGTATATGCAAAATTTCAGGATGATCGGTTCAGTGGTTTAGGCGTGAAAAGGTAACAAACAAACAAACTCCTTTTCGCTTTTATAATATTAGTTAGGATTAGGATATAAGCCTAAGCTCAGTATATTCTCGAACAGATAGACAGAGGTATTTTCGCCGACAATGTTTTTAGGTCATGCGTAATAAAGGGCGAATATGGGTTCAATGCCTACACGAGACAAAAAATAGTTGATCCAAATTTAAGTGTTCTTTGTGTCCGTTGTTTGAATGTTTGTAAAGTCCCGCGACATATGTAGGAAATGCCTGTGCCTTAGTGGGAGAAGTTGTTTTTGTAGAAATTAGAAAAATAAAGAAATATGAATTTCGCGACCGGGATTCAACTCTCTGTCGCACTTTGAAATAGAACTCGAATCTTTAAGATTATTAGCAAACATGATCGAACTTATATTACGAGCTACTTGCTTACAAGTTTCGAACACGTTTGGCAGCCATGGTAGCAAATAATGCAAGATAACGGTTTAGCGATCGTAATGTTTATATTCAATTCTTAGGTTCAACAAATAATAGTGATCAAATCTAGCCGTCAAAAATTCATAAAACATGCTTTTACAGCATTTCAAAGGAAGAAAGCACTGATCTTGTGCCTCGGACAGTAAAAAGTTTTCGAGCCGAGGTGTCCATGACAGGACCAGCTGTCGTAAATATGACAATCGATATTATGCATATTTTTGTGGCTAGTTTGCCTAGAATATTATACCATTTTGGAATCGTAGTTAGTTACGCCAATTTTTAAAAATATTTGCCATAAGTACTGTCAATACTTTTTTTTTTTCACCACCATGAGTGAAGGTGAACTGAAAGTCAAAATCTTATATAATTTAAGAAAAATCATAATTTTGGTTGTTTTTGTGTAAAAACTACAGGCCTTCTGGGATTTTAATGGTTGTGATGGATAGTAGTGCTACTTACGTTGCCAATAATGCCGTTGATTAAAATTGATAGTAATTATTGTTCATATTATTAAATAACATATCCTAGTACTATATGCCAGTGAGTCGGAATCAACTCAGCTACTTGAGAACGTTCAAGAGGGGACTGACCAAATATTGGAGGGGTACCCATCCGCGGAGCTGGTGGTCCTTGGCGATTTTAACGCTCACCACAAAGAGTGGCTGGGATCCCGGACTACCGATTCCGTGGGTCGGGCTCTCTTCAATATGGCCTTGGCCTATGGCTTCTCACAACTGGTGTTACATCCCACCCGTTTCCCAGACAACGAGAGCCATGAACCTTCTTTGCTGGATCTTCTGCTGACTACACATCCACTAGGATACAGGGTGGAGGTCGATGCTCCTCTGGGATCATCGGATCATTGCCTTATCCGCAGTGCAGCCCCTGTTACGCGACCAGATCGCTCTTCGGTGACTGGTTACCGTAGAGTCTGGCGATACAAGTCAGCAGATTGGGGTGGACTTCGAGAATTTCTTGCATCCTACCCATGGAAGCGGCTTTGCTTCTCATCCGGGGAACCTGGCACTTGTGCTGACTGCATCACAGATGTGCTCCACCAAGGGATAGAATTATTCATCCCTTCTGCCAAAATACCTGTGGGCGGCCGCAGCCGCCCCTGGTTCAATAACGCTAGCAGAGATGCTGCACACCAGAAGCAGTTGGCATACTTAGCCTGGAATAGGACTAGGAAATGTCGGGATCCTGATGTGAAGGAGAGAAAGCGAGAATTTAATGCCGCTTCTAGATCCAGCAAGAAGGCTATTGCCAAGGCTAAGGCGGAACACGTTGCTAGAATTGGCGAGCGCCTTGGAAGACATCCTTCAGGGAGTCGTGCTTTTTGGGCGCTCGCCAAGGCTGCGCAAGGAAATTTTTGCCAGATCAGTCTCCCACCACTGCGTATAGTCAGTCTGGCCCATAGTGCAAAAGAGAAGGCCAATCTTTTGGTAGAACTCTTTGCCTCAAACTCGACTTTGGATGATGAGGGAGTCATACCACCTACCATCCCAAGGTGTGAGAGCTCTTTGCCTGAAATCCGCATCAACCAGCGTGCGGTTAGGCGTGAGCTCGAACTCCTGGACATCCATAAGTCGAGTGGGCCTGACGGCATCCCTGCAGTGGTACTTAAGACGTGCGCCCCTGAGTTGACCCCTGTTTTAACGCGCCTATATCGTCTTTCCTACAATTCCAACAGGGTTCCATCTTCGTGGAAGGTTGCTCATGTTCACCCGATCCCGAAAAGGATCGGTCCCAGTCGGATCCTTCAAACTATAGGCCGATAGCGATTACTTCCTTGCTCTCCAAAGTTATGGAGCGGTTAATAAACCGCCTTCTGCTGTGGTGCCTTGAGGATCATCAGCTGATTAGTGACCGCCAGTATGGCTTTCGCCATGGTCGTTCGGCTGGTGATCTTCTAGTGTACCTCACACACCGCTGAGCGGAGGCTTTAGAGGGAAGGGGAGAAGCTCTGGCCGTTAGCCTCGATATCGCTATGGCATTTGACAGGGTCTGGCATAGAGCCCTTCTATCGAAGCTACCATCTTATGGAATCCTCGAGGGACTCTGCAAATGGATAGCCAGCTTTCTGGATGGTCGGAGCATTACAGTCATCGTTGATGGTTGCAGCTCCGAAACCAAAACCATTAACGCTGGTGTTCCTCAAGGTGCTCTCCCCAACGCTGTTCATCCTGCATTGATATGCAATATAGCAATGTATGTTCTCGATTGACAACAAGTCATTGATATGACTTGTTGTCAATCGAGAACATACATTGCTATGCGGATGACAGCACGGGTGATGCGCGTTATACCAGCTATCAGAATGTCCCTCGTAGCATAATACAGGAAAGACGAACACAACTAGTGTCTGAAGTCGAGGACTCTCTTGGGCGGGCCTCCGAATGGGGTGAACAGAACTTAGTTCGATTCAACCCCTCGAAGACACAAGTATGCGGGTTTACTGCCAAGAAGGACCCTTTTATCATGGCGCCACAGTTCCAAGGAGTTACTCTCCGTATCTCCGAAAGTATTGGGATCCTCGGCGTCGAAATCTCAAATAAAGTCCAGTTTGGGAGTCACTTGGAGGACAAAGCTAAATTAGCGAGTAAAAAGGTGGGTGTACTGAACAGAGCCAGGCGGTACTTCACACCAGGTCAACGTCTTGTGCTTTACACAGCGCAGGTCCGGCCGCACGTGGAGCATTGCTCACATCTCTGGGCAGGGGCCCCCAAATACCAGCTCGACCCACTTGACTCCCTACAAAGACGGGCAGTTCGAATCGTCGATGATCCCAATCTCACGGATAGACTGGAGTCGTTGGAGCAACGAAGAGACTTTGGGTCTCTCTGCGTGTTCTACCGACTTTTTCACGGGGAGTGCTCTGAAGAACTGTTTGATTTGGTACCAGCGGCCCCTTTCTATCACCGTACCACTCGACACCGAAGCAGGGTTCATCCATATCACCTGGAAGCGTTCAATTCTAAGACGGTACGCTTTCAGCGATCATTTCTCCCACGTACGTGCAAGCTCTGGAATGAACTGCCAGCTTCGGTGTTTCCCGAGCGCTATGATATGTCCTTCTTCAAACGAGGTTTAAAGAGAGCTCTTCTTTCACGGTAGGCAGCGGCTTTGCTATGTCCTGACATTGCTGAAGTCCATGAGCAGTGGTTACCATTTTCCATCAGGTGGGCCACTTGCTCGTCTGCCACCAAGGGCAATAAAAAAAAAATTTTAAAAAAATATCCTAGTACTGACAAGTAGTCACGTAATATTGATTTAATTAATAGTCATATTGCAATTTATGAGTAGTATTTTTTTTGTTTTGCTTTGTTTTTATTGTAATTGAATTTTTATTGTATTATATTATTCTACTCTGTATTGCCAATGTACAAAATCAAACACAAAAATTGTTGGTGATCAAATAAATAAATACAAAAATAAACACAGATATATTTATAAAATTGTAGCAATGGTTCTTAAAAATATAATAAGGGATGTCCATTTTTTAAGGATTTCGCTTTTTTTTCGTAATGATAAAAAGATCAATATAGAATTTTTCTTTTTCTCGAGTAGTCATAAGTAGGTCTTTTTTGGTGCCCGCTTATCGTTGAATTTTGGTACACGTTGTATATGTTCGTTCGCATTTTAAACTTCGCTTGCACGATTCAGGATTTAATCAGTTACATTCTACATACGACTAACGACATATGATGACGCAGAATAACTGTACACTAAATTGTGAAGTACCGAGTTCGACTTTAAGTTCAGACAATAGATATTTTTGAGATTTTGGTTGCTGATGTTTGGTAGCAGCACGAACTCTGGTATTGATTATATACATCTGATAGCACGTAACAACTGCTGCTAAGACGTGGGTCATATACGTAATGTCCCGGTTAGACAGAGGCGATGAGAGACAAGCTGATATTCCAGAACCGGACTATTTACCTGGTACACAAGTATCTGCTCCTTATGTATTTGTAGCTGACGAGGCCTATCCATTACAAACATATTTATTGAAACCCTTTGAAGGCCGTGGCAGTTGGCAGATTATATTCAAAATGGCGTTAACTATCTAAGTGCATTGAAACCGATATTGAATTCACTGACAAAATCGTGAAAACTATGTGTATCTTGCATAACATTATTATTGACAAAGAGGGTTTTGATAGGCACTTGACTCCTGATCAACTCGTAAGATAAGGATGGCACAATCAAAGTCCGGGTCCACCTTCGAATTTAACAACAGCCGTCAGAAATATTTTTGTACAGTATTTCACACGTAACCGATTGTTGAACACTAATGAATAAAAATATAATGGAACATAGAAAGATAGAATAAGGAATAGTGTGATTAGAGAGAGATGCGGCATGGAAGTGGATATAGTGACAACAGAATAGGGTATGTTAAGCTGGTTTGGACATGTAGCAAGAATGGCCGAGGAAAGACTGACTAAGAAAGTTTGTAAGGCTGGTGTGAATAGAACAGTCGGAGCCAGATCAGATCGGAGGCGGTCTGGACAAAGGCCAGGTTAAGAGCTCCTTGAACCGACGGGCGTGTATGAGCAATGTGATGAAAGTGAATGAAGCCAGAGAAGTGTGTCAGGATCGTAGCAAATGGAAATCCGTAGTCTCTGCCAACCCCTCTGGGAAACAGGCGTGAATCTATGTATGTTTTTATGTATAATGTAATAAAAATCTATTTACTTACCATCATATTTCATTTCTAAACTAATCTCCTTCCAATATTTATCAATCACATTTCTGTTGCTGTGTATTTTATGTATTTTGTCCCACAAAGGTGGTTTACCAATGCCAATGCTATCAATACTTCGCAATCCACATCCATTTTCACGAGGACAGAAGACGACACACTACACTGGCAAATGCTTAAACCCGTACGGATCGCTGCAGATAGTCGGTACCGACAAGTTTCAACCTGTTTCTTTATGAACGAGCGCATTATATTGCATTGGGCTATTTTATCCGTACCAATCGGTAATGATCTGTACCGACCTGTCCGTACCTGTAACCTGCTTCGTTATGCAACCACCCTAACGCGGGTGAAACCGCGGGGCTCAGCTAGTATTATGTATGAGGCACAATGGAATTCATAAGTAACTAAATTGTAAGTACCTATTATTTTGTGCAGGCAACGTAGAGATTCCATCGAGAACGTCTAATAATTAATTGACATCAGTCACTGTCAACCCTGAAGGTTGTCAACAAAAAACGTTTTGCAATCAATTTACCTATAATGGTTTGTTCTTATTTTATATAGTTTTGCTACACCTAAGCATTTACTATATACATATGTGAAAATGTCTTTTAAAAATGTTAAAATATATCATGGCCTTTCTACTTCATTTCACTCTTTGGAACATAAACCACAAAAACTCAATGGTTTGAAAAGTAAGTATAAAATAAGCACGTTTGTAAGTTAGTACATGGCGCATGTGTTTGCTTACATTCTTGTCCTAGAACAATCTTCTAAGTGCAAATAGTGGAAATCGCTGCAGTGCTTTCGAAACCCAGCTTGGTTGGCAGGTTGAAATTGTCAAAACCATTGGCAAATAACTTAGAATTAAAATACGGCTGGTATCAAATGAAAAATCATGTAAGTTGTCTTCGGTTTAATGTTGGTTTATCGAGGCTGGCCAAGACTGTACTAGAAGCTTCCTTATATAGCACTAGTCGACGTGTATTGAAGACATTACTGCCATTATCGGTTCTCCATAGTAAACCGATTTTAAATAAAAATAACCGTGTTAGATTTCAATTTTTTTTTATTTTTGCGGATGAATGGAAAGTATTATTATTAGAATGTACTGTGAGCTGAATGCATGAATGCTATATTTTAAATTTATATTGTATACTAGCTGTCCCGACAGACGTTGTCCTGTACACGGGAAAAAAACCAATACTACCATTCTCGAATCCACTTGAACACACACAAAAAATTTCATCAAAATCGGTCCAGCCGTTTAGGAGGAGTTCAGTGACATACACACGTACAGTAGACTTATATATATATATTTTATTATTAAATAGTGTAATTGGCGCAAGTCGTTCTATTTGATGAAAATATAAATAAATAACATGCGCAAGTTATTCTAAACCTATCTCTGATTTAGTTTAGGTTCAACTAAGTTAACGGAAAGCGCAAGTTATGTAATTATAAACAGTTGTTTCACAAGATGGTTTTCGACTAACGTTGCTCTAAATTATTGCTTATCGTTGGCAGATCGTCTTCAAAAGCTGGGTTTCCGAGTGGTCCTTGCTGAGGTCCCTTATATTAACTTCTGCATGATCGAAATGTGTGGTTACGAAGTAAGCTTAATTTAATTATTAAATACGTATAAATATGTAAGTAAACTTTAAAACGCATACAATATGCAGCTTAACGCAGATGGAAACATTGTAAATGCTTCAGTCTCTTAATTTGCACTCGTGCCTGAGGCGTTCTCTAGACAACGAGGCTGTATCAAACATATGGCATCTCATGCGACAAAGCACACGAAGACAAAGTCCGTTGGTTCCCGGCCGGACGTCGACCGATAGAATCAATCACAACTACCCCAGCAGCCGCCTACGACGAACAGTGCTGGACTATTCTGTCCGTTGGAAAATAGTCGTCTGCGGAACGCTTACCAGTCTAAACTTGTGCACTACAGTGTAAAAAGCTATTTACAGAAACAAAATAAAGAGTAAAATACCGTTAAATTTGGTGCACAGTAAGTACACGAAAGCTGACTCATACTTTTAAATCCCTTGCAGGTGTTTCGTTGCAACTTAAAGCATTTGAAATTCAACGCGCATTATACGCGGGACGCCATAGCACAACGAGCCATAACAGTAGTCTTAGAGACATCGGCGAAGATGTGTATAGCTCGCAAATTCTTATGGTTCAATAGCCTTATATATCATGAAATGTTCACTAAAGGTCCTTACGCGCCTAAAGACTACTGGCCTCTCGACGTACAAGTGCAACCCTACACGACATGTAATGAGTGTGTGGCGTGCTGCGATATCCTCGTCACACGACAAGAAATGAAGGCAGCGACTCCATCAATATGTTTCAAAGGCGACCAATAAAAATAGTATATTTAAGTTACTATAACTTAAATATACTATTTTTATTAGTAACAGTTTATTTGTTTAAATAAATATATTAATATTTTTATTATTTAGTCTTTATTTTGTTATTATTGTTTTGGTAACTTTTCATTTTTAAATGGTAGGTAGGCATCACATATAGGTAACAGTAAACTGTCTCACAGACACGAGACTACTGTACTATGATTATGTGGGTGCCAGGAACACCTGCATTTAACAGACAGGGTAGGTATACAGAGGGTGCGACCACGGCTCTACCTTGACCATTTTTATACCTATGCATTTCTGGATTTCTATCTGTATTATTTTCTTGTTTCGTCCTTTTTAGACCCCTTTTTTTACGTAGTCGGGTTATAGTTTTATAAACTTAATTTTTTTAGTTAATACTTTCCCTTTCGTCAGTTAAATGTTTTGCTAGGTTAGAATCTGAGGTTTAAATTACGCCATATAATTTTTTTATAAAATTTATACTTATAGCCTATGTCACCCGGGCCATTATTACGAATCTATTGACACCTATGCATTTCTGGATTTCTATCTGAATTAATTTCTTGTTTCGTCCCTTTTTAGACCCCTTTTTTACGTCGTCGGGTTATAGTTTTTTAAACTTTATTAAATAAGACTAATCGTGCTTTAGAACCTCTTTTTCGATACGCGGCACTTCTAGTATTTGTACCCGTGCCCTTTCGTGTTGTTATAGGTTGTTATGTACTTATGTACTTATCAATTCCATTATATTATTGCCTTTGCTTTATTTTTGACAGATGTCGTGTCAATTATTTTATACTACAAAGTTTTATTTTATACCTTATATTATTTATAAATATTAGTATTTATAATATAATGGGATTTTTATTAAGTTTTTTAGTACATACATAAAAATGTCGTTTAATCAGGTCAAAATATATTACGGTCCTTGTAACACATTTCACTCGATGGAACATAAGCCGCAGTTAGTAAAGGGTATTCAAGGTAATTATACACTGGACCGCAAAGAAAAAGGGTCGGTTAGAAAATCTTTAATATCTTCAAAAGAACCTGACCTAGGTTTATGAAATAAAGACTAAATTAAAGAATATTTAATTCCACATAAAATAATATGTCAAACCTTTTATTTATTTTTGATAATTGTATAAAAAACTAAAATGTAAAATAATGGTCGTTTTTGAATTTAGTAGGTACCAAAAATTGAAATCAATTGTTTCGCGTTTGTTTTAGTCTGTGTGATAATTGGTCCGAGGTTTTAGTTCTGCAATAAAAAAGTTATAAATATGGTGTGTCTGCCTTATACATTTTATTATTCTGAAGTCATCATGTCGTTAAACCCTGAAGAATGTACCAGGATCCTGACAATGCTTGAAATTGGGCACAGTCAGCGAAATACGGCAAGAACTGTTGGTGTGACTCTTTCTACAGTTCAGCGAGTACTCCAGCGTTTCCATGAAACTGGATCCAATCTTCGAAGACCAGGAACGGGCCAAACAAGGTGCACGATGGCGCGGGAGGATCACTATATGGTGTCAACAATTTTGAGAAATAGCTTTCTTACGGCTATTGAAGTAAAGAATGATCATTTACGAGCTGGAGGAGACAATCTGAGTACGGATACAGTAAGGCAGCATCTGGCTGAAGCAAATTTAAACCCATTAAGACCTGCAAATGGCCCAAAACTAGAAAGACACCACAGAAACTCAAAGTTGAGTTATATATACACGAGAATTGGACTCTGAATGAAAATGACTGGTCAAGAGTTATGTTTTCAGACGAGTCTAGATTCTGTTTATTCAAGCACAACGGGAGGAAAAGAGTGTACAGAAGACCCGTAGAGCGCTATAACCAAGCCTGTATAGAAGAAAAAGTACCATACGGCGGAGGCTCTGTTCACGTGTGGAATGGGATTTCTTGCGAAAGCCGCACTGAGCTAGTGGTGATAGAAAATAGAACTTTAACTGCAGAAAGATATGTCACTGAAATTCTGAATAACTACGTTGGGCCCTTTTTATTGGACATGGGCGAGAATGCCTGAATGAATGGCAACACAAAGTACGAAAATGCGTGAAAACGGCATATCTGTAACTAATTTATATTAACGAAAATACTGGAAAAATAACGCATTTTATTTATTTTACTATTATTAAAAATAAAAAGCTTGAATTATACTTTTTTAAACACTGAAATATTCTTTAATTTAGACTTTATTTCATAAAGGTAGGTCAGGTACGATTTTCTAAGCGATCCTTTTTCTTTGCGGTCCAGTGTATATGACATACTACAGAAGTGCCTATTTGTAATAAAGTAGAGCTAGAATTTTGTCGTCCACGTTCTCAATCTCAACTAGATAGCAATATATAGGTAAGTAAAAGTTCCTAGATCTAGATAGGATCCAGGGCTCCCAGTGGCATTAGGTTAGGTTATCCAAAAAAGCGATACCAATATTTGTGAAATAGATTGTGAACTAAAAGCAATTGCGTTGGTATGGCATCCAGACATTATTATTGCTTCTATGGTTGTCTTACATATGTTGTGTGAAAAGAAATACCTATCTGAATAGGTTTCCCGTCCGATGTACCACATATGAGAATAACAATAGATTTTCTATTGTCTATCACGGTACAGGGAAAAGGGTTTAATGGTGGATATGAAATCCACCAAGTAAGCAAGTAAGTAAATATTTTAATTTATAATTATATTCAGCGTCATGTTGTTTGTATTACCTAGGTGTGTCGAATTATTAAAGCTTTAGCTAGGTCACCTGGTGATGGACTAAGATTCCAAATGTGTTTTATATTATTGAATATTCCTGCCAGATCGTCTTCAGCACCTGGGATACAAAGTGGACCTTCACAAGATCTCACATATCAACTACTGCATGTTAGAAATGTGTGCTCATGAGGTGAGACATGTTTTTTTTTTTTTTTATGTTCTTAGTACCTACGGATTTCTAATTCTGGTGGGTCTGAATTAAGCAAAGAGATACTGTTCCGTCTACGACTTAATTTTGTCACTGGCAACTTTTAGTCGAATTCCCGTTGTCTCTGGCGCGGGAGTCATAGACAATTGTTGACTATAATCAAATCCGTTTATTGTCTAATTGTGCTAACCCAACTTGCTTACAGCCTGGCGACTGAAGCACATTTTTAAGGTTAGTATTTCTATACACGTATTTTATATTTGTAATCACACGCCATGTATCGTGGCTGAGTGCATTCACTGTAGTTGCTAGATCGGGCTAGAACATAGCTATTCCACTGCGCAAACAAAAATACCTAGCAGGTCTTAGCACTGCATGGTACAGATACTATAGGTTTGTAGTAGGTGAAAATTCGTATTCTTTGTCTACCTCACTGGGGAACAGCTGTGAGTGGTTTTCCATAGTAAGAAGTTAAAATTAAATTAAAATATATTGTAAAAATAAAATAAAAACTCTTTAAATGTTAATATGATTAAAACCATGTGTAAAGGCAGACAATTCACATTTCGTATCTATTATTTTGTCATATTATACTTAAATCCGTAGTCCCTCTGGGTAACAGGCTTGAATCTATGTATGTATGTATTATACTGCCCCGGCGTAGCAATAGTTAGTGAATGCGACGGCTCTACATAAAGTTTTCGGTTTGATTCTTAGAACCGACCAACAAAAAGTTATTGGATTTTTGGTCAAGAAATTCTCATTACAAGTCCTGAGTTGGAAGTTAGTGGTGTTGTATTTCCCCGTACCTCGAAGAGCATGTCGAGCAGTTAGTTCTGTGTACGTTCGCTCGCACCGGTCACGTTGAATTCCCGTCCCATCGGACTGTTAGCGTGATGGAGTGAAGAATAGGTGCACTTGTGTTTACGCACGCACTTGTGCACTATAATCTCCTGCGCAGATGACCAATCCCCGTTAGGGTTGACCGCTGTTACCGAAATTCGGACTGGATGAATTTAAATTTAATCTGCCACGGTTTACTGTCATTCCTCTTAATATCCGCAAAGTCAGTCAGTAGTACTAGGTACCTACTTAACTACTGAACACGGCGCTTGCTAAACTCATTTGAACAAGTGGCAAGTCCAATGACTTGTATAAAATACATAATAATAGATTTCCTGTTGTCTATCACGGGACAACGAAACGATTAATATTAACAATAATCATGAATTCCACAGGTGTTTCGCTGCAACTTAAAGAACTTGAAATTCAACACGGTTTATACGAGGGACTTTGTGGCACAACGAGCGATCAACGCGGTTTTATATGCGTCGGGGCAATTCAAACTAGCTCGCAACCACTTGTGGTTCAGAGATCTTATAAAATATGAGATGTTCGCAAGAGGTCCTTACGCGCCTAAAGACTACTGGCCCGTCGAAGTAGAAGTGAAACCTTACACGACATGTAACGAATGTGTGCCGTGCTGCGATATCCTCGTCAGCAAGAAACCTGTACTAGAAGAAGAAACCCCTTCAAAATATTATGGATGATTCAATATTTGTTTCACTTTTAATCTTCCACTTGATAATACATAATGTCTACCATTTATCTCAAATTTAGATTGCCCTTACTATAACAACAGGTACTTACATCAACAAAATTAGGTATATACACAAAACTTTTTATTTTGACACACACACAAATAAAACTAAAAACACTAAAAATGTATTTGTCTTTTTGGATTCCTAAGTGTTTTCAATCCTATCAAATGAATTTCAAGTCGATAACTTACAATATCTAGGTATGTTTAATAAATAAAGTGTACCTAACTGGGTGCTTTGTCAAGAAATTCTAGTAGCAGCGCGGAGATTGCAACTGTCCACGATATACGACAATAGCCTCATTCTTGTGGAACCTATTTGGTGACTTGTGAGAAAAAGGCGAAAAGCTGTCGTAAAATGTCATAGATTTGGTAAATTCTTCGTAACTCAAGCTTTTTTGTTAAAAGCTGTTATGACAATGTATAGTACATCATCAGTAGTAAGTAATCTTAACTTCATTGCGGATTCTAGACTGTTGAAGTGCCGTAATGCCTGTTGTATATTTAATGTCCGCTCCCGACAGCCGTCGGCCACGATGTGACTAGCAAATAGCAAACTTCTATAAGATGAATCGAACTTCACAACAACAACCGATGGCCACAATAATACTATAGCGAGATAATCTATACTTATATTATAAAGCTGAAGAGTTTGTTTATTTGTTTGGTTGAGCGCGCTAATCTCAGGAACTGCTGGTCGAATTGAAAATTATTTTAATGTTGTATAGCCCATTTATCGAGGAAGGCTATAGGCTATATGACATCACGCTACGATCAACAGGAGCAGAGCATCAATGAAAAATGTTGCAAAAACGGGGAAAATTCTCTTATGTGAAACAGACGAAGTTGCGCGGGTCAGCTAGTATAAAAATAAAACAGGGAATGTTGAAAGGAAACAAGTATGATTTTAGATAGTTTGTATTGAAACAAAATACATTGTTCCTGTCTCGTGTTCAGTCACTAACACTGGCGATTGTTTGAATAAGAGTTAAAAATCGTTGGAATTTTTTTCAACAATCACAATTCCTTTTCTGCAATTTTTAATTTTTCTGACTGTCACATTTTTCTACAATACAGCATGTAATTAAATAGTCGTGATTTAAATAGATCAGCTGTTTTTATGCGCGCGGAACGCAGACTTCATTCGTCGAGTGCGATGTATTGGTAGCAATCCATTGCGTACCGCGTAATAATGTTAATCTACATTACATTGAAATCTAGCGTTTTTTTATTAATTGAAGTTTGCGTCGTGATAAGTACTTATAGAAAGACGTCTTGCTAAAGTTTTCGGTACGCCATCCCTACACCCAGTATATTATACTTTGCTGTTATCCACCTATTCGTAAGATCCTGAACGACTCTAACAAAACTATTTATTTAAATAATAATACAAATACGTCTTGCCTTGTCCTGCAACATCGATTCCGTAGGTGACCAAACCTGCGTGGAGGCCTATACCCAGCAGATGGTAAAGCCAAGCTGTGAATGATGATACGTTTAGTCATTAGGAATGATGATAAGTCTTATACCATACAATGTCCCCACAGATAGAGCAAAAGGGCAACGACGAACGCCAAAAACCTTTTTTGTTGAAAATGTAGAAACATTTACGTTTCTGATCTGGGCGAAATAATAACCATTTGTACAAGTTCTTCAGCTATTTGCCGATTTTCAATTACAATGATTTTAATTTTGTTCGAGGTAAAATAGCAATTTCTTTTTGAGAGAAAACGCTATACATTATACCATTTTCTGGTGTTGCTTGATTCTCATCTTCACTTAAAGAATCATCGCGTTATTCATCGGTCCGCCCATTTCCTTTCTTGTCGCAACCTGCGCTATATCTGGATCCGCGTTGATTATTGCGGATGCGGATGCAGACGTCCAAATCGATGTGAAATCTTCGCAATTGCGGATGCGGATGCGAATATTCGCAACATCCCTACTATACACAATACCCAACCGAAAACTTTTGACCCTATCTTTACAAAGTAAAAGGACCACAAATATAAAATGTTATATTGGAGCAATACATGACTGTTATATTCGATGTTTATCTCTATCTGATTAATACATTTAACGTAATGCGATAGTCGAATAAACATTCAAATTATTCGAATATTAATCTTATAAATATGATAATGTATAAAAGAGTATCGCCTTAAATCGTAGTGTTACAAGTTAAAGTAGTCAAGTTCTCGACGGCTATATACGTGTGTCGAAGGCTTATCTCACACAAATAGCCTTTCAGGTATTGCTTAGTCAGCAAGTAGGTACTATAGCAAAGTAAAAACTAATGGGATTAAATATAATGACCACCAAAAATACTAATTGCACACCAAAATATGCTTATTAAAATATATCATAACGAGCACCTATACGCCTCAAATCACTGCATTCCGTCTCGGAAGGGTTACGTTATGTTAGGTTCCTTCTTAAGCTTACCCAAAAATAGCTGTCCGTCGACTTAGTTTGATCTCTTTAAATATATTTTGGTGTGCAATTAGTATTTTTGGTAAGCACATTTTGCTGTGCAATTAGTATTTTTTTGCTGTGCAGTTAAATACTACCCCATAAAAAATAATCATCGAGTCGTCATTTGAATAATCGATATTTATTTGAAATTTGATTAATCACTGATTATTCAGTCAATACATAAATTGATATTCAACCCAAGTTTCGAATCATTTGATACTTTTTGATTGAATATCGCGCAACGATACTAAGATGTCATATCAAACTTCGCATGTTGCATATAACAAATGTTAATAAACAAATCGTGGTAATGTTGGAAGAGCCGGAACTGATCCAACTTCAGTATAAAAAACACGCTGCCTACAATTTCATAAATAATTTTATTTAATTTACAATGGTGAATAATTTCCAATTACGATTAATAGATACAAGTTTTAAAGATAACTACGTACACCTAACATGGAATTAACAATAAAAAAAATAATGTGTTTTATTGCATCAACGGAGAACTGAGTCGCCGCCAGTGCCGACACGCCCTAGGAATATGTAAAAACCTACAACATACCAAATATTTGTACACAAATCATGAAGGTATACAACCAGCCAACCACGAAACAAAGAATACGAACAAGCTTTGGAATTATTTCATATTATTAATTTTCTTCTCAGTCAAAAAAGGGTAGTTCGATATTTCGTATAGTTTGTTCCGTCAAGTATCGCTCGCACCACGCAGTCCATGCACTCTTACAAAATCTCTCAGACAAACAAACGAGCGATAATAAATTCTATCATTTAGTGAGTCGAGCTGCGAGCTCAACTTTATTGCTTTTATATTACTTTCCCTTTACACAAACACCGTAAATAACTAAGATTTTAACATTCCGATATAAACCGACAATGACTGACATTTTTAAATAAAATTCTGCAGTTTCAAGAAATAAAAATATATTTTTAAAACATCTCTGAAAAGCGTAACATGGATCTGTTTATATTTCATTGACGTCACAAATCACCCGTGTAACGTAACAGTAAGGCGACAACCGCCGCCTTGAGGACCCCACACGTCGTCAACAGACGGTGCACTCTAACGACACTATGTTTCACACCTACCTCCGCACTAACTATTATTTTTCAACAGTAGGTATTTCCTCTCTATCACTGACAATTTACAATTCAAAAGAAGATAACAGAACATTTTCCATACACATATGACACGGAGATTCAAGCGATACTTAGGTACAAACCGTAATATTCAATATAACACATAGGCAAAATCAGTACAGAATACGGACAATCCTAATATGACAGTAAAAGAAAAGGGAGGGTAGATGGACAAACAACTACTTCAAAAATCGAAGCGCGATTTCTTTGTGTCGGTATTTAAAACACAAATTAAGTAAACATAGATGCACCGTCCACAGACGCACACCCACACATAGACGGTATTGTGTATGTGTGTGTAAGCGTGTATGTAGTAATCTATTTAAAATGTATAACAAGACCGAGTGATTCTCCGTTGCCATATATTTAACTGTTGAACAACAATGTTAGTTGGAAGTTTACAATACGAGTCTAGCGCTTCTGGCTCGAGTTCATAAAAACATACTCGATATTGTCGCTTTTCATTCTCGATGTACAGTCATGCAATTGTGACGTATTTCACTTGCTTCAATGCATGTTCACAATCGACATAAATTAAGTAAGTACAGAAATCAGTTAGCACAAAACAAAGTGCGGGAACACTTGATTCGACACACGTTAGGTTTCGCGCGTTACCTCGAGTCGTACTGTACCTGTTGTATCTATGTATTAATTGTTGTGATGTATAAAATTCAATTCGATAATTCATAAGTCTACGCGCCTCCGGTAAGGAGCATTTTTATATAACTATTGTCAGTTGGTCATCACATTCGAAGTAACAAGTAAGAGCGATCAGAGTGCCTAGTGCGAGTTTGTTTTACGGACACGTTTATGACGTTCGGCGCTCCGATTGGCCCGCTGCAAGCTCTTAACCAATCAGAGAGCCAAACGCTCTCAACGTTTCGCGTTAACGTAAAAATAACTTGCACTAGGCACCCAGAAGTAGCAGCGGTGATCCATTGTCGACTGATCGTTTTTGTACCTGCATACAACACTATGGAATAAGTCTTGTCGTTATACCGAATGTAATAGCAGTAGCAACAGAACTATTAATTAAAGTTTTATTTAGTCGTTTGTGTCATAACGATATGTCGCAACTAATATTAAACTCTTTATTGTCTGTTTCTAACCACGATGCTATTTAAAATGGAAGTGACGGTACAACATTAAATGATACCACGAATTAAATATCAAATATTTTTTAGTATAGCTTTTAGGTTTAGAGAGTACTTCTGTATCAATAGGTAGCGGCGGCTGTGTACTCTCGACATTGCTAAGGTCCATGGACCGTGGTTACCACCTACCAAGTCAATTTGAGAAGTTGGATGGGTTTTGGACCTCCTGAGATTTACAAGAGTCAATCTAGCTTCTACAAGTTACTCAACGACTAGACATCACCTAAAACTTAGCCAAATTCTGCTGTTTAATTTTTTAATTTTTTAGTAATGTAAGTACTTATGTTGAGTACTTACTTTTGTAAGTACTCAACATAAGTACTTATAACTTGTTGCATGTCAATAATATATTCACTGTATAACATCTACCCCAATGCCCAAATTAATTTATATAAAATAAATAGAATTTTATAAAATTAAATTTATTTTATATAAATTAATTAGTCATATTCCGGAACGACTTGTAAATATATTTTATTGATTCTGTATAATTTTCACTCATCATAATCGCAGATGTCATATTAATAATCATCAGTTTATACCCGAAAACATTAGACTACTTTTGGTTTAGTATGGTTTTAAAAGAATGAGATATTTGATATGTGGTATCATTCATACGACCTTATATCTGAGTATCGCGTATGGTCTCCATCCTTATTTCGACATCGATAGCATTAATATTATTATTTTAATAAATATCATATAATTTATAGCCTCATAATTTTTCAGAATTGATCAGAGAGCGGACTATTGTTGGTTTGTAATAGAAGCTTTAGTTCCTTCTCAACAACGAATTGATTTGGTTACGAACAGAAGAAACCGCAAAATACAAAAATAAAGAAAGCCGAGCTGTATTGAATTAACTCAGCCATTCAGCATTTGCGTATACACAGGGTGTGGCGTAAATAATAGATAACCCTGAAACTGTCGACTGGCCAGATTATCATCATCATTTACCCCACTTATATCATCATATGCCCATGGATGACCAAATTATTAATATTTTTGATATTTTCAATAAAAATCGTACTTACTCATACAAAATCAGCTGCCGTTTCTACAATAATTGGCGACATTTCCTCGTTCTGCTTTTTTATGTCAGTCCTGAATACTTGTATCATCAGACCAGTATCAAGTTTTTTTGTTACAATCTAAAACAACTTCACCAAAAATACTTATTCTCAAATTTTAACATGTTTTCTAAGGAATGATGCATTTTTGGGACCCTGTATCGAAAAAAACTTACTACATTGTGTGGTGATATAAGTGGGGTAAATGATAGACGATAATCTGGCCAGTCGACAGTTTTAGGGTTATCCATTATTTACGCCACAATCTGTATGTATAAATGTGTTTATTTAAACGCGTAGTATAAAACTAGCCATCTGGACTTTCGTATTCTATGACACAAGTTCAAATACCGTTATTTTATTCTACCCGACATGCCTCTCTGCTATGGCAGGTATGCCAACAATAACGTTTCGTAATCTCTTTTTAATTAGATAACAATTATACGTACTGTTGTTTATTACTGTTACTATTCGTATTTGGAATATAGGAACCGAATATACGCCTATCGCCACATTCAACGGAATGCCAATACATAGAAAAAGCCGGCTCAACACAACACGGGAACACAAACTCTCCTATAGTCTCGGGTGTACAGTGAGCGAGAGTCTTGTATTGAGCCGACCGCGCTATATCAATATGCACAGTATTAGTTGGCATTAGCCAACGTAGAATCATCATCATCAGGCTATAATAGTCCACTGCTGGACATAGCCTTCCCGTAAAGAGCGCCATAGCGCCCTGTCTTCAGCTTGCCACATCCAGCATCTGCCTGCAGTCTTTCGCAGATCGTCATCCCACCTGGTCGGAGGGCGTCCTACACTACGTTTGCCAAGTCGTAGCGTAGAATATATCTTTAAAATTGTGTAAATTTTAATCCATTGACAAAGACATACATAGTTCTTGTTAACTTGAATAATAACAACCCATAGATCAATGACTGAACGTTCCTTGTGTGTGACGCTAGGCAAAGAGAGATCCATTGACGAATTATAATAGAAAGTTTATTTTCAAAGAGGAAATTTATTGTCATGCATTTAAAAATCTTTTAAAGGTAAGCTAAACAAACTGTGATATGTATACTGCTTGTATACACATCATGAATATGCACTTTTAATAACTAAAAGAGACAACTAATATAACTTTTTATCAAGGTTAATTTGCAGTCAAGCTTACCTAAAAAATTCGCTGGTCGGACCAACCACCCAACTTAACCAAGATGACCTCTACTAAGGTCACAGCGATTATCACAACTAATATTACGTCCCTACCGATATCTATTAGTTGGGTCAACCACTTCAGTCAAACGGTATGACTTTGACAGAGATCATGGCGGTCCAGTCAAAAGGCTAGTCATAAAGATTTTAACTCGTTAGAAGATCGCTCTCTCAAATTTGACTTAAAATATATAACGATACCGTCACAACAAGGTAGAAAACCACATCACAGTAACAACAAAATAATATTGAAAACTTGATAAAATTATTTTGTTTTGCAAAAGCACTGAAGTTTTTATAAATGGCTTTTCCATCTTTTTGTGACGGGTATATAGATACATAACACTGGAATATTAAAATTGGAGAATTTCGTATGAACCACTACCACCAGTTTTCAAAAACTCGAAAACCAGAAGTGCTAACAAATTGTATCTATATCGTAAGTAGGGCAGTGTCGTGTCGTTACGCGGGTACACCGCAACTCTGTTCATTAGCTAACACACCGAGTCCCTCGTCCGATCACAAGGGACGCGCGGTCCCGTCTAAATGTCACTGTGTTGTCACTCTTTACTCATTTCACTTGGCTTTTGACGTGTTGTAAGAACTCGTAGTAGGAGAACGCAGACTCCACTCGGTCCTCGATTAGGCGCTCCGTGAACAGCGTTCGGTTTGGTGAATTGTCTCTGTGGGAGATACAAGCATTCTTCAGGTATAAGTACATTAGGAGTGATGACCTAGTGAGAGACCGTTGGACTGTCCGCAGAGCTCTCTGGTTCGAACCGACGGTACCTCTGACATATTAATCAGTTAATTACCGCTCGCTTAACGGTGAAGGAAAACATCGTAAAGAAACAAACCTGCATGTCTGAGAGTTCTCCATAATGATCTCAAAGAAATTATAAGTGTGTCAACCCGCATCGGGTCAGCGTGGTTGATCATAGCCTATCTTTTTAGTATTAGGCCATACAATAATAACCTTTCTTACACTAAAAAGAGGCCTGTGCCCAGTATGGCTTTTATGGTCCGAACCTTGGGTAATAAGATTTTTGTTTATAGATCTGTAAAATTCGGTAATACTGATAGATTAAAAGATAAATGGTATTGATTTGTGAGACGTGGTACGTTCTTTGATGGGCGAACGTAAACGCGGACTAATTTAAATTACATATGTTTATTTAAAGTGAATGAAGTAAGTTGCTGACCTGGTACAAAGAGTAATAAGTTCAATGTACGCTACGTGTAACGTGGCTCGTTCAGGGCTGATAATATTATTATTACATAGCCTAAATATATATATATATATATATATATATATATGTATATATATTTTTATTATTTATATTCCAATAGTATAGCTTAATAGTAGCAGCGATAGCTCAGTGGGGAGACCAACAGACTGCAATGCAGAGGGTCTCAGATTCGAACCCACGTCGCGCACCTCTGACTTTCGGAAGTTATATGACTTTTCGAAATTATGTGCGTATTGATTGACAATTATCGCCTGCTCCGTGCCTCGGAGACCACGTTAAGCCGTCGGTCCCGGCTGCCATGAACATCTATGGCAGTCGTTATTGGGAAGTCAGTGCCCTCTAATATCCTGACACTAGTCTAGCCTTAGAGTATCGTTAGCCTTCGGGTTGCGGAAATCAGATGGCAGTCGCTCCGTGTAAAAGCTGATATCCAGTCAAATCCGGTTAGACTAGAAAGCCGACCCCAAGTGACTTGGGAATAATAAAGGCTAGGGAGAAGAGTATAGCTCAGTATCGAGGCTCTAATCTGTTTAGTTACCTCAACACAAGTATGTCGGACGCATAAGGCCGGTCGTCATTAAGCTTGTCGATGAATGCATGCAAGAGCGCGTTCCCCTCGGTGTCGAGCCGCGGTAAGGTGCGCATCTCGTCGGGCAGCTGCGAGAAGGCGGCCACGCCGAACGTCTCCGAGAGGAAGGCGGGGCTCACCGCGTGACAGACATACAGGATCATACTCTCGCCCTCGTCCAATAGATAAGCGCCAGTTGAGTTTATCCTGTAAACATATACAGCAGGTAATGGATGGAATGAGTGGAATAAATGTAAAAAAGATGCCGTGGACAAACTTAAGAACTGATTACATAATGGAGTAAATCCAAGTGACTCTACACTCACGCAAAATACAAAACAATAACTGTTTCAAACACATACTGAGTGTAAAGGACTGCGTGCCGAAAACTTTAGCAAGACGTCTTTCTCAACCGATCTCGACGCAAGCTTCTATTAATAAAAAAAATAATAATAATATTGATTGATTAACATTATTAAACCGTACGCAATGGATTGCTACCAATACAACGCACCGCTCGCGCCAAGCGCCGGCGGCAATGACCTCTGCGTTCCGCGCGCATAATAACAACTGATCTGTTTAAATCACGACGATTTAATTACATTGCTGTGTTTTAGTAAAATGTGATATTCTTTGATTATCCTTACTAATATTATAAATTCGAAAGTAACTCTGTCTGTCTATCTATCTGTCTGTTACTTTTTCACGGCTAAACCATTCAACCGATTTAGATGAAATTTGGTACAGATATAGTTTAATACCTGGGGAAGGTCATAGGCTACTTTTTATTGATGTAGGTACCACGCGGGCGGATCCGCGCGAAAGTTAGTATTTAATAAAATGGTTTATGCATTATGTCAGGAAAAATCAAATTATATTTTTGCCATTTTTCGTTTTTCTGGCACAAGTCAGAAAAACGAAAAATGGCAAAAATATAATTTGATTTTTCCTGAAGAAAATTCCAACAATTTTAACTCGGTATAATGGTCTGAATTTTACTTAGAACTTTATTCAGTTTTCGGTACACCGTCCCTTACATCCAGTATAACCAGACTCTCAAACTCAAATAGGTAACCAGACGCAACAAAAATTAATAAATTAGATTATTTTTCACATAAATTGTACTACAAGGTAACGCAACGTTTCATACAAATGTTGTTGCCATTACATATTCATAAGCAAATAAGTAACCGAAAAAAATAAATGAGCTACTAAATCGTGTGTTTTCCTAAGTATATAAAAAAGTGCCACGATATCATTTTTATTTTAAAGATTACTTTGATAAATGGCATTTAAATTTATTAGGTGCAGAACCGAGCCTAAAATGCTGCCTTGAGGTACTCCTTTCTCCTGTTTCTACAATTTCGGCGCTAAAGTGTTTGTACATGTATCCTAATCTCTTGTATTCTTGCCTTCTGGCTTATGTTCTTTTTTATACCTTACATAATGAACTTTTATGATAAACTGTGTCAAAGGCCTATATATAAAACTATGATGATTAAATCAAAATATTTCAAAAGATATTTCGATGTTTAAAGAGCAACTTACTAAATCGTGCATTATCAACAAGCTAATACGTGATGTGCACAACAGTTTTACGGATAAGTTAACAAAGGTTTTGTGTGATAATGTTACCTTTCTCACATCAAACACTCTAATATAGATTCTAAAATAGGATTTTCATTGATCGTGTAAGCAATAATAACTATATTACCAGAATACTGTATAATGAAGTAATAAGCGTGTGTAAGTCGTCAGTACCTCTCAGCGCTGAGCTGCAGCTGCGGTGGGTCGGGCGCGTTGTCGTCGTCGTCGTGCGGTGAGGAAGGCGGGTGCACGTGCGTGTGCGCGCGAAGGTCGCTGACGTCGTGCAGCGCGGGGTGTACGGCGCGCATGAGCTGCGACAGCGCGGCGCACTTGAGCATGCACATGTCAGCCACGCGGTCGTCCAGTCGCGTCGACGTGCCCGTGCGGAACGCGCGCTGCAACAACACAGTGTCATACACTCACCACCACACTAACAAAAACAGTGTCATACACTCACCACCACACACTAATAAAAACAGTGTCATACACTCACCACCACACTAACAAAAACAGTGTCATACACTCACCACCACACACACAAAAACAGTGTCATACACTCACCACCACACTAACAAAAACAGTGTCATACACTCACCACCACACTTACAAAAACAATGTCATACACTCACCACCACACACACAAAAACAGTGTCATACACTCACCACCACACTAACAAAAACAGTGTCATACACTCACCACCACACTAACAAAAACAATGTCATACACTCACCACCACCACACACACAAAAACAGTGTCATACACTCACCACCACACTAACAAAAACAGTGTCATACACTCACCACCACACTAACAAAAACAGTGTCATACACTCACCACCACACTAACAAAAACAGTGTCATACACTCACCACCACACACTAACAAAAACAGTGTCATACACTCACCACCACACTAACAAAAACAGTGCCATACACTCACCACCACACCAGCAAAAACAGTCATCGTATGATTGTAATACACACACATACACATAGAACCCTAAAAATTTATAATCAAAGTCTGGCCCTGGTATTTGCCCTTAACTCAACAAAGGCCTTTGACTGACTTAAATATAACGGCCTTCTAATGTAGTTGCCATGTTACTGGCTACCCAAAGAACTATACAAATGGATCGCAAACTATTCGTCTCGACATCATCTCAAAATGTTGGCAGACGATAAATATTCTGGACCGATGAACATATACACTGGCGTCCCACAGGGGACTATACTGGCGCCAGCATTACTTAGTCAACAAAAAATAAGTCAAGATATTGCTATGCAGACAACAACACTGGATTAACTTATTACAAAAAACGGTGCCAATTACCTGTCCTTATTTCTATTTTTTGTTCTGTAGTTCGGGAACTACAGAACAAAAAATAGAAAAGATACATACCCTCTTAGGTAAGCCTAGAAGTCGATTATTTATTGCTGTGGGTCTCCACACTACAACAACACTAACTTATCACACAAGCAGCAGTGTCAATTTTATGGAACTACATTACACAAAATACATACCCTCTTAAGTAAGGCGAGTAGATAAAGCGGCAATAATCTTAATGAGGTGGGTGCGTGTAGTGCGGAGCTGAGCTGTCCGGCGGGGAGGTTCTGCGACAGACGGAAAGAGGACAGCGCGTCCACCGCTACGTTCATCACCGCTTCTCTCGCCTCGCCCATCGACGCTGTTTGACACCGGTCCACGGCTACAAAAAAAGAAGACCGTACATTTAAAATACGTAGCAGGAGGACGTTGGATTGCTACGCAGAGGTCGATCTAATTCGATCCCAAGGCGCGTATCTCTTTCGAAATTATATGCGTATTGAATAGTTAATTATCACACGCTTTAACTATGAAGGAAAATATCATGAGGAAACCTGCATGTCTGAGAGTTCTTCATAACGTTCTCAAAGATATGTGATCTCTATCAACCCGCGTTGGACCAGCGTGGTGGACTATAGCCTAACTCTTCTCACACTGAGAAAAGGCCCGTGCCCAGCAGTGGGACAGTTGAATACAGGGTTTATATTATTAAGGCCTAGGCCGAACTACTACTAAACCGCAGCGGTTTTTAACCGCGTAATTTCGTGAGTCAAGGGAACTAATGCAAGCGGCCGCACTGGCGGTTTTTCCCGCGACTGATTTTGTGTGCGTTTCGGGCAGTTTCGCGGTTTAGCGGTTTACCGCTTGCCGTAAAAGCGTAGTGCGGCCTAGGCCTAAAACAGGTAGGACTCGAACCGATATCCAATCCAGTTAAAACTGGAATAGCCTCAATAGATGGGCAAATGAAAAGCTTAAAATTACAGCCTTGTGTCAGGTTACTGCAGTGAAAACGGTACCATACAGAAGTAAATTCTAGTTAGTAGTCCTTTTACCTGGTGAACTATAGATTTTTATTTCTGCACAGTAATACTTTAAATATAACAATGATGGTATGGCTACGATAACTCTTTTCTAAACAGTATAAAGAAAATGGTACACAGAGAAAGAGAAGAAATCATTGACGATGATGATGATGATGAGAAGAAATCATTACGGGAGAAGTATGTTACATATGCAACGTACCGTACACAGTCACACACACTTAGGACTTACTGGACATTCAGTGCGCGACATCAAGAACAACTAGAGTAGTAGAGCCTCGCTGATGTCAGCGTGAATGGGCCGGCGCGACCGGGGAAGTACTACCCTCTTACAGAATATCGACGTGAAATACCAGTATTCCTACTGTTGTGTTTCGTTCGGTGAGTGAGAGTGCCGGAGGCCCAATCATCCCCTTACCCCCCTTTCTGTTCCTTCTCCTTACCACTTCCTTTCCTAAAGGGTCGGCAACACGCTAGTAATGCCTCTGGTGTCGCAGGCGTGCATAGGCTACGGTGACCACTTACCATCAGGTGGGCCGTATGCTTGTTTGCCACATTAGTAGGTTAAAAAAAAAAAAAAATGAGAAATGAAATAAATGTTAAAACTCACCCATTTTACTAAGTAGTCCTATAATACATTGTTGGTCCGCCGCGTGCAAAACATCACTCAAACTGCTCGCCGTCGGTAAAGCTAGCGTGTGCACTCGTATCCGCCTTTCACCTGACGAACACAAACATTTAATATATGATATTATCATATAAAAGATAGTTTATTTATTCAACAGATCACTCACTCACTAGTTTTCAAATTTTTGTCGCAACAGACTTTACCGAAGACTAGTTCTTAGTGTTCGTAGAATAAAGTTTATCTTTAACTAGATGTTCCCGCGGGTTCACCTGCCGTTTATCGTTACTGCGCCGCCCCCGTGAGTCGTAGCGTGATGTTATATAACCTATAGCCTTCCTCGATAAATAGGCTATCCAACACTAAAAGAATTTTTCAAATCGAACCAGTAGTTCCTGAGATTAGCGCGTTCAAACAAACAAACAAACAAACTTCAGCTTTATAATATTAGTATCAATGTAGCTCCAGCATTAGTTATAATTCTTCTGTCGCGGGTGATTTGATAATGATTCAAATAACGGACACGAAGAACATCCCAGACTTGGGACAATTATTTGTGAATCTTACACATTTTTGTCCTATGTGGGCGCCCACGACACTCAGCACAACGGCAGGGGCGAGGCGACAACGAAGGCGACCATTATACAGAAGCAGCATCACAGCGACATCACTGCGCGGGCGCGATAGAGGCATGCTGCTGCTTTAAAACTTTTCTATACTAAACGTAGAGAGGATATACAGACGTATCGCTGCCTGCGCCCGCACATGCGCAAGGAGCACGTCGCCTGTACAGTTATAAATAAGAATTGCTATATTTTTGAAACAACTTGTGTATATAAATACATAAGATACTTGTATATAGTTGTACCTTTACTGCTGGTGTACAGCAGCGCGGCCTGGAAGCAGACTTGCTGCAGGTCAGTGAGCGACTCTTCGATGGTGAGCTGCATGCCGAAGCCGGCATCTGGAGACACGTTGGGCAATGACAGCAGGTCCGTCGAGCGCACGAAGAAGTTGCCGTGGAACGTGTGGATTGCGATGCCTCTGCATAATACATAATAGGTATATAACGAAATGTACTGTGACGATTATAGCAAGAAAAAGGTAATGTTTTTCTCAAAAGTTACAAGCTTATTTTTCTCTTTTTTTATATTGTGATATTTCAAACTATAATAATATAATATAATATTCTACCACATACACACAACACCATCTAGCCCAAACTAAGCAGAGCTTGTACTATGGGTACTAGACAATGGATAAATATACATATATACGTTTTTTTTTGTAAATACATACATATTATACATAGAAACACCCAGACCAAGACAAACACCCATGTTCATGCACACAAATGTTTGACTTGTGCGGGAATCGAACCCGCGACCTCAGGCGTGGCAGTCGGTTACACTAACCACTACGCCATCGAAGCCGACATTAACCTGGAAATCAATTTACTAATACGAAATGAACAGACATGAGTTTTGCTCATGTTGCAACAATGGAACAGTACAACAATAATTAAATTAAGTATGGACATATCTTTAACCCTGGGTAAGGATATTAAATAAATCTTAGCGCAAATGAATATATAGTGATACGTACCTCGTGCAGCGCACTCGCATGACTGCCTCGAAGCCGATCTTGCGCGTGAGGTAGCGCGTGAACATGCGCGTGAGCGTGTCGGCCTGCCACGCGCGCGCGGCGCGGAACAGCGGCACGTGGTACACCGAGCCCGCGCTGAACTTGCTCATGCCGCCTACACACACATATTTTAGTACAACATTACCCTCTGCATACACACACATTATCTTCTTCTCCCTAGCCTTTATTATTCCCGAGCCTCTTGGGGTCGGCTTTCTAATCTAACCGGATTTGACTGGGTATCAGTTTTTACACGGAGCGACTGCCATCTGACCTACGCAACCCGAAGGCTAACGATACCCTAAGGCTAGACCAGTGTCAGGATATTAGAGGGCACTGACTTCCCAATAACGACTGCCAAAGATGTTCATGGCAGCCGGGACCGACGGCTTAACGTGCTCTCCGAGGCACGGAGCAGGCGATAATTGTCAATCAATACGCACATAATTTCGATAAGTCATATAACTTTCGAAAGTCAGAGGTGCGCGACGTGGGTTCGAACCCGAGACCCTCTGCATTGCAATCTGTTGGCCTCCCCACGGAGCTATCGCACATACACACACATTATACAGACGACAACAGTGTGACTAAGTGTCACAGAACCTATAGATACAGAAAACCCAGCTCAATACAACGCACTCATATATACGTCGTAGATTCGTCGGATTGTCATAGATTTCAAATCAAGTCGACCGAATTAGTACCTCACCATTTTTTTACTAACGAGACCGACTTATTGTTTGAATGTTTATCTTTATAAACATTCAAACAACAAGTCGGTATCCTTGTAACAAAAAATCCATTGTGTGACTAACTCTTATATTACGGAACACTTTACAAACACAACACACGAGGAAGATCGTAGATCACACCATGATTTGTCTGTGTGGAGATCGAACCGTCAACACACCGAAAACACGATTTTACAATAGCGACACTCGAATTGAGCTGAGGTTGCTGTCTAAATATAAATATATAATAAGAAATTGAACTAAAATATTTTAATTCAATTTCTAGCGACACTGAACGTATAATCTTTATACATATATATAAATCTTCTGTGCGTGTGTTTGTAATTAAACTTCGCCTAAACGGCTGGAACGATTTTAATGAAATTTTTTATGTGTTCAAGTGGATTTGAGAATGGTTTAGATTAGGATATTTTTTTTTTTCATGTGTAAAGGACAACGTCTGTCGGGACAGCTAGTTCCATACATTTTATTTTTAATGTAATCTGAATATTTTTATCATTCTTGTTAAGCAAAGAATGAATTATTTGTAGAAAGAGTAATAGAGTGACATCAATACAACAATGGTGGCATATTATAAGTAACTCCATGATTCAGCGTCATAAGTTTCGCTTACATTCGCAATTGCAAAAATATTTTCCGATTTTATAATACTGCAATTTCGGTACATTAAGTTTGGTGCATACATTCATATATCTGTTTTTAATACAAAGTAATTAACAATATAAGCGAGTTGTCACATATTTAGACAGCTGAGCTCATGTGTACAGAATGCACTATTATCTCGATAACAGCTTATCATTACTATATAGTATTACCTGTACCATAATGCATTAAAGGAAACTTATTTCCAATAGACTCAAGTGTTGGCAGAATAGACATACACCTGTGCGTATTTGAACAACTGATGTAATTACTAAGCAAAAAATATTGATAATAAAGCCGCCAATGCAATCATAGAAGTAAACAGGGATGCTTATTTTAGGAAGTTGACAAGTGTATATATCGACGGTGTAGTTTCAATATCTAATAACTAAAAAACCATGATGTTACCGAAGGCGTAAAAAAAGGTTTATTCATATACTTTTTAATACTAAGTATTTGTGGTTCACACAATTTTTTGTCCAAGTAACAACAAGGGATATTTTGCGAAAGGGACATTCTGTGTAATGGACATTTTGTGAAAGGGACATTTTGTGAAAGGGACATTTTGTGACAGGAACATTCTGCAAAAGAGACTATTTACGAAAGTAACATTCTGAGAAAGGGACATTTTGCGATAAGGACATTTTGTAAAAGGGACATTCTGAAAAAGAGACTATTTACGAGAGTAACATTCTGAGAAAGGGACATTCTGCGACTGAGCGAAATGAAGAAATGAGCGGGTTATGTAAACGATGAAACACTAAGTGTCGGTTATATAGTGTAGTACGTACTGAGTGTGGCGAGGTCCGCGTACTGCGAGTTGAGCAGGAACAGGTCGACGGCGATCTGCGCGCCGCTGCAGTCCAGCGCCAGGCGCTTGTAGAAGTCTGTGGCGGGGTTCAGGTGCGCCACCTCCTTCGAGGAGCGGGCGTTCGGGTCCTCTCTACGGAACAACTCACTATATTGCATATACATAGCCTCACGACTATGTCCTCAAGTAGGCAGAGACGTATAGCAAACTCTGGAACTCAAGTGACTACATTTTATATACCGAGTCTTACGGTAGGTGAGGTGCTTATTACAAATTTCGCCAGCTATGGATTTTTTATGTCCTACGTAATAGTGAGTGAGCATATTGCCGTCTGCCAGGCACAGTTCCAAACAATGGGCTGCTACTGTGCTAGCAGATCTCTCTCATCACTCTGCCCGACCCGGCAATCATACCCGGGAATGTTAATAGACAATCCTAAGTGTGTGAAATTGTATTTCCCCAATAAAAACGTTAATAACTTATATCGTGACTAGCTTTTGCTCGCGGCTTCGCTCGTGTTAATTTAGAATTTGACAATCCATTCGGGTTGTACTCTGCTTGTAATAATATAATTCAATCATGATTCGAAATACACGTGGCGCCATCTATTATCATAAGAAGGTTATTGTTGTTTTCCTCGGGAACAGTAATTTTTTTCGGGATGAAAGGTAGCCTATGTCCGTTTCTGTACACCTAAAATTTCAGGATGATCGGTTCAGTGGTTTAGGCGTGAAAAGGTAACAAACAAACAAACTGATTTTCGCTTTTATAATATTAGTTAGGATAGGATATAATATTAATAAGGATTATTCATACATGGAAAGCTACTTTCTACTTTTGTGAAAACACATGTTTCATGGATAGTGCAAGTTTTGGTTTTACCGGACGATATGTACTTACCTAGGCTGTAACGCTCCCGGTCCCGCGTTCGGTAAGCACGTCTGGAATACTGTGACGCGGCCGCCGGTCGGAGCCTGGAACATCCATCATAGAATTTATTTGGACACAAGCTGCTTTTATACAAGTGGCAAGATTATGTTCATAAAGAATGTTCCTGGTACAAATAACGACATAACTCGATACAGATATATTTATATACATATATATAATATATAACGGGTATTAACGAGATCATGCATAATGTTTACCTTTTATAGGCTTGACGTTTCGACCAGGTTACACCGGCCATGGTCACAAGCTGACTGGTGCTGCGATGTCATGTCTCCGTTTGTGAGGCAGTCATGCAGTGGCATATTTTTGTTTGTCCATGGACATGCACAAACAAAAATATGCCAAAAGTTAGGGATGAATCAAGATTCTTCTGCCTCACAAATGAAGACATGACATTGCAGCACCAGTCAGCTTGTGACCACGGCCGGTGTAACCTGGTCGAAACGTCAAGCCTTATAAAAGGTAAACATTATGCATGATCGCGTTAATACCCGTTACATATTATAAATATATCATGCAACGCGAAAATTTAAAAGTTATCAATACACATATGCCAAATTTTAATGATATTTATCGTTCAAAATTTTAACAAATTTAAATTTCATGGTAGTGATAGTTAAATGATAGCTAATTATATCATAATTGGAAAATACAGAATAATAGTTAAGATTTTAAATACTCTTAATAATTTGTTTAATGTTCAGACACTTACGTGGTTGACCGTACCTTGGGAGGGCTGGGAAACAATAAGGTTTTGACTAGGTACAAACACGAGCTAACATTAATATTTAAGTTTAAAATTATTAATGTTGCTATTACTAATTATTTAAAATTGTATTAAATTTGCACACCTGACAAGGTAGGATATGGCCTCTGGACCTTTTTATTTATTTTAAAGATCTTTTATATACTATCTATTTTTATGCAAATAAATGGTTTATGATTATGTTGAAAAATTAAATGAATTAAATAATATTTGTGTTATATTTTATGCTACTAGTTTAGGTTATAAATTATTAGTATTCTGTTAGGAGTGGGTTTAGGTCAGTGAATTACTGGCTTAAACCTACTAGATGAGAATCGAGTCAACGATTTTTCAACCAGAAAACAAAAGTTTAAATCATTGCACTAAACTTGAATATTTCTTTGTGAGTTATCCATTTATCATACATAGCTTACATAAAGAAACATTCATAATTATGTATATGGTGTGTAATATATAAATGTATAAAATATGTGCAGGAAAAAGTAAATATAGATTTGTTCGTGTGCATGTTGAGCACACACATGTGTGTGTGCGTGGTCAATATGTATGTGTACGCACGCGTACGCACGCACGCACGCACGCACGCACACACACACGCACGCACGTAGACTCACCATGAGCTTGTAGGCGGCCTGCAGCGCGGCGCCTAAGGCACAGGCGGGCGCCGCAGGAGTGCTGTAGCGCTGCGGCAGCGCCGTGAGTAACTCGCGCACGAGCTCCCGCCGCTCGCCCAGGTTCACCAGTAGAGACTCGGGAGATGGCAGGAACACGTCTGGGCACAAACAATCAATCATCACTATACCTACACAAACACGTTCTCTTATAGCCATCCTAATAATCTAATAGGTATCTAGCCAAGTTTCAAAACATCTAGTAAAAAGCCCAATAAATCAATGGATCCATAATGGTTATGTGCAAATTATAACCATCATGGATACGCACGTTGTAGTCACCACAAATCTATATACCATTTGTAAAGTACAAGTCAAATTTAATATAAAATTTAACAAACAACTACCAATTTATTCAATAACTTAAGGATAAAGACAAATCGACAAAAATAATTACATCCATTTTATAACGATTAATTTACTAGGTAAGCTGACAACTATACTATTAATTGGTTTATAATTAAATAATTAATTCTAACTAATACTATAAATTAATGCAAATGTGAATTTGTTTGTTACACTTTCAGATCTTAAACGACCGATCATCATGAAATTTTGCATACACTTTGTCAAGGGACACATAACAGGACATAAGGCCCTTTATCCAGACAAATCTACTGTTTGTATGTATTTCGTGACCTTGAGGTCAGAGGTCAAAGGTCATAGTCGTTTCGGGGGTATATCGACTATGCTGAGTCGAATGGCGTTGACCGCGCGTCTCTAGCTCTTACGGTTCTTTAGTTGAAAGTTGTATAACAGACAGACGGACAAAGCTGTTGTATAAGAGTTTCGGACATAGAGTAGGTACCTTTCATCCATAAAAAATTTACAGTTATTAACCTAACCTAAGTTTACGCAAACGGGGCCGCGAGCAAAATTTAATAGACCTTAATTTTATTATTCCAATCCCTAGTCGTATCCACAGAACTACGATCCCCTAGGCATTAAAATCATCATATAGTAAGAAGGCTCACCATCAATGTCCAGGACAGTCATCTCCTTGGGGCGCGTGAGTCCCTCACTCATGAGATAATAGTGTACATGCGCGTCATAGCAGATGAACCCGATCTGTGTGCGCGCATCTCCCGGGAGCTGGTCCAGACACGTCTTGAGCGTGTCACATGCCACCTGGAAATACAACAAGCAATATATACTAAAACCATTATAATTCTAACTCTTCGTCCCCCTAGCCTTTATTATTCCCAAGTGACTTGGGTTCGGCTTTCTAGTCTAACCGGATTTGACTGGATATCAGTTTTTACACGGAGCGACTGCCACCTGACCTCCGCAACCCGAAGGCTAACGATACTTTAAGGCTAGACCAGTGTCAGGATATTAGAGGGCACTGACTTCCCAATAACGACTGCCATAGATGTTCATGGCAGCCGGGACCGACGGCTTAACGTGCTCTCTGAGGCACGGATAAGTATAGGAACTACAACCTCTAAATTACAAACTAACTACCGGTCTTTGAAAGGTGTCGAACTGTCAAACTGAAACTCATGTCAAGTGATTGGATTGGCCAATCACAGCACTTAACATACGTTTAACACGTTCCCTGTCCGATGAACCACATATATGTATGGTACATAACAATTAATTTTCTATTGTGTCTATCACGGGACTGTGAATGGGTTAATCGTATCCTAACTAGTTCCTATATTGACCATCTCCCTTTCAGAAACTGCGCACTTGAAAAGAATTATATATATTCACTTAGGTCACAAAGTAACATTTATGAACATCAAAGTTTATTAGTCAAAGTGAAGTATACCTGTAGATACCCCGACTCTCGCGCCAACTGTGACACGTCGAATAAGAACAGGTAGACGGCTGGCTGCGGCGGCCGCAGCATATACTCGCCGGGCGCGATGAACTCGATGGTCGCGGATTTGATCTCCGGACGACGCGACGGGTCGCCATATGACTTGCTCACCGGATCGTATTGGAATTCCTCTGGCACTGAAAAAACAGATAGATTAGCAATCATGTTATCCAAAAGTTATGTTTCTGTTATAGAAAGATCTTGAGGCCTAGGTTTGCGGCTTATCGCGCAGTCCGGGGGTCGATTTCGACACGATTTGAGTATGAATTCATTCATCTTCCATTTTTTAAAGAAAATTTACGATAACGACACGAAGACTGCAAAATTGCTCTGTAGACGGCTATGGACTTGCTCTTGTAGACATTTATTATTCTTTCCGATAAATATATTTCAGATATTGACTTAAATTTGGCTCGGACCCATACTAATATAATAAAGCTGTAAAGTTTGTTTGGTTTTTTACATTCTACGAAGTGCGACTTAAAATAAAGCTGGCGAAATGTGTACATCATCAGGATATTCAATATACATAATTATATATACTAGCGGTCGCCTAGTGCTCGAAATTCGACCAAAGTTTGCCTGTAAGATATTGCTGATATATTATGTCACTAGCTTTTGCCCGCGACTTCGCTCGCGTTAATTTAAAATTTGACAATCAATTCGGGTTGTACTCTGCTTGTAATAATATAATTCAATCATGATTCGAAAGACACGTGGCGCCATCTATTATCATAAGAACGCTATTATTGTTTTCCTCGGGAACAGTAATTTTTTAGGGATTAAAGGTAACTTATGTCCGTTTCTGTACACCTGTCAACGTATATGCAAAATTTCAGGATGATCGGTTCAATGGTTTAGGCGTGAAAAGGTAACAAACAAACTCGTTTTCGCTTTTATAATATTAAGTTAGGAAGGATTAGGATTAGGATAGTTAGGAAGTTAGGATATTTAGGATTAGGATTATATATTGATATATGTAACCATAGTTACGCGCTTCGACTGGGTGTGTCAAATGCATGGTTGTGTGCGTGTAGTGTTTTTTTCATTCATTTAATTTATTTCTAATGCATATTTTATATAAATATTAGCATTCGCCCCTCCTTCTCCATATAAACTTTAACTGTGCCAAATTTCATACTCCTCTGTCCGCGCAATTTTCGTTAAAAGGAGTACATAGTTTTTGCTTCACGTATTAATATATGGATTTATAATATTTTAGAATAGGCATTAACTTTAAACATGTTAAAATAACTAAATAAAATGTGTGTTAAACAACCTGTTTATGAATTCTGTTTTATGGTGCATATAAATATTTTATTATTATTTTTATTATGCACCTGTGCTTATCGCATTTGAATACACGTGTGTAGGGTACAATTGTATTTATCTTTGAGGTCTTGGAGTCCCATCTATAGTTCTTGTCCTCGCCAAAATCAAAATGTTTATACATATCGTTCACAAAGTGACACGTATTAACGTCAAAGTTAGTCGGCCTCGATGGCGTAGTGGTTGGTGTAACTGACTGCCACGCCTGAGGTCGAGGGTTCGATTCCCGCACAAGTCAAACATTTGTGTGCATGAACATGGATGTTTGTCTTGGTCTGGGTGTTTATATGTATAATATGTATGTATTTACAAAAACAAAGTATATATGTATGTTTATCCATTGTCTAGTACCCATAGTACAAGCTCTGCTTAGTTTGGGCTAGATGGTGTTGTGTGTATGTGATAGAATATTATATTATATTATTAATATTAGTTACACTTATTAATGTGGATTTAGTTTATGATTTACATTCCATGTTTGCAAGTGAAATGCTTAAAATAATTCTTATTTTACTGTCTGTTTGTTTGTACGGGCATGATGCAAAAACACTGCATTGGTTTTAATGCGATCTATACAGTTAAGTGGTAAGGGATTTAACCTAAAAATTAAAAAAGTAACATAATTTATCTGACTTCGTAAAATTTTATCGCAGATGAAGTCGTGGGCGAACTAAAATTTAAGAAAGGCATGCCAGTATTTTAGATGGTGGTTGCATTTCCTATTAAGATGTTCCAGGTCTGCATGGTCATCTTCTTATCGTCCACTGACAGTCTTAATATTCAAGATCAACCATATTAATTCTATATATGATAAAATACTATAATCCGTCCATATACATAAAATACATGCAAAAGATAAGGATTTTAAACTCGGCGATATTACTGTCTGCATGAATGGCGCAGTAGTTCATGGGGCATCTCATCTCGACTATAATATTTTTGGTTCTATCTATATACCTACTAAACACTAATTTGTTAAACACGTGGCGCAACGATAGTAAATCTCCGAGATATTCTTCGTACTACTAAAAACATCCTAACAAAAACTTTGACCAATCCGGGATTCGAACCTGGGACCGTATAGTAAGCACAACTTCATGTTTAAACCACGGTACTAATGAAGCAATCTAAAAAGTAGATAAATAAAAGTTATACGTTAATAATCTTTAATTTAATGTCCGATAAAAAAAACAAATTTTTTAATATAACTCAATTAAAAGATAGTATCACAAATACAGATAATATAGAGACACTAGATGTGCCCACGGTTTCACCCGCGTTTATCGTTACTGCGCCACCACCGTGGGTCGTAGTGTGATGTTATATAGCCTATACCTTCCTAGGTTATCCAACACTAAAATAATTTTTCAAATCGAACCAGTAGTTCCTGAGATTAGCGCGTTCAACCAAACAAACAAACTCTTCAGCTTTATAATATTAGTATAGACTAATGTGAATTTTAAATAAAAATAAATAAAAATAGATTAAAGTGACTGACATATGAATTGACGTTGAATACAGATTGCGATAATGCGGCGGACATATTGTGAGGAGCAAAGATCGTTTGTATTGAGACCCGCTTGTATTCATTTGTGAATCGTTCCGTAGTACATTGGACAATCTCGATTGAAGCTGTACGAGATAATATTATGTTGTATACATAATATCTATACTAAAATTATAAAGCTGACGAGTTTGTTTATTTGTTTGAACGCGCTAATCTCAGGAACTACTGGTTCGACTTGACAAACTCTTTTAGTGTTGGATAGCCCATTTATCGAGGAAGGCTATAGGCTATATATCATACCACGCTACGACCCACGGGGGCGGCGCAGTAACGATAAACGCGGGTGAACCCGCGGGAACATCTTATCTATACTAATATTATAAAGCTGAAGAGTTTGTTTGATTGTTTGAACGCGCTAATCTCAGGAACTACTGGTTCGAATTGAAAAAATATTTTAGTGTTGAATAGCCTATTTATCGATGAAGGTTATTATAGGCTATATAACATCACGCTACAACCAATAGGAGAGGAGCAGCAATGAAAAATATTGCAAAAACGGGAAAAAATGTCTTATATGAAGCAGACGAAGTTGCGCGGGTCAGCTAGTCACACATAATTGCACTCTTAATAAAATAGAGACTAATCTAGTTATTTTGGATTAAACAAATTTGAACTCTATTGCAATTTCTCAACACAAATATAATATTAGGAGTATAGTCACTCAATTAGAGTTTAAATTGACTTACTTTCAAATATATCTTTTAGATATGTAATGTATGTTGTACGGACAAATATGATGAATGGTCCATACACCAAGGATGATGAAATGATAGAGATAAGTTAACTTGTTATAACTTTTATTATGAGTTTGTTTGTTTGTTACCTTTTTACGTTTAAACCACTGAACCGATTATCCTTCAATTTTGCATATACGTTGTCAGGTGTACAGAAACGGACGTAGGCTACCTTTCATCCCGAAGAAATTACTGTTCCCGATGAAAACAATAAAAACGTTCTTATGATAATAGATGGCGCCACGTGTCTTTCGAATCATGATTGAATTATATTATTACAAGCAGAGTACAACCGTAATTGATTGTCAAATTCTAAATTAACGCGAGCGAAGCCGCGGGCAAAAGCTTGTTATATATATTGCTATATGATATGATATGTGTTACGGTCAATGACACACTTGCTAGGTCAACCGATTATTGAGTACGATGCTTGTTCGGTACTAAATTAATTATATATACTTAATTATGTCTAAAGTAAACAAATGGCAGGTGTCGGCATAATGCTGACACCGCGATGTACGGGTGATTTGCCCGTACATATGTACTGTTAAGATCGTAAAACACTCAATTTTTATAATAATTTTTCATGTCCATCTTTGGCCTGAGACACTATGGAGAATAGGCATTCCCCTTTTATCCTGTATAGGATTCGAACCCACAACACTCGGTGCGACAACAAACCACTACGCCATCCGTGCTCACTCACATACTCATAACATGATACTCACAGTCATTGACCCTGTAGCAGAGATTGCACTTCCAGCGCTTGGCGTCGACGAAGTACACGAACGGGTTGATGTACGTGCGGCACGCGCGGCAGCGGACTATCGTCGTGCACTGGATCACCGGCAAGTGCTGCAACACAAACATACTCACATCACCACACATTTATATAGATACACACCTGTTCAACGCTGAAAAGATAAGGGATTAAATATAATGACCACCAAAAATAGTAATTGCGCAGCAAAATATGCTTACTAAAATATATCATAACGAGCACCTATACGCCTCAAATCACTGCATTCCGTCTCCGAAGGGTTAGGTTATGTTAGGTTCCTTCTGTTTAAGAAGGAACCTAACATAACCTAATAAAATAGGAGCCCCGAAGCCCCCGCAGCCAAGGTAGGTTTGTAACTAATTAAACATGAGATGTCTTTCTATAATCATAACATAACATTGGCATGCACAATTACACACATAGACGCAGCACGCGGCGCGGGCGGCTGACACCGACTCCAAAAATAACAATAATTTAATTATTCACAAGAATATGCAATTATTTATTAACTTTTTAGTGCATTTTAAGTTTGTAGAATATTCTTTTCTGAAGTCGGTTTTCTTTTTTGTTAAAATTTTGTTTATCCTAGTACCTAAGTAAATAGGAGGCATTTATAGCCATCTTTGCGCATACAACTAATGAGATCTTTGTAGAGAACTCAATAGGACTTGTCCAATCCAAGAATTGAACCCCACGACCAATTGTTGTATTAATTCACTTAGAAAATCGATTGACAACTAAGGTATCGAGATCTAAAACGATCTCCCAGCGGGATAGACACCGCTGAATGTATAATTAGTCCTGTGTATAGCAGAGAAAATGCAGCTACTTCATAGCAAAACTAGTATTTGACCAAACCTGGTTACACTGATGCGAGACAATAAAGCAAGAAGCGGTAGATATGTAACGATCGCAGCAAGTACAAATCCTACCCCTCCAGGAAACAGACACGAATAACAACCCTAATAAAACAGAATAACAAGGCAAAAATGAATGAGAAAAAGGTGAACATCGGAAGAATTTCGCGTAATCAAGAATACCAGCGATATACTCATAAGTGGCCTTACCGCAGATGATATAACAATCTCACTGTATAATGATGAAGGTGATCTACTGCGTAAGTGTTACATATGAATACATTAAACACACGAATATACAATTAATATAAAACATTATAAGAGAAACTATGCGAAGTTTATGTAACTGTAAATCAGAGATGCCCAGACTATTTTTCTCATAGACCGCTTTCAAAATTTTGCTGGTTCCGGTGGACCCTCTGCAGTTTTTGCCTGAACCTACCACGGTAGGCGGGCTGAACCTTTTTTTTTAGGTAATTCTATACCGAAAAATCGAAAACCACTGGTACTGAATATGGAATATGCAATATAAGTTTTTAGTTCTTCACTATCGAAAGCAAAATTTTCGTCCTATTATGCGTTCTGCTGACGACGGTCTTTTTTTGCAACGGACAGAAAAGTTTGGATGTGTCCTTTGTCGACTGCTCACAGGTACACTCGCTAAGACAGCCAGTTGCCATTTACTCTGTCCAGCCACCAATAGACTTTCTGCCTTTGGCCTTCGTGTGCGCTGTTGCATGGGATACCATAATTATATTCTATAATCTATACTAATATTATAAAGCTGAAGAATTTGTTTGTTTGTTTGAACGCGCTAATCTCAAAAACTACGGGTTTGATTTGAAAAATTATTTTTATGTCGGATAGCCTATTTATCGAGGAAGGCTATAGGCTATATAACATCACGCTACGACCCACGGGGGCGGCGCAGTAACGATAAACGCGGGTGAAACCGCAGGAACATCTAGTGTTCTATATATCATGGGATAGGTACTATATATTTATGTCGTCTGAGTAACGCCATAAGGACAGCCATATTCGGTCAAACTGTAGTCCTTTTAAAAATAATTTAGTATGTAATCCTCGAATGGCCACGCCTCCTTGACCGCTTTAGGCAATAACATTGAATACTTATCGAGTGTGTAAGGAATTCAAAATGATGTAATCATATCGGACTACAATCACTTATATTTCATTTTGTACCAATTAAGTGATCTCAGATTTGATTTCCAGCTTGGCTAGTTATACTGATATACGACAATGTATCAGGTATAGAAATCTGCCAGACTGACAACATAAAATTATGACGAAGGAGATTGCTATACATAATTGTTTCGTATGATAATATAATCTTTCTTATTATTTTTATTAAAGACATTTAAAATATGTTATAGTTTTGCTTAATAATTTATTGAGACAACTACTGGCCCAGGATGTTTTGAATGCCGATATATCATACACGACACGGCAATACTAGTGAGTCACTATAATAATGAGAACTGAATTCGACTTCACGGATAGTGGTTTGTGAGTTTGCCTCGCTGCTTGCCACGCCACGTACCGAATGTTGTGGATACTAATCGGTCCATTACCAGCGCAAGAGACCAAGATTACTAGTCGCATCGTCAGCATAGCGCCTGCTACTTATAGTTTCGATATCTCACTGACTAAATCAGAGGTTAACAGACTTTTTTTTCTCATAGACCACTTTCTAAATTTTGCTAGTTCCGGTGGACCCCCTGCAGCTACATTTCTGCATGCAATTCTCTACGCGAAAAGTCGCGTTCGAGACCACTGGTACTGAATATGGAATATGCAAGTTTTTACAAGTAACAGTCGCTGAGCATCTTAAAATATTATCTGTCTATTGATAGGTGAAGTCGTGGACCCCCGCTTACGAATTGTGAACCTCCATTTTTTTGTCACGCCAACGTAGACCCCCGTCGAGTCTCCCGTGGACCCCTATGGGTCCACCTGGACCACTTTGGGAACTAATGGACTAAAGGAACACAGCCACAAGGTTTAATTGTGATCTCTTATGGGGTGGAGGTGTTTTAGAGTCGGTATTTTAACAAATAAGATACGTTATAAAAAATACTAATATACGATGATAATAAATCCACATAAATGTATATGAAATAAGCGTTTTAAATCTGGTAAAATGTATAACAGTCAAAGATGCAGAAGAAATGGCGAGTTTGGGAATTTCTTGACAGAAAAGCCCAATGCCACAGAGGCAATTTGACAATGTCGTATAGGTACCCATAAAAGACGATATATCATCAACAATTACATTCACAAACACAATACACAGACTAAATCATACAAACAACAAACTCAGGTCAAATTACAACAAAACCATTACTACTTCACACAATTCAAATCAAGTTTGTTCTAAGCATGCAAAACAACATAAACGCATAAAAAAGTATAATTATAAGAAGATAAGATACAATGTCAAAAGCGTATGTTCCAACACAGCGCGCAGCGGGTACAAAGTTAACAAAATTAAAGTGTTTCACTCACATTTAAATCTTTGAATGGGTGTATTAAAATACCGAGAGGTAGTCGTGACTTCTGCAGTAGACTGTTCGTCTCTGGGATGCGGTTGATCGTGCACCTGAAGATCCTGTAAGAGAAGGTGGTTTTATAAGTATTCTTCAATCACGTAAAAGTGGGTTAAATTAGTAACCGTATTTTGTCTGTATGAAAGGTACCCTATGTCCTTTTTCTGTTTCTCAGACAACGTGTATGCAAAATTGCATGACGATCGGTCGAGTAGTTGAGGCGTGAAAGCGTAACAAACTCACATTCACATTTATAATATTCGCCTCTCAAACGTCCATGACTCCGACGGTGGAGTCATGGACGGTGAGTTCGATACGTGTCCGTGGAGTCAAGAAACCATTTGGTATTTTTTTCGCGACCAATCACGAGTTTTTTTGACTCCGTAGGGGTCAGGAGGCGCAACAGAAGCATTTTTTTTGTATGAGTTATAGAACATTCTTTGGAATGTTAGTTAGGATTAGGATACAGGCTACTGGTTGTGATATTAGACAACTGTCTTCTGGATAGTGAGAAGTGCGACCACTGCTACTGGTTGTGATATTAGACAACTGTCTTCTGGATAGTGAGAAGTGCGAGTACTGCTACTGGTTGTGATATTAGACAACTGTCTTCTGGATAGTGAGAAGTGCGACTACTGCTACTGGTTGTGATATTAGACAACTGTCTTCTGGATAGTGAGAAGTGCGACCACTGCTACTGGTTGTGATATTAGACAACAGTCTTCTGAATAGTGAGAAGTGCGACCACTGCTACTGGTTGTGATATTAGACAACTGTCTTCTGGATAGTGATAAGTGTGACTACTGCTACTGGTTGTGATATTAGACAACTGTCTTCTGGATAGTGATAAGTGTGACTACTGCTACTGGTTGTGATATTAGACAACTGTCTTCTGGATAGTGAGAAGTGCGACTACTGCTACTGGTTGTGATATTAGACAACTGTCTTCTGGATAGTGATAAGTGTGACTACTGCTACTGGTTGTGATATTAGACAACTGTCTTCTGGATAGTGATAAGTGTGACTACTGCTACTGGTTGTGATATTAGACAACTGTCTTCTGGATAGTGAGAAGTGCGACTACTGCTACTGGTTGTGATATTAGACAACAGTCTTCTGGATAGTGAGAAGTGCGACCACTGCTACTGGTTGTGATATTAGACAACTGTCTTCTGGATAGTGAGAAGTGCGAGTACTGCTACTGGTTGTGATATTAGACAACAGTCTTCTGGATAGTGAGAAGTGCGACCACTGCTACTGGTTGTGATATTAGACAACTGTCTTCTGGATAGTGAGAAGTGCGAGTACTGCTACTGGTTGTGATATTAGACAACTGTCTTCTGGATAGTGAGAAGTGCGACCACTGCTACTGGTTGTGATATTAGACAACTGTCTTCTGGATAGTGAGAAGTGCGAGTACTGCTACTGGTTGCGATATTAGACAACTGTCTTCTGGATAGTGAGAAGTGCGAGTACTGCTACTGGTTGCGATATTAGACAACTGTCTTCTGGATAGTGAGAAGTGCGACCACTGCTACTGGTTGTGATATTACACAACTGTCTTCTGGATAGTGAGAAGTGCGAGTACTGCTACTGGTTGTGATATTAGACAACTGTCTTCTGGATAGTGATAAGTGTGACTACTGCTACTGGTTGTGATATTAGACAACTGTCTTCTGGATAGTGAGAAGTGCGAGTACTGCTACTGGTTGTGATATTAGACAACTGTCTTCTGGATAGTGAGAAGTGCGAGTACTGCTACTGGTTGCGATATTAGACAACTGTCTTCTGGATAGTGAGAAGTGCGAGTACTGCTACTGGTTGCGATATTAGACAACTGTCTTCTGGATAGTGAGAAGTGCGACCACTGCTACTGGTTGTGATATTACACAACTGTCTTCTGGATAGTGAGAAGTGCGAGTACTGCTACTGGTTGTGATATTAGACAACTGTCTTCTGGATAGTGATAAGTGTGACTACTGCTACTGGTTGTGATATTAGACAACTGTCTTCTGGATAGTGAGAAGTGCGAGTACTGCTACTGGTTGTGATATTAGACAACTGTCTTCTGGATAGTGAGAAGTGCGAGTACTGCTACTGGTTGTGATATTAGACAACTGTCTTCTGGATAGTGAGAAGTGCGAGTACTGCTACTGGTTGTGATATTAGACAACTGTCTTCTGGATAGTGAGAAGTGCGACCACTGCTACTGGTTGTGATATTAGACAACTGTCTTCTGGATAGTGAGAAGTGCGACCACTGCTACTGGTTGTGATATTAGACAACTGTCTTCTGGATAGTGAGAAGTGCGAGTACTGCTACTGGTTGTGATATTAGACAACAGTCTTCTGGATAGTGAGAAGTGCGAGTACTGCTACTGGTTGTGATATTAGACAACAGTCTTCTGGATAGTGAGAAGTGCGACCACTGCTACTGGTTGTGATATTAGACAACTGTCTTCTGGATAGTGAGAAGTGCGAGTACTGCTACTGGTTGTGATATTAGACAACAGTCTTCTGGATAGTGAGAAGTGCGACCACTGCTACTGGTTGTGATATTAGACAACTGTCTTCTGGATAGTGAGAAGTGCGACCACTGCTACTGGTTGTGATATTAGACAACTGTCTTCTGGATAGTGAGAAGTGCGAGTACTGCTACTGGTTGTGATATTAGACAACAGTCTTCTGGATAGTGAGAAGTGCGAGTACTGCTACTGGTTGTGATATTAGACAACAGTCTTCTGGATAGTGAGAAGTGCGACCACTGCTACTGGTTGTGATATTAGACAACTGTCTTCTGGATAGTGAGAAGTGCGAGTACTGCTACTGGTTGTGATATTAGACAACAGTCTTCTGGATAGTGAGAAGTGCGACCACTGCTACTGGTTGTGATATTAGACAACTGTCTTCTGGATAGTGAGAAGTGCGACCACTGCTACTGGTTGTGATATTAGACAACTGTCTTCTGGATAGTGAGAAGTGCGAGTACTGCTACTGGTTGCGATATTAGACAACTGTCTTCTGGATAGTGAGAAGTGCGAGTACTGCTACTGGTTGTGATATTAGACAACTGTCTTCTGGATAGTGAGAAGTACGACTACTGCTACTGGTTGTGATATTAGACAACTGTCTTCTGGATAGTGAGAAGTGCGACTTCTGCTACTGGTTGTGATATTAGACAGTATTTCTGAAGGGAAATTCCAATTAGCGACATGGAATCAAAAACAGTGCCTAGACGGCTCGTCTTTAATACTTGGGGAACAGTTAAGAAATGTAGCTAAGATACATATTTGGATATATTTAGAAATAAATATTACTTACATTTTCTTAATGATAGGAATTAATTGATATCGTTACATTTAGCTCTGTTATATTTATAATTTTTATTACTTATGTTATCTTAATGTAGTCATGTTAAATCAATTATCAAGATAGTTATTAAAAATAAAGAAGATCTAAAGATATTCAACTACGTTTGATATTATTTTATTTTTTTACGTATAGATAACGGCGCAGCGCCATAAGATGGTTATAGATTATACAAAGGCGTATTACATCTACATTTTTCCAAATGTTTTAAGATCCACGTAATAGATGGTGAGCCTATAGACGTTTAACTAGCACTGTTCCAGACATATTTGAGGTCTACTTGCTACTGAGAATTTCTTCACAGAAAATCAATAACAATTAGCCCCATCCGGGAATCGAACCCAAGACCACATGTACAGCATTGCAGTTTCACACACTACCGCAGCGTCACCAAGGCAGTCTTATACCCCATCGTCTGTCATTTTATAGACACAATAAAAAATCTATTGTTATGTATCTCCTGGAGATTAAGTAACGGTTAAGCTAATATTTAGCTTTATAGTCTTACTAAATTAACGAACGTAAATATATGATTTTAGATCGCACTATTACTCTCCGATAATAGCGCATTCAAACTGTTCATCCTACAAATATAATAAACTAGATGTTCCCGCGGTTTCACCCGCGTTTATTCGTTACTGCACCGCCCCCGTGGGTCGTAGCGTGATGTTATATAGCCTATAGCCTTCCTCGATAAATAGGCTATCCAACACTAAAAGAATTTTACAAATCGAACCAGTAGTTCCTGAGATTAGCTCGTCCAAACAAACAAACTCTTTAGCTTTATAATATTAGTATAGATGAAAGTTTGTGAAGATCTTTGAATCTTTGTAACCCAATCACGCTTAAACCATTCAACAGATTCAGATAAAATTTGGCACAAAAATAGACTATACTTGGGAGTAACACATACCTATAAGTCGTTTTACACCTATATCCCGTGTGGTTCGCAGGTAAATCCGTGGGCAGAAGCTTATGATTTCTAATAACAGTGTAGATGAAACAAAAAAGATAATTATATCAAGATATCTATACTGGCTAGCGGTCGTCTAGTGCTCGAAATTCGACCCAAGTTTGCCTGTAAGATATTGCTGATATATGTCATTATATATTGATATATGTAACCATAGTTACGCGCTTCGACTGCGTGTGTCAAATGCATGATTGTGTGCGTGTAGTGTTTTTTCATTCATTTAGGTAATGTATTTCTAATGCATATTTAATATAAATATTAGGATTCGCCCCTCCTTCTCCATATAAACTTTAACTGTGCCAAATGTCATATTCCTCCGCCCGCGCAATTTTCGTAAAAATGGGCACAAAGTTTTTGCTTCACGTATTAATATATAGATATTTATTATTATATTATTATTTTATTATATGTTTACAAACAAAAAATCAAAGCTTTCATTTTAAATTTTATCAACATTTAACTCAAAAACTACTCAACCGATTTTGAAAATTCTTTCACCATTAGATAGCTATATTATCACCGAGTAACATAAGCTATATTTTATTTTTAAATAGTACTGTTACACCTAACCTACTTTTACGCGAGCGAAGCCGTGAGCACAAGCTAGTGGAATATAATTATCGATAGGTACTAATTATCGGTATAATAGACAATTCAGTATGTAAGCGTCATCACAATCGATAATATTTATGTTATTATTATTTCTTTCTGTGCAGACTGCATACACGATATCGTAAGCAGAGACTATAAAAATATTTATATTTATCAGTCATAATAACAACATCGTTGAAGCGACTTGTTGAACTTGAGAATACGCATTTAGGTACATTGAGATTTCACCTGATATTTTATACTTCAAACATCAGCCACTACTGATAAATTATAAGATAAATAATAATTGATATCATTCATATACAGTTGAAAACATACTAACTAATATTATAAATGCTAATATGGGTTTGTTTGTTTGATACGCGTTCACGTTTCGCGTTTTCTATATGCATGTATGTAGCAGAACCTCATATTTTATTGTATTTATACAAGGTTATTCTTAGTAAAGTGAAAACAACGTCCAATTTTGTATGGAACAGCTGATTTTTTTTCGCAATTTCGGCAACGTCCCACAACAAAAGTTGATTATAATAACAAGTACAATCACCCCCTAAGCGGTTTTCACTTTACTAAGAATAAACTTGTATATTGTATGTATAAAAAACAAAAAGTATATGTATGTTTATCCATTGTCCGGAATCGGTTCCGGAATCCGGAAGCAAATGTTTAACATCTATATTAATTTATAATAATAAAGCTGAAGAGTTTGTTTGTTTGTTTGAACGCGCTATAATCTCAGGAACTACTGGTTCGATTTGAAAAATTCTTTTAGTGTTAGATAGCCTATTTATCGAGGAAGGCTATATAACATCACGCTACGACCCACGGGGGCGGCGCAGTAACGATAAACGCGGGTGAAACCGCAGGCACATCTAGTGTATCTATATAGGGTAATACTGCAACGAGGAAAGATTTGTTTGTTCGTTGGTAATCAATGGAGTCTGAAACTACACACCGATTTTAATCATTCTTTCAACATTTAAAAGCTACTTTAACCAGCAATAACAAAGGATATATAACATCACGCTACGAGCCACGGGGGCGGCGCAGTAATTATAAACGTAGGTCAAACCGTGGGGGACAACTAGTAATATATTTACAGAGTCAATATTTTAAAAGAATTTTATGAAAACTACTTTTATTAATCCTTCAATTCAGTTCTAATTTCCTTGAAAGATTAAAATTTTAAACTTAAAACCTGCCTCATGAATCACTCTGTCCATTGGTGAAAACCGCATGAAAATCTGTTCAGTAGTTTTTGAGTTTATCGCGTACAGATGCGGCGAGGGACTTTGTGTTAATTAATATGTATTGATAGTAATGAATATCTTAATTAAAATAAATGTATTTATTTAAGTTTGTGACTAAATACTTAACAGTCACCTTAGAAACGTCAAAGTTACATTAAATAAGCTATACAGCCTTAGTTCTCAAAGTGGCCCAGGTGGACCCCCAGGGGTCCACGGGAGGCTCGACGGGGGTCTACGTTGGCGTGACAAAAAAATGAGGGTTCACAATTCGTAAGCGGGGGTCCACGAAATTTATTTGCTTTCGATAATGAAGAACTAAAATGTTAGTAATATTTTTAAGAAGCTTAGCGACTGTTACTTGTAAAAACTTGCATACCTATTCCATATCCAGTATCAGTGGTGTCGAACCTACCGACTTTACGGTATAGAGAATTACTAAAAAAGAAAAAGAAGGTCAGCCCGCCTACCATGAGTAGGTTCAGTCCCGGAAATTAAAAAAAAAGATCAGCCCGCAGATAATTGATAAAAGAGGTCTATGAGAAAAAAGTCTGGGAACCTCTGCTATACAGTAAATTATCATTTTCCTTTTACAACATACCGAAGCAAATGTATCAATGAGAATAATGGGCAAGAAATTCACGACCATTTTTAATAGTAGGTACCTACTTCTCGATCTGCATATAAAGAAAAACAAGAAGAATATACCTACCATTTCTCTACCGTCAACTCAAAACGCAAACTGTATAAATACCTGTGCACAAATAATACGGATACATTTTATCTGTGACCTTCCCATAATTACGGCAAACACAATTTCGTCTTTAATTTCCTGAATTTTCATAACGAAATAATATGTTCTCTATTTAAACATTCGACACTTCTCCATAGATAAACACAGCATTAATATTTTATAACACCTGTGTTCACGATCTGGCTGTCTGTCTATCCTAACTAATATCATAAATGCGAATGTGAGTTTGTTTGTTACGCTTTCCCACCGTAACTACTCAACGTTTCGTCATGAAATTCATCATATACGTTGTCAGGGATCATTGATGTATAAAAAACCTAGATACACAATCAGCGTCAAAAAACGTCCTGACCAAATGAGCATCCACTTGAACATTTGGGTGCTCATTTAATTTAGTACCGTTCGATCGCTCCGAGAGTAAACATGTCGCAGAGCTCTTTTAAAACTTGTAAAATCACACTTCCAGAACACTAAAAAAGAACGGTGTGTCATATTTTCGGTAAGTAATAATGTTATTATTATAATTATATTATAATACTGATTATTGCGTCAAGGAATCAACGTATATGATGAGTAAATATCAAGGAATATATTTTTCTCTGTTTATTTCGTAACAAAGAGCGACCATATAACACAGCTCCTTTAAATGAACACTTACTAAACGTATTAATCATACTATTGTATTTCTACTTGATTATTCCGGGTTATATGTTGACTCTGTTCTACTATTAATAGAGACGCTGTCACTTTTTAAAAATAAATATATTTTATTTGATTTAAAATGATAATGCGATTGTATATATTATTTATTACTAGACTTGTTTTATTACAAACCATAATAGTATTCGCTTAATATTTTTTTGAAATGATCCTTACGGTATCCTTATAGTGGGATATTTATAAAATGTATCTACATACTTATGTTGGATTTCAGCTTTCTTTAAAATCACGTGCGATGTGCAAAATGGATATCCGTCATAGCACAGCAACGATCACAAGCAAGCACAGCAACAACAACACTTATCATAATTTTTGGGAGTCAGCTTATATTCTTCAAAGTGCCATATTAACAAACAACAATCATGTAAATAATACTATTAAATAAATAAAAAAATATAACAAAGAAAGATACGAATAAAATTAAAACCCGTCAAAAAGAAGATTATACAATAAACTCAACTTATTTCAAGGATATTAAAAATCTTATTACGTCGTATTTTTTCAAGTTAGAAATCTTAATTTTCTCTCCCGTTTTATCGTTGTATGTTACTTTAATTTGTATGTACAATCAGTCACGTAATGTACCTAATACATAAACAATAAAGTTGGGCAACCAAATATATGAACAGCAATGAAAAATACTCGTAATATAATTTACGTGCGTATTAATTAATTATCTATTATATATTAAGGTAAAAGTAAAAACAAATATGTGTTCAAAACACACATTCACATGGATTTTTATAAACTCTACATAATTACGTCAGAATATTAATATACATTAAAATTTATAAAAACAATATTCGACTCCATTCATTCTCGCGAACCCTGCTCGTAAAATTTTATTACCTTTTTTAGATAGCCTTGTATATTCAACTTAAAGTTAAGGTGTTAAGGTTTAATTTGCATTAATTAAGGTTTATATAGTTAATATAACTACTTATAAGCAACTGAGGACAGTTTTAAGTGTAAGTTTTGTACGGGATTGTGTATCTAGGGTTTTTATATATCAATGTCAGGGATACAGAAAAGGACATAGGATACCTTTCATCCAGAAAGAGTATCGTTCTCGAGCGAGCGAGACTGCGGGCAAAAGCTAGTTATTTAATCATTGTTAGAACTTATAGCCATTGAGGTACATTTCAATTACCTCATAAAGTAATAATGTATGATGCATAAACAATTGTTACCTTTATAAAATAGTGTAGAAACTGTAAAGGATTTTATCTATAATAATACTAGATTTTCCCGCGGTTTCACCCGTATTTATCGTTACTGCAACGCCTTCGTGGGTCGTGGCCATGATATTATGTAGCCTATATAGCCTTCCTCGATAAATAGGCTATCCAACACTAAAAGAATTTTCAAATCGAACCAGTAGTTCCTGAGATTAGCACGTTCAAACAAACAAACTCTTCAGCTTTATAATATTAGTATCTAAGTATCTATACTAATATTATAAAGCTGAAGAGTTTATTTGTTTGTTTGAAGACTATATAACATCACGCTACGACCCACGGGGTCGGCGCAGTAACGATAAACGCGGGTGAAACCGCGGGAACATCTAGTAGATTATAAAGCTGAAGAGTTTGTTTGTTTGTTTGAACGCGCTAATCTCAGGAACTACTGGTTCGAATTGAAAAAATCTTTTAGTGTTGGGTAGCCCATTTATCGAAAAAGGCTATATAACATCACGCTACGACCAATAGGAGCGGAGCAGCAATGGAAAATGTTGCGAAAACGGGCAAATTCTCCTATATGAAGCAGACGAAGTTGCGTGGGACAGCTAGTATAAATATATTTTTATACATAGACTCACATCTGTCTGAAGAAAATATCTAAAGGCTTAAGCAAAAGTGTATTTATTGCATGTAATCTTTATCAAACCTAATGTTAGACCCCATGTAACAGGGGACGAGCCTATGTATAACCGTCACACAAGAATTATTTATAATTATGTTATCTGTAGTACTGATTGCCAATACCTGGTACTAAAGTACTTCCTGTTGACCTAGAATCATTCAAATTGTTCAGGTAGCAGACAAAAGAATTAACACATTAAATTACCAAATTCTTTGAATAGACTAGTTTTTACATGTGAATGTTTTGCTAATATAATATGGAGTATAGAACCAATAGGCCAGGTGCAAGTAACTAACAACTAAACATTAAATAACAAACATACAAAAAAATAAACATACTGCCGAATTGAGAACCTCCTCCTTTTTGAAGTTGGTTAAAAAGAAATACACATCCATATAAGATCTTTATGTTTTTTCGTGTGTAATAAGATAAATATTAATAAAAAAATGAGCAGTGCTAATAAGATAAATATTAATAAAAAAATGAGCAGTGCTAATAAGATAAATATTAATAAAAAATATTAATAAAAATGAATAGCGCTGCTAGTAATCTAGTGTTAGGCAGAGATTAGAGAAAGACAGAATCCCACCAGTCTGTATACAATCAAGTCGCAATTATTGTAGACTAGCTGATAGCTTGTTTTGTCTTAGACAACCTATCAAACTAGCAAGGTTAAAATTGGTTAAAGTCGTTAAGTTTTCTGAAATTATCCAATTTACTACACAATTCTCTTTACAACTTCTCTTTCAGTAAGAACCTTCTGCAAAGTTTTAGAAAACTTAAAAAAAAAGACGAATGAAATCGATAAAGTCATCTATAGTAATGGCGTGACAAAGGGAAACAGGGATTCATTTTTATTATAGTATCCTGAAGAGGTAATGTAATATACATGTATATGTTCAGAGATAGTCTTGCCATTCTACAAGTAGGTAATATTACTTATGTATCTTGTAATAAAAATCATTAAAGAAGCATTGTAATACTAAATAATAACTGTAATTTGGTAATGGTTAGATACCTTGAAATCAATGTTATTTTTTTATAATCTACTGTTAACTATGAACAAAAAAGTGTGACCTTACAAGAAAGATGCTTACTGTTTCCTATCATATCACAGATTATGCAACACAAACTAGAGTAATTTTTATCTGTGGTTCTGATAAGACGTCTTGTGTATCTATGTAATTTTATTGTAGGGCTATTGAAAAATAAATCAGATACAAATGACTGAATTGGAACCACATCATAAAGACCAGACCCAATGGGAAAAGAATTGTATCTTGGCTCTGGGGTCCTAGTCTTGGCCAATAGATATAGTTTTATTGTATCATGATCAGCTGACTGCAAAATAGGAGGATTCATATTATTGTACCTACAAAAACAAACTAGCTCTCTATATTAGGAGTAAGTCACACATTTTGATAGTGTTTTAGCTATTTTACATTCAGGCTAGGCCATCTGTAAGCACTGTTTATGACATATGAAATTTCCAGACATACCCTTGTATTAAATGCAAAATGTGTATATTTCACCCATATTTCATCAGCAATGTTTTTACCTATCACATGTTGACCTGTTTCATGTTTATACATCGGATTGTTACTTTTTTTACATGACATTATTTAAATCTAATTTACTCTGGTTTATAAAAGACAAGACAACTTCATAAAAATATCATAGAAAGAAAAGTGGAACGAAAGATGAATTATAATGAGATCAGGGTCTTGGCCAAAGATAGAGAAAGGTGGCATATACTCCATTGACAAGAGCAGAGTTCTTAAGTATAAAAAAGAAGATTAAAGGCAAGATAAAATCATAATTTATCTTCATGTCATGTTGACACAAAAGATCCCACTGGGTCGAAGTGTCGCCGGTCTGTACTGACTGGCCCCCACATAAGATAAGATAAGATCTTCATGTCATAACTTCAGCAAAAAAAAAACTGTAGGTAATTAAGTTAACAATGGCTGTATTTTGTTTAATAGATTAGAATAAATATCAACTAGAATAATTGTGTCTGAGGATGTCAGATCTAAATCCAATGATTTATATAACATTCTCATGTTCAATTTTTGTTTTAACCATATGTAAATTGAATTTGTTATTACATTAAAATTATATTGATTTAGTAAATAACTAAATTATGTTTTGCCTAATTTACAATCACATTCCTACTATCATAATATACCATTCTCTTGATTCTTTCTTACGTTTCACTACACTGCACACTGTCTTATCAGTATCACTGTTCCTCATTAATGATATGCGTTTTATAAATATATCTAGTCTGTTATTTATAGTTTGTAAACAAATGATGAGACATTTACGACATAAATAATGAACAAAGACTGAACTACAGACATACAAGGATAATTATTTTAGTATGATATATTAAGCAAAGTAAATGACCAAGACATAACTGTTGTAGACCAACTTTTGCCTGCGGTGCTATCCATATGAATCCAACAATTAGGTTTAAAAGCACCATATGTATCCCATACACTGTTGGTGTGCCAATATTTATCTAAATAATTTCAACAATTTATTCATGATTGTATAACAAACATCCATGTCATCATAAACTTTCACAATCATAATATTGGTAAGATGAACCTAATTAGATCATAATACTGCTATATATATTATAATAAATATTAAGGAGAGTAACTAAGCTAATTAAAAAACAAATCACTTACTCAGGACTGCAGTTTGATGATTCGGCAAATTGATGACCCAATTTAATTTCCGGGGGATCCTCTGGGTATTCAGGCAATATATGCTTACACTGTAAAAGGTCCACCATGTGATGTCCCCATAGCTGGTCAAAGCCTTGCTTAGTCACACTCAACTGTCCCATCTGCTGTGTCAAACCCTGAGCGCCATACTGTTGAGGATACTGCTTCATCATATTTGGTTGTTGAACCAATGGTTGCTGATGATTCACAAAGGACCCTGGTGCCATAGTAGGATATCTATTCTGCATATTGCTTTTCAATGCTGCAGTTGACTGCACAATAGGTCCGGGTGGTGGCCCCATTTGATGTCCCATTGGAGGTAAACTTTGTGATGGCATGGGTGGGATCTGTGTCACAGATCCAATTGAAGGATTTTGGGGCCCACTAAATGAGCCAGGTGGTCCCATATGTCCAGTAGATGGGCCTGGAGGGCTTAAAGGCTGGCCTGATGGTCCATTTTTGTATTGTCCAGGATATGACTGCATTGGTGGGCCACCTAGTGGTGGTCCCATTGCAGCGCTACTTGTTGGTCCCATAGGGCCAGGAGGAACCCCACTTGCAGCAGTTCTAGGCAAGCCTATCAATGCTTCAGAGGTTGGTGGCATTGTTGGTGGTCCTGCATGAGGGCCATTCATCCCAACTTGTCTAGGAGGACCTACATGTTGTCCTGTAGGTGGTCCACTGAAATTCTGCATTCCTACAGGAGGTCCACTAACGGTTGATGCAGATATTAAAGGACTATTCCGAGGAGGGCCAGTGAGAGGTGGAGTAGCAAATGGGATACTAGGTTGACTGGTGATTGGAGCTCCTGGAGGTTTAGACACAGGGCCAGATGGTAGCCCATATGGTGAATTTAATGTTCCTTGAACAAAACCAGAACTCGCAGGTGGCTTTCCGGCACTTGAGGAACCAGGGTATTGGCTAAGAGGAGGCCCAACTGGACCAGGCTGGGACATGGGAGGCCCATTCACGAGAGGTTGATTTGTTTGACTAGAAGGAATAAGAGGTGGAGCATTGTCATTTATTTGAAGCTGCTGAGGTTGATAAGTCAGAGGATAGAGTGTAGGAGAAGGATTAGCATTAGGCACACTTCTGGGGCTACCAGATATCAAAGGAACATTCTGGGGAGGTAAAGGATTTGATAAAGAATTTGGAGCTGACATAGGAGGCCTCATAGGTGATGACTGTAATCCACGTTGAACAGGTGTCATCATGCCAGGTTGATTGAATGCTGGAGAGCTGCTAGCACTCTGACTATAGTTGTTAACATGTTGGATAGCACTGTTCTGAGGTCCTGACGCCGGTGCATGGAGCGGACTGTTAGAATTTGGGTCCTGTTTTATTCCTCCATATCCTGGTGGTAATTGGCTCAATGGCACTTGACCAAGCGATTGGTTATGATTGAACGCTTGCGGCGCAGCATTTGCGTTCATTTGTGGCGGCCCAGAAAAGTTATTATATGGATTTGGTGGTAAATTGGACATGGCTTGTCAATCTGGAAAAATATAACTGCGTTCTAGACAAAATCTTCAAAAGAATATTGATAAAAAGTCTAAAGAACCACTACGCGGAAACTGTGTAATGTTTATATTGTGATAAAAGAGCTGATATTGACGAGGATTTAATTAAAACATGCTAATTCACTGGGACGATGACGGATGGGCAATGGAAGGACACAAATTATCACCACTACTTACCGCAGTCAGGACGAAGTACAGACAAAAATAATTCCACAAACACTTGTGATTTTTTATACCATTCTCACATATTATCACAGCATGTAAAATAATGTAATTAAAATATCCAAGGAAGAAAAATACGACCCTGACTTACGTGGCCGAGCGATTTGAAGCGCCCTCTGGATTGATTTTTTGACATATCACGTCAACTAGTGTTGTTCCGTGAACAGAACGTATTAGTCGAATATTATCGTAGTCGATTATTTATACTAAAATATTAATAATTAAAAAGCATTTAGAATTCTTTATATATTCAAATTAACAGTTTAGGTAACAAAAGAAAATTTTTTATCTAAATAATACCTATAATTACAATTATATTAATTATTTTATGGCACATTTTATGAATCTACGCTTAAAATAATTATCATGATTGCAGAGCTGCAGAGCATATCCAATTTGTACAGCCTTTGAATTCATAAAACGTGTTATTATACTTTAGTAAAAACATCATAAGAATACTTAAACTGAAGAAAATAAAATAACATATCCACGTTGCGCGGAGCGTGATACACGTTACGCAAGTCTCAGGCAATTAGACTATCTGCTTACGAGATATTTAAGTGCTATTATTATATAAGTAGGTACTTACATAATAATAGCACACAATGCTTTCTTCAAACTTTGCGTTAGCGTTTTGGGTTATTTATGATTATAACTTTGGGTTATAATTATAATCGCAAATAACCCAAAATATAAATATTCTACCAGTCACTTGCAGGTTTTGGGCATCAACTAATTACTTTTGATCGCCGTGGTTACTTCATTGTATTTTCTTTATAATAGATAGGTTTCAAAAATTAAAATAGACACCATTTAATGTTATGAAATAAATAAATAGACAAAGTAAAAATTCAAACATCTGTATTTCAGTGATAAATTCATATCAATGATTTAGTCGAAAACAAAATTTTAACAAAGTATTGCGTAAGTAAAGTTTAGAATTGATTGGATAAAGTCACCGAACCACAAAATATTAATATAATTATTTATAATTTATATTTGAAAAATATAATAAAATTTGTGTAATATAAACGATAACGGCCAAACGATCGGTGCTACGTAAATCTTTCTCCAATCAACGTTCTACGCAGGGTTACACTCTAGCAGGTCTACACTTAACATTATTTCAACACTTCATTCTTTCAGCAATATAAAAGTATTCAAACTGATCACAAAGTTATGGCAGCTCCATGGAACCCCATGCAACACTTAACATATGTACCAACACAGATCGAGTCATACATGACATTTCATTCAGTTCAGTTCACAAGTGCCCTCCCTCTCCAGTTCAACGGACATCACGACGCGAATGTACTCCTATTTACTCATAATTATAGTATTTATGTAATGATCAATAATTAATGAGCGACTATATTACACTTGCACCTCTCGGAATAATGTCACATATTGCCCTTAACTCTCTTATATAAATATTAGGTTGATTCAATCTTAATTAATGAGATGTGGTTTTCCATCGTTGGTAAAAATGCAAAAAACAATCACATAAACAGACTAGTATCCAAAAACGCCATCGAAAAATTACATAATTTCTATTTATTGCAAAGGATAGGCCACAAACTAAAGGCGATTACACGAATACATAAGCTCAATTTAGAAACGCGGATTTTATAAATCCAGAAGTAAACATCATCTCTGTAATCGACACAGACGTAAAGTACGTAGATCGGCGGACTATCTCGGTATAATACGATTTTTATCGACCGTCGCCGGTCCGCGGGACGCTCGCGCCCCGCACAACTACACTCACGAATACTCTACAATCGATAAATCTACTCAGTCGTTTGTTACTCATAAAAATATATCTTTAAAAGGCTCAAATAAAAGCGCGCTCGGGCTTCACTGGGGGGCGGAGAGTGGCGGAGAGTCCGGAATGTGGCGGCGTCCGGAATGTTAGTGCACGGGCAGTGGGCCCTCGGGCGCCGGGCCGCCTCGCCGCCGCAGCAGCGCCGACTCGGCCGGCGGCGACAGGCCGAGCGGGGCGCAGCACGAGCGGCAGCATGACTTGCTGCGCACCACGGCCGGCCGCTCCATGTACGAGTAGTTCATGGAGAAGTGCTGCTGGATGACACGGTTCACCGCCATGGCCGACTCCGCGAAGTCGGACAGGTTGCGCGCCGACATGTTGCGCTTGATGTTGAGCGGCGTCTGCAGCAGGGGGTGGTGCGCGCGCGGGTCAGCGCACCGTAGCCAGGCGTGCTGCAGCACGCGTTCCGCGCTCAGGCGGTGCGACGCCTCACGCACCAGGAGCTGCCGGATCAGCTCTTTGGCCTCCGCACTGATGTCAGCCCACTCCTCCTCGGGGAACGTGTAGCGCCCCTCCTGTATCGAGGTGAAGAGCAGTTCCTGGCAGGCGCGGCAGTTCTCCCCGCGCTCCCAGCCGCAGTCCGAGCCGCAGTCGGCTCTGAACGGTGGGTAGCCGCACAGCAGGATGTAAGCGATCACGCCCAGGGACCACAGGTCGCAGCGCTTGTCGTAGTGCGTTGCTGCCGAGCCCGCGAATAGGGACACCACTTCTGGTGCCATGAATTCGGCGCTGCCCACCTATGAACAAAGGAGATGACAGGTTAAAACCGATATTCTTGCTGAAGCTGGAATATCCGAAATGGTATTAAGTATCCTATCATTCTGAATCTAGAGATTTATCCAAATTCATTTCTTCAGTCAATGGCGAAATATAAAGCAGAAAGTAGTACTTAGAATATCTTCCTTAGTTGTAGTAAGAAACCTGCCTAGAATCAAATTAAACCATTTCTCAATGTTACATTCTTTCAAGTGTTTTAGTAAACTAAAGCGAATAACTGAATAATCTTGGCATTTGGAGGATAACAATCAAGGTTCAAAGATATGAACCGTTAGAGCACGTAACATATTCTTAAATAAACCGTTTAGGTCTGAAGGTCTCGATTCGATTATTTCTAAGAGATTACTAGGGATTTAGATTATCGAATCTGTATTGAAAGACCGCCCCGCCATAAAAGTACATTTCTGGATCCATAAATAGTATCTACATCCGGATATACTTCAAAGCCAAATGATAGCAATTAATATGTAATGCAATGTAGAAAGGTTTCTTAATCAGACAGACAGCAAATCCTATTGGCATGTAACTTTACCGATAGACAGATATTATGCAGACTGCGAAATATGTTTTTTTTTACTATTCTCTCTTCTCCCTAGCCTTTATTATTCCCAAGTCACTTGGGGTCGACTTTCTAGTCTAACCGGATTTGAATGGATATCAGTTTTTACACGGAGCGGCTGCCACCTGACCTCCGAAGGCTAACGATACCCTAAGGCTATACCAGTGTCAGGATATTAGAGGGCACTGACTTCCCAATAACGACTGCCATAGATGTTCATGGCAGCCGGGACCGACGGCTTAACGTGCTCTCCGTGGCACGGAGCAGGCGACAATTGTCAATCAATACGCACATAATTTCGAAAAGTCATATAACTTCCGAAGTCAGAGGTGCGCGACGTGGGTTCGAACCCGAGACCCTCTGAATTGCAGTCTGTTGGTCTCCCCACTGAGCTATCGCACTATTTTTTACTATTCAATCAATTTGGGTTTTAAAGCTAGAAGATTACAAATTGATTTTGTTTAAAATTATTGTTCTTTGCAAATTACTGTAGACTGCTTCTGTTACTAGTTGTTTCAGAAACATTACAGTGCATAAATATAATCATTAACCTTTTGGGCGCCACAATCACCTAAGGTGTCAAGCAAAATTGTGCTCATTGCGTGACTGTGGAGTCACGATTGAACGATAGACATTTGAATGTACAATATAGTTTATTTAATTTTGTTGTTTGGTATTTGGTCCGACTCGTATGTCACCTTAATCCTAACCTAATATTATAAATTCGAAAGCAACTCGGTCTGTCTATCTATCTGTTACCTCTTCACGACTAAACCACGTAACCGATTTCGATGAAACTTAATACAGAGATAGTTAAGCCAGGGTAAGGACATAGGTTACTACTTTTTATTGATTTAGGTGCCAAGCAGGCGAAGCCGCGCGCTAAAGCTGGTATTGAATAACAAAATATCCTAGTAAATGACGCCCGTTTCAATTATTTGATTTGTGCTCTTATAAATTGTGCTACAAAAATACACAAACATCGTACGATATTTGCCAGCAGAAGTTCCGATAGCGTGACATTGTACTCAACACGTTACGTCCAGATGTTAGGTACTGTTGTTGTGACTGGACGTGCGCAGTTTTGTTTAAATGAGATCAATGACATTAATGTGTACTGTAATAATAGCCTGTATGTTTTGTATCGAATCAAATGATTCATACGAAAAAATAAACGTACTATGAGGTCCCACTTTATTGTTAGTTATGAAAATTGTAACCATTCAGATGGTTTTGCCGTTATGAAATTGTATACTTTCGACCACATCCATTCATATGCTGGTTTTCTTCTTTAGCAAAGTTCAGTACTTTGTAGTAGCTTAGTGTATTAATGTTGAGATATGACGTGCTATCTAGGGCAGCGTCATCATTGTTTATTTTACATGTAGGCGATACATTATTGTCGTTGCATAGTCAATGCTTTTTGGCGTTCGTTTTTGTAAGTGCCCTTAGCGCCTGTGGCACAGGTGTACCCTGGTACAAGCAACCATATTATATTACCTATATTAAGTACTTTATGGACTGTATTCATGTTTTACCACTGTTATCAATAAATAAATTATTATTATTATTGTATTTGGGTTTAAATCTCGTTATGTTGAGTCTTTCAAAAACTTGAAAAAAAAAAACAGATCCTGTTTGTGTACTTATATGCATACTAGCTTTTGCGCGCGGCTCAAGTCAAAGTAGCCTATGTCCTGCCCCAGATTTTAAACTATATCTGTACCACATTTCATCTAAATTGGTTGTGTGGTTTAGCCGTGAAAAGGTAACAGATAGACAGAGTTACTTTCGAATTTCTAATGTTAGTAAGGATATGGGCAAAGCTTCCGAATGTTAAAGCTTGATAATGGCTTAAATGAAGTACATTTAGTTTGAGAAAACACAAAAGTAAGTATTCACGCTACCGTATAGCAGAGACTAAATGATGCTTTGTAGATTTAGAGCTCTACCTAGTACTATATTTAGTACTTGGTAGTTCTCTAAATGTATAAAGCAAAGCACGAACAAAGGCTAGAAACATATAATAATATAGACGTGCCCGCGGTTACACCCCCGCGTTTATAGTTACTGCATCGCCCCCGTGGGTCGTAGCGTGATGTTATATAACCTATAGCCTTCCTCGATAATATCCAACTATCCAGCTATCCAACACTAAAATAATTTTTCAATTCGAACCAGTAGTTCCTGAGATTAGCGCATTCAAACAAACAAAAACTCTTCAGCTTTATAATATTAGTATAGATTCGCGGCCATGCTAGATCGCTCCTAATCTCACGAAGGGTTTACCTTATCGTATCAAATTATTATATTTCATTGTCGATTTTATCTGGCATAGCGACTTTCAACATTATCTGGCATTCAAGATTTTATTAATCTAGAAGCCTTTTTTCCAGTATCTAGATAATTGAAGTAATAAAATAAAAATCAACTTGAAAACAGCTTATGGTCATCAGATATGGTAAGATTATCAATTAATTTATTAAGCAGCCATTTTTAATCTTATCAATTTACACTTACGCTTTAGTGAAAAATATTCCATTTACCAATGAGTATTTACATGATTATATCTATATTAGGGGCTATCAATTGATCATCACTATATCAATTAAAATAAAGAAATTTAATGTTGCAAGTTAGAGATAGTGAATTTATGATTATATATGATCAAATAGCAAATATGAAACTAGTATCTTATGTTATACGCCAGATAAAAGCAATATATATAAATAACATTTTGAAATTGTTAGCCAAGACTAATACGACGATAAGTTCAAACGTGACCAAACTGTAAAAGATAATTTGTATGTAGTAGAGAAGGAAGCATAAGTGAGGCCGAGATCAACAACTTGATACATTTATATAAGATCGGTTCAAACTTCAAACAAGCTTAGCCCAAGGCCGAGGACTATAGCCCGTACTACGAGCTTACTCGATTACGTGTCTAGAACATTTAAATTATATAATCTACAGTCCTTAATGTGGCAGTGGTAAACAGTATTATCTGTTTAACAGAAATGTAAAGTTGCAATCAAGGATATTTATGATATCACCCTGTCAACAGAGTCTAGACTAATAACATATCGCAGTATTACATAAACTTAATGTCAGAAACGTAATTAAAAGCCCTATGGCGGAAACGATAGATCCATTATGGAGCACCACAAGGGCCAAATTTAGGGCCATTATAAAAGTAAAGAGAGAAACTCACTGGCGTCATTAGCTGCGGCGTAGCCAGCGGGCTCGCGAGACTCGACGTGAAACTAATTCCACTTCCAAGATCGAAGTCGCATATTTTCACTGGGCAGAGTCTGTCGCGGTGCACGCATAATATATTTTCTGGCTTGAGATCTCGGTGTGCGACGCCTTTACCGTGGAGAAAATGTAAGGCGTTCGCTATCTCACGAACGATCTCAGCCGCTTGCGGCTCTGAGAAGTAGTGGTGCTCCTGTATGCGGGACAGGAGCTGACCGCCGTTGATCTGCAACAACAAAAAACACTTCATTGTAATTTAACTCGTAAACATTCTTTTAAGTACAAGGAATAGATTGTAAATTTCAAGCGTCGTACGTCGAATATTAAAAAACGTACTTCAATCTAAAAATGTTTATTTCTAAAACCGATAACATAAACAAAGAAGCAAACATGTTGAACCTAACTGAGAACGTTGACTCCACATTGGACATAAGAGAAATAAACTCTCAAAATAAATGTGGTTCAGGAGTTTATCATCCAATATATTAGTGAGTACCTACTCAGGAACAGACACAACAAGATAACAACTGTAAATAGCGCTATATCAGATATCAGACTGTTCGCAACAGACTGTTATTTGCAAGCCAACCAATAATTAGGAAATGAAACTGTTGATATTATTTCGATGCTCGTATAAATTACACTACAATCTATAGAGGAAGAAAACTAATAACATGACATTGATATGCCTTTGAGAGTTTTGTTTACAATTTAATTCAATAATACATTGAAATTAAACTACAATATACGGATTTTATCGTGTTTATTTGGCACTTTATTACATAATTTAGAAACTGTTACACTATTATTACTATCAAACTTTACTAATTTTTAAGCTAATTAAACTATTAAAACTATTTATATATATGTTTACACTTTCCCTGACGTTTCTGTTGCTTTTCATCAGCCACGGTTACGGAGAGACTAAGATATAGTAATACATGATACTATAAGTGAAACTAATTTCTTTTGGTATTACAATAAAAATATAAATTGCGTTCTAAGAAATTTACACAAATAATAATAATAATTAGACAGCCATAAAACACCTTTAGCAATCACAATATGTTTTCAAACAATAGGAATCATTATTGATGATGTTTCTATTTGATTGCTATTGGTACAGGAAATCCTGTACTTTTTAATTGTTTACTTATGTATATAATGTTGTAAAACCTATAGAATTGCCTGTGCTTTGTAGCCTTGCGCTCAGGCTAGACATATACACGATTGAAATACTTTATGCCACAGAAATAATTATTGTGTATAATTTCACTTGTTATCTACGAGAATAAATGGCGTAGCAGATATTTCTTATTGCCCTTTAATTAACTTTGCTAAATAATGATCACGATTATTGCAATAACTTTACGATTGATAACATTTTAACGTGTAGGTAATAGTAATGTTTCTATTTAAATAGCTTTTTACATTCCGTATGTAGAAAATATGTTAAAGAAAAAACAGTATGTTTATTTATTGTTAAAATGTGGTTTACACATGTGGTAGCTGACTCATTGTCAAACGCGCTACATTTATCCACATCCATAGCAATTCATATGAAATATCATAATATGTCAAAAGTGTCATCAGATTGATGAAACAGTGAATTGATAGATTGAAATCCAATGTAAACGAAGCAAAATAATAATACGACTAATGATTTGGTAAAATCACTAAACAAAAACAAAAAATAACCACAACAATATTACCTAAATCACTTTTCATTACAAACAACGATTAAGGTTGATAGAGACCGATTACTCAAAACGAATTTCATGTTCTCAAAATTGTGCCATATTAAGGATGCCTTGCATCATGATAATGATGTAATGACACCGCGAGACGTACTCCCACATACATCGTCTAGTGCGATTGTATGAGTAATACAATACACGATGAAAAATGGAAATTCTTTCAAGATGCGTCATTTGTATTTATTAACTTCATACAAAAGTGAAGCAAAACGTGAACATTTATAGACTATTCTTGTATTGGCAATAATATAGAGTTAAATATTCTATTTTGGATATTAAGAATCTAATTTATTTGTTTACTAGTTTATTCTAACCGGTTGTAGGAGTCGAATATAGGAGATTATAGTAATCGTAGATGGTTTTAGATACCTATATGTACGTAGGTAAAAAGAAATGGAAATTGCCAATATACCATAGAAATAACTACATAAGTAAATCGTTAACGGAAATTCGGGATAAAAGCCTCGTAGACTTTAAAAAAAACAATAAGACGTAGAGACAATTGAAAAACAACCAAAGACAAAGAAAGTCCGGCAATTTGGAGATAAGAAACAATTGTATATAAATTAAGCAAATAATAAAGAAAATTAAAAGGCTTATCAATAAATACAAAGGTGAAGAAACTTAAGCTTGTATTATAGATAGTTGGAAATGCTCACCTTCTCGAAGACAAGATAAAACTTGTCGGTGTCCTCAAAGAATTCAATGAGCTGGATTATGTTCGGGTGTCCCTGGCAGTAGTGGAAAGTCTCCACCTCGCGGAACACCCTGGCGCGGGCGTGCCCTGGCACTTTGTCGATGATCTTCACAGCGAACTCCTGGCCCGTGTAGATGTTCACGCACGTCTGTACCGAAGCGTACGCGCCCTCGCCTAAAACCTCACCCGTAAGCTTGTAGAGGTCTGTAAAATTAAAAAGCACATTTTATTACTATCAAATTCTAATTAAAAACTGGTCAATCATTTTCAAAGAATTCGTAGCTCAGCAAACTTTCAAAGTTTGCTGTCTTAATCTTAGAGATAAGAAAGTAAGTAGACGATGTCCAATATTTGTCTGTTGTTACCTTGGAAACATGAGGTGACAACGGAGCTCCCCGAGCGCTTCTTCCTGCGGCGCTTCCTACGCGCCTCTTCCTTGCGTCGCTGCAAGTCTTCGCTGTCGGGGATGGGAACTGGAGCCGACGCCTCATTACCGCGAGGGCTCTCGTCTGATTCCCGTTCACTGCTCGACTGGCTGCTGCAGCGACCCACACCTGCAACAACATCCCATACAAATTAAATTCGAACGCCAACGCATTGATTAATTTATGTGGAATCTTAATTTATCTCTAAGGTTCTGTTATGTTATAGCGGAAATAACTGTTTTGCTTTTTCTACGACATTCTTAATGCAGTTTGTTATTAACATATATCTGTAGCTTTTCTCTAATGTTCTTGCTACAACAAAATGGTTAAGGTGCACAATACCAAACGAAATCATCTATCAAGATCAAATCCAGAATATAAACAAAGCTACGACATTTTAGTACCTCCCGCGAACCTATGAAATCGTCCCAACGTCGAGTGCATTAGTCGGTTATGGCGACATCCTTTTATATATGTATGAGCGCGGCACATTACGTAGGTAGGCCGTACAATATCTCGAGCCACATAGTCATGCAGGCACAACTCTCACTTCGCTTTTGGTGCCAGCCATTGTTATCAGCGTCGTGTTTTGTATTAAAATTTCGTACATGTTATCATACAGTTTTACGTAAGCGTTTATTTATAAAGAAAGTTTAGGCACATCATCAATCATCTGTATATAATGATCCCGGAATTAAAAGCAGTAGTCCCTATCAGGGCGCTTGTGACGGTTGTCATCGATAATACAATTGTGACGTGAGACGCGTGTGCAAGCTGAGCTGGCAAACAAAGCCAGGTCAACGACCTACATGGCCGCGCCCAGCGCTGCGCGTACGCGCCCACGTTACGCGATCACTCGGCTTCTTGGCGTAAAAACTAGCAAACTGGCATCTACTACAAAGTACCGACCTACTCGTTGACGAGAACATTGTTTTTCGGTACAAGTTTTAGAATGTAACATCCCATTCGCTGTTAGTAGTTCGTTGAGATTAAGGCACAGATTAGTTAGTCTCGAGAGCGGCGGTAATCCGCTTAGGGACATGAACGCTTCATTCAAATTAGAGTAGGCTTAATCTTGTAGAACTACTTTGCAAGTACCTACGTATGTACTACATAGGTAAATAAAGAGCCTGGCGACAAGGGACACGCGGAACGACTAAGCAATGAGCACCGGTGTGGCCTACGTGATTGGTGTAGTCATTTGTTTTCTTGATTAAATTTCATCTTCCTAGTTCGCTGCAACTACCGCAAGTATAATTTAAATACGCACGGCACGGCACGTTTCAGTAAATCGTTAAATAATGCGCTTACGTTGCGTGCTCATTTGGTTTATTTGTCGTAATGAATGACAAATGTGGAACTTAGGAATTAATTGCGCGCGATGACCTCAGCATATGACGCCTGACAACAAGTCGAATGCGCAATAACAGTACGGCTCGTATGACTGTAACAATCGTGGCCGAGGCACGCCTCCGCATACAATCACCCGTTTCAACATACAAACTTCCTGTTTATGTACTGAATTGTTCTAAATTTTCATACAAATTATCGTTCAACTGTGTTGTATGTCTGTTTGTAAATATCGCTTCTCAATTGTGCGCATACAAGCAGTGCGAACCGCAATAAGGAAACAAACCTTCATGTCGTTAAAACCGAGAGTGACTGATTCATCGACCGACTGATACTCAAGTCCATATACAATACGACACAAAAACTCAACCCACATTCAACAAACAATATACTTTATTAGAATGAAATATCCGTAAACGAGGAGGAAGAGGTGAGCAACATAGAGTCGCATCTAACTAGAGTATCGGACAGCAAATCAGTCACGCACGAAAACCGCTACCGAAACGAACGTCGAATAAAAATGGATGAGTCGTTAAATGTAATTTAATTATTAATGTAACAGATTTAATATCCGATCGGTGCAAAGTAATTGTACACTTGTCGTAGAGTATCGCATGTTCGTCGCGTGACGGAGTGCGGCGCGCGCCTCCACGTGGCCCAGCACCCGTCGCGCGTCGTGCAGCGTGGCTGGTTACGTAAACCAGCCTCAGTCGGCGCAGCAGCCCCACAACTACACTGTTTATCACCCGCACAGTATTAATATCATCCAAAACTATTTTCGAAATCACTCTAAACTCCGTAGCTAGTTTCCGCGAGGTCGAGGTGTTGGGTCTGAAACGTGCACAATGAGTGACCCAAATAATAAACAAAAGGCTATCAAAATTATACACTTATTGTATTGACAATCGAATTCCGTCTTAGAATATAGGTGTAGTTTAAATTTATTTGTTAAACATTGGAAGCAAACTTGGTGATAACCAATATTTAGTGGTTAGATAGGTATACATACCTGTAACGACTCATTATAGGTATACCTACTAAATAGTGTTCCGCAAATTAACTCGGCAATCATGCAAATGAATGTACGTGTATGTACGCATTTAGCATAATAATTCGTTCGTACAAAAACAAATCGCACATAATTGTGTAATTTTTATGCAGTATAATAAACTAATAAATATGGTCGGTAAGTGAGTTTTGTCACCACGATATTTACGCCCTGCAAGTAAGTTTCTACTTTCTAATCTGGTGGGACGGCATAAACGCTCGGACACGAATGCGCTCTCTACTTGCCGATAGTAGGCCTATTATGCTTTTGTTTTATACCCTTAAGCTATTCAAAATCTTCACTTTCTAATCGCAACGCATATACCCAGATGAAATGCGAACGGAATTCGTTTCTCGCTAAGACTGGTATACTAATCAGATTTCAGATAACAATGATTCGAATCAGAAGTGATTTATGACGCAGTAACTAACCAATTCAGACCAAACTCTTGATCATGCATAATGCAACAGTTTACTTTTAAGAATAGTGGCGATAATCTATCTCTAATGGTACTATGGTGTAAAGTAGCAATTACTGTGATTATAATTTGACCAACCTTGCAGTTTAACATTACTGCAATTTCTAAATCTGTCGACCGATTCATCATAATCACTATAATCAAAGATCAAAGTCGACGGTTAGATGCAGAATTGTGGCGTGGATTAAACTGCCAAGTCGGTCTGGCACTGCCACCAAACTAAACGAGATTATATCTAGGTGAAACTTCAACTAGGGCGTTTGAACGTATATATATTACAGTAGGTACGTAACCGACCGCTTTCACTGACCACTGATTTTGTCCTCCTGTCTAATGATAACACATAAGTATCGATGAAGAAAATAAAATGGAGCTTGCTACTGCAATCTATATCTTGATTGGCAACAATAGCTATATCGGATGGCTTTAAAACCATAATAACAATATTCGAAAGGTATAACGATAGACCGCAAGTGGTATTAATGGATGAATTGAATCACGAGGAGCTCTCGTGATATGAAATGATCAATTGGCCGTACTTTCTGAAAAACGTTCCAACCCACAAAGTTAACATTTTGAGATAATCGTGATTGAAGTTCAATCCCGTATTGCTTCTTCATACATATGGGTTGGGCTACTAAGTCATGATTTCATATTTAGAGTGATAGTAGAGCTACCAAATTTTTCCAGCTAGTAAATAGTAACCCCGTGACTAATTTGCAAATAACTCGATTTTGACCCGAGTGTGGGTTGGAACGTTTTTCAGAAAGTACGTCCAATTGAGCAAGTTATTTGGTAAGGTAGTACGCCGCTTAGGTAGATGCTAATAGCACAGTTGAGAAATATCGTTCTACATAATTTGAACTCTCATTGATGTGAAAGAGTAAACAGAGACAGAAATAGGCGTAGCACTTTCATCTGACAAACTGCGTAGGGAGGGAGCCATATGCACCTAGCCGCTGAATCGATTCGCAAAAGGTGCAGGAGGGGAAAGTATGCGGTGAAGGGAGTGCAGATTGATATTACACCGGAACGGGCATGAAGTTCGTCACGGTCAAGGTCACTCTGCTTTACTCAACCAATGGATACGATTGACTGATTCCAATCAACGCCGATTTATAATTTGCATTCGATGATTAATGAAAACATTATTTTTAATTCAATACTCGAGAGGCGAAAGTTAACATTACATATAGGTATCTCGGCAGTCATTAGAGGACAAGGTCAGCCGATTATACTATAATGGTGTGAAATTATTGTTGTCGAAAGACTCATTATCAACTATTTACATAGTTGTTAAAGAATTTTAACCTAATGTGCCAAAAGAAAACAGACGCGACGAAGAGAAACATGTGTTACAAAATAATAACATTCCCACTTATATAAATTCAGTATGTAGGTACATAACACTAGTGCGCAGTTTTGTTTTAGTAGGTGACCTTGGCCATGAACGCCGTGGGGCGACGCGCTCCAGCGGCCATGTTGAATTGAAACCGTGGAGAGTAATGAAACTGCATCAAATTATAAACGCATTCTTAACAATTTGATTTTTAAACAGTGGATCAATAACAACCAATAAAGGCGAGCTGTGAAGAGGCGAGGCAAATCAAGTATGTGCCGTACAATATACACATGCAGAAATATAATCTCATAATCGAAACGCAAACACCAATGTGTATTTTTGCAGAAACGTTGACAAAGCCAACGAAGATGTCGCAAAAAATGGACTTACAAATGATAATACATATAAGACATTAAGGAGCAAATGGAAAATAAATTTACAATAATCCCAGTAATCTTTATTTAAGCTTAATCCGCATAACACGAGTCGTGCCCTCGTGCCATCAATTTCCGTATAATATGTTTAAAATAACAGAGTATATTTTAAATTATACGTATAGTTTTTTGGAATTTACAATTTGAGCAAAGTTCTAAAAGTATGTATGAAAGTAATGCAAAGTACCTAATACATTACTTTCATACAATCAAACAAAAATTAAAAATTACTTGCACGTTGTTTGATATTTTTAGCACAATATTGGAATTTGTTCCAAAATTTGAAACAGGTACACTTAGCAACAACCCACGTTAAATTCGGACCGATCGGAAGAGGAAATACAGATTATATCATTAATGTCAGTTATAAAACTGCTGAATGTCGAACTGAGCATTATCATAACAATCATCATAAAGTTGAATTCAGTGAATGTTGTGAAATAGTGAATTGTGAAACAGTGTGCCGGCTGACCGGTCAACGCTCGCATCGTGTTACATGAACTTTGACATTTGAAACTATATCATATTAAAACTCACGAATGTATCGTTCCTGATCGTGTCCATCAGCATTGCAAATCAAAATATTGCTGCCAACACAGTAAGTCATATTCATATCTTCAACAAAGAAACCTAATAGAATGAGAATAACACGAACTGAACTGCAATAACGTTCACGTCACAGTGCGCTCGTAAAATTCTAAGTATAAATTGCAATACATTGAGTGTGGTCAGTGTCGCAGTACCTACAGCAATAAATTTAGTACTGCATGAACTATACTGATAGACGTATAGTTGTTCATTCTAAAAATATGAATCGTCTGGCAGGTAATATCACGATCTATCGCGTAAACGAAAACAATCAGGAATACGACATTTGAACTAAATGACCCGAGAATCGAAAATATTACAAAGGTTGGTATCGTAAAGGTGTCAAAAGGTATGATATACCGGCATTATAATGATGCAATAGATGATACAATGTTTACTTACGATCGAACACATAACTAAAATCAATCACAAAATGATGCAATGAAAAGAAATACGTTAATATTCATTAATTAAAATAACAGGCCATTTGAATAATTTATCAAAAGGTATAATGTGAACCTTGCAGGTACTAATTATTATTCTTAACCTTAACGAATCCACGCTCTATTCTTTCTCGGAATAAAACAAAACACTTCCGAACTGTAAACTGCTACGTATTGATGTTTCTAATTGCTACCAACACTAAATAAAAATAAAACATAATAGCCAAACTTTTTAATAAAATCTCATTTGTTTAAATTTTCTAAACAGAATGTTCGTTATAGCTACACATCTGAATTAGAATCTACATCTCGACTGTCTACTTGTCTAACACATTCTAATTAGATAGCAATTTCATCGTAAGCTTTAGGTGACTAAATTAACTAATAGCTAAGAAATCTTATAGTCGAATGGTTGTTCATTTGTAATTGTATTCAATTTAGTAGTGTTCCTTAATACAGAAATAAATAGATTCAACTACGCAGCAAACACAAAAAGCCGGTCCGACAAATGTACGAAGATCTCGTACCAAGTATCTGACCTGCGCGAAATGAACATCCATTCGAATTCAAATAGTAAGTTCAACTTACCGCTATCTACACTCTCTTCTGAAACCTTCTTCACCATCCTGATTGCCTGATGCGTTGATACAGCGATATTGAGAATTATAACGAGTAGGTGTACTACTCTTGAAAAGCCGCTTTCAAACTTGTGGCGGCCGCCTTCTCGACGTGAAATCGGAACGGCGTAAAGGTAAGATAAAAAATAAACGCCAAAATAAAAATTATAAAGCACCACGGTCGAGAAGGATTTACGGAGAGTGTGCCGGAAGGTAATAAACAAACACTGCTAGAAGGCGGAATGAAAAAAACTGGTGGTTTCGTTAGCGATCCATCCTACACACGCCCGCCCGTCTGATGTTCTTAAATCCAACTGAGGAGCTCGGCCACGGAGCCGGCTCAACCCGGCGCGCACATACACACCACAGCCCGCGCGCCCCGCGACCTCACCCCCCTCAATCTCCGTTGTTAGCAAGCGTCGTTGTTGTGGCCTCTCTCGCCCTCGCGCATGCGTACTCTTTCGCACTGCTGACGTGTTTATATTTTTTGTCTTTTATTTTTCTCCACGTAGTCGTCGTAAACTCGTAACTAGACATCAACATTTAAAGTGTATACAATATACATACAAACTATCTATAATTATCTTGCCAATCAAATATATAAATTCCAGATGTTACACTAAATAATAATCGTTATATACACAGCTTTTCAGATCTTACATTGTTTTAACGATGTTTACATAGTGTTGTCAATCAGCCATTCATTGCTTCAGAACACTAGGTACCTATCTAAAGTATAGTTGGTTATTTGTTTTTATGGTGTGTTACACTTACAGCATCACCAGACATCACGACTGACATGACAAAAAAAAAAGCTAGAGGTTACAATGGGTGCTGTTTTCTTATAGGACTCCTTCCAAGGAAAAAAGTCGTGGTCCAACCTAAATATCCAGAATAGTTAAGCATCATAGATTTTGTCTCAACTACGTTATAAGAATAATAAAAACGGTGTACTTAGGTATTAATCACCATGTGCGCCTTACTGATTCACGCTTAGAGCGTTATCAGTTATCACCCAAATACCTAGCGTTAACGACACACAGTCTGAATGAACGAAGTCATTCGCGCACCTTTATTACATCACCTTTTCAAATCAAATCTAAAGTCGTTCTCGTACATCGGCATCGGTCAACTTTTTTATTTATAAACGATATTATGCAACAGGGAATCCTTTGTCTTCATAACCCTCCCATGAATGACCTTCACAGGGCATTTGTTGACAAACAAGATACGGGAACGGGTGCACGACGCAAAACGCACGTGGTGCGCCCGAACCGGTCCAACCGGCAACCGGCACCGCCATGATTGTTGTCACGCCACTTCTCTCTCCCACTCCAACATCGGGCGCAACTCTTCACACATTCACTGTCTCAGTCGCGCATGCTTCTCGCTTGCTGGCCTACGTGACCGACAATAACAATAACATAACCCAAACAGATAGTAAGCAAGTCAATAATGTAATATTACGTACAACTGGCTTCTTCTCAATTCGACGGTGTAACTATCAACATAATATTATGATTCAGAGTTTCTTGGGCATGTAGACATTGCTGCATTTTAATCTTTTATAACAGGATCGATTCTGTACTTGTGGATGTAGCACAAAGAGGCCTTTAGTCAATCAGCTGTAGCGCAAGTATTAGATGACAGTGTGATGATAACTGATGATAAGTGATAAAACACATCTGGCTTATCTCTCAACAACACTGTCGGATGATCTTATTTTCACAATCAACAATCTGCGCAATATACTTAATAGTGACAAGAACTTTGAGTAATAATATCCAACATCAATCTTTTTGTTTTCTTAGATTATGTGTGAGTCAATATCACTTAATATAACGTTGTACAATCAATTCTAAAGGTTTCTATTAAGAAGCCAATTGCTTATTACACCGTGCGGTGGGCGAACGCTTTTAAGATATTCAACGTAAAGGATTTTTATTGCAACAGCTGTTTTCGGAGAAACATAAAGGCGATCAACGGAACCGCAAGTAACCAAAATAAGTTAGCGTAATTTCCAAGAAGCTACACCCATTATAGTAAAATAGTTAACATTTGTTATAAAATCGTATCATTAGGGTGAGATGTATGAAAGAGTGGCGTTCTATACTTACATAGCTAGCTACAGTTCAATTCTACTGCGCAGCTGTAAACCGGGATCCCTTCCTTTGTTTTGTTTGGGTTTAAGTACCAACAACATCGTTACGAAATGCCAAGTTACTAACCGACGCGGACGCTCTTTCTACACAAGTAGTCAATAACAATCGCAAGAATATTTTGCAATCGGAGAACTAAGCGTATGAAATAGGAAACTATGTAAATAAGGAAGTACTATTGTATGTTTACATGCAGTTAACTCAGTAAAATATGACACTAACCTGTGTTCAATACTTTCCAAATGATGGCGTTAATATTTCCATCTCCATCCATATCGGAGACACTCTAGAACAAAAAATGAAGCTTGAAATTCCTTGTCCATACTTAGAATTGAGAGTACTAACTAAACAAGGTGTTACTACCCACTCCCACAATCTTTGCGATGGTTCGACTTCACGACGCAATTACACAACCGAGTCGCAAGCACTCTTCCCCGGAGCGCGTTTAATAGCGGTTCCCTATTTATTCGCATAAAATTAATTACATTATATATATATATATTATATATATATTACGGTATACTATGTTATTCATTCATGATACCTACTCATAATTTAACATGGCATACTTTTACTTATCCTAATAAAGTAAAATAGTTAACATTTGTTATAAAAGTTACGCACAATATTAATTTGGCATAACTGTTTAGGCATAATTTTTTTAAGCATAATTACTATAAGTATAATAATTATTGTTAAGCATACTATTCTAAAGCATACATTTAAAGTTTTGTAAATGTTGTGTTTGCATTTAATAAATTAATACTTTTCGTACTTATCTATAATTACGAACGGAGCCGACACCCTAATATTATAAAGCTGAAGAGTTTGTTTGTTTGAACGCGCTAATCTCAGGAACTACTAGTTCGATTTGAAAATTATTTTTGTGTTGTTTAACCTATTTATCGAGGAAGGCTATAGGCTATATAACATCACGCTACGACCCACGGGGGCGGCGCAGTAACGATAAACGCGGGTGAAACTGCTGGAACATATAGTATAAAATAAACATGTTGACGGCTTAGGGGTGGCCCGGGGCCACCCCCGCCGCACCCTAAGCTATTGTCACTCTATGGTACCCAAGCTATGTATTATTATGCCTTAACAGGTTCCCTGTCCGATGAATCATATGATACATAACAATAGATTTTCTATTGTGTCTATCACGGGACAGCGAATGGGTTAATATAACTTTATGTCAATCAAAATTACGGCAAAAAGCATTAACGTATTTTTAGAGTAGTAGAGCCTCGCTGATTTCAGCATGAATGGGTCGGCTCGACCGAGGAAGGACTACCCTCTCACAGAATATCGACGTGAAATACCAATATTCCTACTGTTATGTTTCGTTCGGTGAGTGAGAGTGCCGGAGGCCCAATCACCCTCTTTCCCCCTTCCCATTCCTTCTCCTTCCCACTTCCTTTTATTCCTAAAGGGTCGGCAACGCGCAAGTGATGCCTCTGCACTCTGGTGTTGCAGGCGTCCATATTAGGCTACGGTGACTAGGTACTTACCATCAGGTGGGCCGTATGCTTGTTTGCCACCATAGCAGTATAAAAAAAAATTTGCCTTAATGATATTTTATGCCTACTGAAATAGTATGGCAAAAAACAATTATGTCAAAGTAGTATTATGACAAAAATTAAATTAGGACAAAAAAAATTGTCGAAACAAAAGGTTCCCGTTTATAGCTAGTTTAAATTTATTAGATGGGCCATACAAAAACATCAACAGATGAAAATAAACTCGACCGCCTACAAATAGAGTTTAATTTCGTACACCCGAGTATATTTATTCTACAGGGATACTTCTATTGTTTATACGTAGGTAGGACTGCATCAGGGGATTCCCGAGAAGCATTCCTTTTTGGCCCTTTGTGTTTAACTTTTGGGTTTAGATAAAGTTGAATTCGACCCGGATATAATCAGGGATACTTTTCATTACTAGTAGGACTGCATCAGGGCATTCCCGTGGAGCATTATTTTTTTGGCCCTTTGTGTTTAATTTTTGGGTTTAGATAAAGTTGAATTCGTTGTTTGGATCGGATCACGTATGCCACAGAACCTTTAGTTCGGCCCTGCACCTGATTTCGACACAAAGGACTTTGACGAATAAGATTTAGGTAACCTTTTTTCTAGACTATTGTAAAAAAACCTACGTACGTAAAATCCACACGTGAGGAACAGACAGGTCGCGACAAAAACACGTCGGGCGTCACAAAGTCACAAATGATCTTCGTATGGAAGCTTTAAGAAGATAATAATTATTATGATGACTAAAGCATACTTAAGTCTGAGCTGAGAATTGACCGTAATGCCTAAAAAACATGAACATGGAAAACATTTTACGTAACTAATTCGAATACATAATTAGCGGACCAACTCTAAAATATTTAAACAAATAGAGCACCGTGGAAACATTTGTCGTGCTAACAATACTCTCAGTCTTGGGTGTGTTTGAAGACTAGAATATTGCAATAACTATGCATAATCCATCAAGTGGAATAAAATTGTTTATGAATCAAAATGGAGTCTACCTAGACGCCCTTTGCAAAGACAAAAGTGCGATACCGAAGGCACGGGTTATGTCATGGTTGCAATAGAATTTTAATACGGGGCCAATATGAATAAATCATTACAAGTAATCAAAACGAGATGTCGCAAACAAAGTGATGTTGATTCTAAAGCAGGCCTAGAAACATTTATTGATTACAATAAGTCTAGTCGGTATGAGAATCTAAGAGATTTTTGTCGATGCTATAGCCAGAGTTGACTGATGGATGGCGTATTTACTTGAGTGGTCACCTCAACACTGCCACTGCGCCAAGTGTTGTGGGTTCGATTCCCACACGGGACAAAACTTCGTGTGATCGACAAAAGGTTGTTCCAAGTCTGGGTGTTCTTTGTGACCGTTGTTTGAATGTTTGTAAAGTAAAGCAAAACATGAATTATTCCTAGGGCGGCAAAAAAGTTTAAAGATTTATTTAGACACATTTTGTCAATAGTCATGGTTGTTATGTAATACAAATATTGAGATGTATATTTGTGATACCATATCTGTATTAAAAGTAATACGTATGTGTGAATATGTTGTTTAAACTCACTTCATATTTTTTGTAACGTTGAAGTGGCAAAAATGACTCGCTTGATGGGAGTATTCCGCTTTCGGCACCAATTTTTTCGGCACCTATGTTCTGGGCACCTAAGCTATTCCACTTTTTATTTCCGAAACCATAGGTGCCGAAAAAATTGGTGCCGAAAGCGGAATACTCCGCTTGATGTTATGCGGTTATCGTGGCAGGTGAATGTTTGCTGCACCATAGGCAAAATATACCTACATGATGCCGACTTCACTGTATCTCAATATTGCCAATATTAATTATTATTATAATTACGGTAGGCAGCGGCTTTGCTGTGTCCTGACATTGCTGAAGTCCATGAGCAGCGGTTAACACTTCCCATCAGGTGGGCCACTTGTTCGTCTGCCACCAATGGCAATAAAAAAAGATGGGCTGCTCAAGTTTTGATCAGAAAAGCCTCTCTGCCTTTCGTACAGTACTTAACTAAACCAGTTAGAATAATTATGGCATATTCAAACATTACTTTACATTTACCGTTTAACTACATTTTGACCGCGGCTTCAGTTGCCTAGTAGTAGTAGTTAGTAACAGTATTTTTTTGGATGAAAGGTATCCTATATCCTTTACTGCACCCCTGCCAACGTGTATACAAAATTTCATGATGGTGGGTCGAGTAATTAAGGCGTGAAAGCGTAACAAACAAACTCACATTCGCGTTAATAATATTAGTTAGGATTAATAACAAACTTATAACTTTAACAGACTACATCGTTAAAGATCCAAGATACAGTATTGAAAGTTTTGATGATTAGACCTTTTCTAAAAGAAAAAGAACTGTGGTACCTACCAGATATGTATTCTTGTGATGCAGAGCATTTGCATTGTTGGGAATTTGATAGTAAAAGCCCACTTACACGAAACTAGTATCTATAGATAACTCTATTCTCTTTATCTCTTTTGTCTTAATTGGTGAAAAAAACAGAGATTATTACACTTGCTTCCAGAAACTTGTAAGTGGGCTTTTATGGACAAAACGAACATGTAGATTTTATATTAGTACCAAAATAGTAAGAAGCTAATCATATGTTGGTGTTTCGTCTGTGCGTTTGTCAATGCTGCTTATTTCAGCAACTAATGTAGTACCATCGACTTGAGCTTTAAAACAAGTTTTAATAATTTGCTTACCCAACTTTATTGCAACCTAGCTTTTGCTCGCAGCTTCGCTCGCATAAAACATAGCCTATGTTACTCGCTGATAATATAGCTTTCTAATAGTGAAAGAATTTTTAAAATCGGTTGACTAGTTTTTGATTTATAAACAAACAAAAAAACAAAACTCTTCATAATATTAGCATAGATGAAAAATGTTAAAATATACCTATTATTTTTATTTTAAAGGGGCCGACACAGAGGTCTATAAATTTAAACGTGCGATATCTGGGTTAAGGTCAAATATGAAAGGATTTCATATGCGCAGTATAAAATATATTTTCATTTCTCTTACATAAATCAAATAATTTCTCATTTAAATAAAGTAAAAAAAGGTGCCATATGTTACGGACATTGGCATCTATGCTACAATTCCTTGAAACACAATATCATTTGAAGACTCATCTTCAAATATTACGTAACTAGATGCTCCCGCGGTTTCACCCGCGTTTATCGTTACTGCGCCGCCCCCGTGGGTCGTAGCGTGATGTTATATAGCCTTTCTCGATAAATTGACGGCCTCGATGGCGTAGTGGTTTGTGTAACCGACTGCCACGCCTGAGGTCGCGGGTTCGATTCCCGCACAAGTCAAACATTTGTGTGCATGAACATGGATGTTTGTCTTGGTCTAGGTGTTTCTATGTATAATATGTATGTCTTTACAAAAAAAATTGTATATTTGTATGTTTATCCATTAGCTAGTACCCATAGTACAAGCTCTGCTTAGTATGGGCTAGATGGTGTTGTGTGTATGTGGTAGAATATTATTATTATGAATATTATTATCCAACTTTAAAATAATTTTTCAAATCGAACCAGTAGTTCCTGAGATTAGCGCGTTGAAACAAACAAACTCTTCAGCTTTATAATTTTTAGTAGTATAGATTATATGTAGGTACATCCTTATCCTAATTTCTAACTAACATTACAAATACGAATGTGAGTTTGTTTGTTTGTTACGATTTAACGCATATACTGCTCGACCGATTATCATGAAGTTTCGCATACACGTTTTTAGAAATCCAGAAAAGGACATAGGGTACCTTTCATCTAGAACAAAGTACCTACTATTACTAACCTAAATGAAATATTTACGCGAGCGAAGCCTACAAACAAAATCTAGTAGATTTATAATATTTCAAAAGAAACTTTCATAAATATCAAGAAGAACACACATTCGTACTACGGATCGATTCTGAAAACAAAACAAAAACTGTTTAAGCGCGTGACAAAGTACACGCATTGTATTTTCTACGTAGAACGAAGAATTTCTACAATAACAATAGACAACACATACAAAACGGTTCTCTAAGGATGGTATCCACTGCAGCTGAGCTGGGTAAAGGTGAGTAGAGCGGCGTAGCATGGACATGGCCATGTTTCATGTATTGGCGAAAGGATTGTTATGTTCCTGGGGTGAGAAAGGTTATGCTGCCTTCATTTTAGAAAGAAGGCGTCCCCGGCGCGTGTTATTATATCCATCCTCCTTCTCCTTGTCCTTGGTATTGTAAACTTTTGGAGGCTATGGTAGCTAGTGGACGCTAAGGCGGTTGGTATACCTGACAGCTACGTACCATAGTTCCACAAAAGAAATACGAAAGTATTTCTTTTGTGATAGTTCTATAACAAAAAGAGAAGCATGTTTGATTTGTATTGGCCTCGATGGCGTAGTGGTTAGTGTAACCGACTGCCACGCCCGAGGTCATGGGTTCGATTCCCGCACAAGTCAAACATTTGTGTGCATGAACATAAGATGTTTCATTATTATTCAGGTAGTAGAGCCCCGCTAATTTCAGCATGAATGGGCCGGCTCGACCGGGGAAGGACTACCCTCTCACAGAATATCGACGTGAAATAACAGTATTCCTACTGTTATGTTTCCTCTGGTGAGTGAGAGTGCCGGAGGCCCTCTTTTCCCCTTCCCGCTCCTTCTCCTTCCCACTTCCTTTCCTAAAGGGTCGGGTACGTGCAAGTGATGCCTCTGGTGTTGCAGGCGTCCATAGGCTTCGGTGACCACTTACCATCAGGTGAGCCGTATGCTTGTTTGCTACCTAAGTTGTATAAAAAAAAAAACAATGTTTGTCTTGTTCTGGGTGTTTCTATGTATAATAGTATGTATTTACAAACAACGTAACTGTATATAATAGATTGTTATGTAACTTCTCCCCCCCGCCCATCTTTGCTTGTGTTGAATACCGTGCCTTATGATTTTACTCATTACTACGCATACATAGGCCGGAACGAAAGCTGGTACGCACCGTGAAATATTTCTGAATCAAACATAATTGCCGGAGCAAAACATACATCGGATGAAACTGGTAAGGAGCCAAATAATGAATCAATGAGCTAACCAAGGACACGTCGAAAGATACGTATCAAAAAGCCTTACAAAATAAAAGAAAAATGTTTTTTTTTTATCTAGTTGGCTGAATGTTAGCGTTTAGAAGCTGCTTGCAGCCCACTGACACCGTATAACGACTGGACTAGATAACACTGATGACTTTATTTGTATCAATAGTCTTAAGTGTTAATGACAGCCGAAAATAACAACAAATATTTCCGAGCCAGGGGTGTGCCCGCTGTGGTTATTAATAATTCCTTGACAGAACTTAGTCGTAGCTAGGACTACAGACTGGACAAATGAGATATTAAAAAAATAGGATTAAATATAATGACCACCAAAAATACTAATTGCACAGTTACATATGCTTACTAAAATATATCATAACGAGCACCTATACGCCTCAAATCACTGCATTCCGTTTCGGAAGGGTTAGGTTATGTTAGGTTCCTTCTTAAACCCATCCAAATATAGGAGCCCCGCAGAGCGGGGCTCCGTCGACTTAGTTACTACCCTTAAAAAATCTAGCAAGAAAGAGATATGTAATAGTTCATTGTGATGAATCTAAACTGTATTCTCACAAATATTATAAATGCAAATGTGAGTTTGTTTGTTACGCTTTCACGTCTTAACTTAAAATCAATTTGCAGTTGCATACACGTAGTCAGGGGTAGAAAAAGGATATACGGTACCTGTTATCCAGAAAAACAATACTGTTCCCGTGGGGCAGCAATTAACGCAAGCGAAGCAGCGGGTAAAGTATAAAGCATGGGATACAAGATGCTGATAGATATTCTTGTTTACAACGGTGCGGTGCGTTATTCATATACCTAATAAATGTTTTTATCATACATACGTAGATAGATTCACGCCTGTTTCCCAGAGGGGTGGGCAGAGACTACGGATTTCTATTATTGTTTTTGTCAAATATCAGCAAATGCCCGAAATGCGTTGGATTACCTCTCTCATACGGCGGTTTTTGGCATAATACTTTGCGAGCGTGCGTAAACTTCTCACCAAAGATTCTTTGGAATCGGATAAATGGAACACGAATCGTCGCATATATATATATATATATATATATATATATATACTAAAACTATTATAAAGCTGAAAAGTTTGTTAGTTTGTTTGTTTGAACGCGCTAATCTCAGGAACTACTGGTCCGAATTAAAATAATATAGTGTTGGATAGCTCATTTATCGAGGAAGGCTATAGGCTATATAACATCACGCTACGACCCACGGGGGCGGCGCAGTAATCATAAACGCGGATGAAACCGCGGGCACATTTAGTTCCAAATATACAATTATTTTGATGATTTTTTAACGATAAGGTCTAATTCTGGCCAGGGACTATTTGCAAGAAGGTATGTCAATGTCGATAAAGAAGTACATTTGAACGCGTATGAAAGTTTTAAAACTTCATCATTCCATAGACCAAAAGCTATGGTAACCCGCTTCTCTCAGTTGTATTTCTTTTTTATACAATTATGGTGGCAAACAAGCATACGGCCCACCTAATGGTAAGTGGTCACCGTAGCCTATGGACGCCTGCGACAACAGAGGCATCACTTGCGCGTTGCCGACCCTTTAGGAAAGGAAGTGGGAAGGAGAAGGAGCGGGATGGGGGAAAGGGGGTGATTGGGCCTTCGGTACTCTCACTCATCGAACGAAACACAACAGTAGGACTACTGCTATTCCACGTCGATATTCTGTGAGAGGGTAGTCCTTCCCCGGTCGAGCCGGCCCATTCATGCTGAAATCAGCGAGGCTCTACTACTCAATTTGCCACCCTAGTTGTACAAGAATACATATTAAAGAATAACCAAGTCATACATTCTTTGTACACGTGAGCTTGTTTTGTGAATTTGGTATTTTGGTAGAAACACTGTAAGTACATGCTCCTACAAATTGTAAAATATTTCACCAGTATGTCTACGATTTGTAACGCGTTCTCCGTCAGTATTTAGCCATTTTATCTTACTGTAGGCTTTGTATGTTAAAACGAAAGCACTTGGAGATATCAGAAATGGTTTTAACACAACGATATCATATACACACAACACCATCTAGACCAAAATAAGCAGAGCTTGTACTATGGGTACTAGACAGTGGATAACCGATAAACATACATATATACTTATTTTTTGTAAATACATACATATTATACATAGAAACACCCAGATCAAGACAAACATCCATGTTCATGCACACAAATGTTTGACTAGTGCGGGAATCGAACCCGCGACCTCAGGCGCGGCAGTCGGTTACACTAACCACTACGCCATCGAGAAATGTATCAGTACATATTAATTATACAATTAAGTTCCCCAACGCGTCGCGTCGGTCTGTCTGTTCGCAATACACTCAAAAACTACTGAACGGACTTTCATGCGGTTTTCACCAATAGTGTGTGATTCATGAGGAAGGTATTGGTGTATAATTTGTTAAGGTTTTGTACTGTTGTGCGAATCCGGGGCGCGGGCGGCCGGCGGATCGGTAGTACGAGTATTTTATATCTATACCTACTAATATTAGAAAGCTGAAGAGTTTGTTTGTTCGAACGCGCTAATGTTAGGAACTACTGGTTCGATTTGAAAAATTATTTTAGTGTTGGATAAGTAGCTCATTTATCGAGGTAGGCTATAGGCTATATAACATCACGCTACGGCCCACGGGGGCGGCGCAGTAACGATAAACGCGGGTGAAACCGCGCGAAAATATATTATAAATATATTAATTATAATATATTTTGAATAAATAAGTGCCTTTTCAACACGTGATTTTCAATTATTAAAGCTAAAATTGGATGCATTGTATAACATCAATATAATATTTTTATATCAAGAACTTGTTTGGTGCGCAAAAACGCATGTAGGTAAGTACGAAGGAAAGAGATAGACTATTGAAATTTTAGTGCTATCGTCTTTTTATATATAATATCATTGTATCTCTTAGGTAAGTCAAATTTCGTTTCGAGTCACCGCAAAACAGGTTTTGGATATAGCAAGCTGTTGTTAAAATAAGCAATATAACCAAGATGTTGTTATCAAACATTTTAATGACAATATAAATATAATTTGTAGACGGCATATTTAATGGGTTTAAGTAGTATCTAGTAGGTACTATAAAAATCATGCAAACATTTATACAACATCCAAATATCGCCAGTTAGTTTAACAAAAAGTACATACATACATAGATTCAAGTACGGTATACATAGATTCAAGTACGGTATACATAGATTCAAGTACGGTAAGCTATATAATATCTATATCTATACTAATCCTAACTAATATTATAGATGCGAAAGTGAGTTTGTTTGTTGGTTTGTTACGCTTTCACACCTTAATTACTCAACCGATCAACATAAAATTTTGCATACACGTTCTCAGGGGTACAGAATAGGATATAGGATAACTTGCATCCAAAAAAAATAATTCTTGCAAACCTAACCTACATTTACGCGGGCGAAGTCGCGGGTGAATATTATAAAGCTGAAGAGTTTGTTAGTTTGTTTGTTTGAACGCGCTAATCTCAGGAACTACTGGTCCGAATTGAAAAATTATTTTAGTGATGGATAGCTCATTTATCGAGGAAGGCTATAGGCTATATAACATCACGCTACGACCCACGGAGGCGGCGCAGTAACGATAAACACGGGTGAAACCGCGGGAACATCTAGTATTACATAAACAGATACAATATACCTACGCCTATTAAGCCAAATAACCTGTATCTTTCAGAATAAATAAAACCCAAATTAAAATTCTTATATCGGCCTTATAATTTATTCTTGTTTTTATTACTGTGCTTATAGGTAGGCAGAAAACAGTAAATAGTATGCAAATAAAAATATAAAATAAATATATTAAGTCAATACTACGTTTCAAAACAGAAACTACTGACGTAAGTCAACATGTTAGCCCAAAAGTATACTGGTATGGAAAGTATAGAGGTATACTGAGTGTTCGGAGCTACGCATCCGAACAGCTCAGCGCTTTACATTTGTGCATTGCATGCACATTTGAGACGCGTTCATTTTATCATTTTATTCGACTTAAGATTTGACTTTATTTTATTTTATTTAAGTCAGTTCGCCATCGAGCAGCGACCGAGTTCAACTGCCATTAAACCATTAAGTTTACCATTTAATTTACCATTTTTAATATTAATTTACCATTTAGTAACCAGTTGTTAAGTGTTAAGTGTTTTTACCAATATTAACTTTAGAATAAATATTCTCTCTTAACATACCATTCGTAGTATCTATTTAACGCAGTTACTCCTTAAAACTACTCTATTAAACATAAAAAGAGCTCGCTACGCTACACTGAGAGTAACTTTATGATGTACTAAGGTAGCTAGGTAGGTGAATACGGTAGTTCGATAAGATAATGGCGGCAGGAGCTGGTACTAGCAGGAGAAGCGGTACCTAGACGTTGTATTTAAAACCGATAAATATGATAGAAAATATTGTATTCTTATTTGAGTTGTAAAATACTGAAATTATAATTTGATGGTGATTTAAAAGGGTGGCCTTGAGTTTCTTGCAGGTATCTTCTCATAGGCTCAACCTTTTGCCTGAACCTTGCATCTAACATAAATGTAAATTCAGTAAATGGAACAAACTCACTAACCCCTTTGACATTCATAAGTGTTACTTTGTGACCTAAGTGAATAAACGATTTTTGACTTTGACTTTGAAACATATCGCGTACATAAAGGAGTGTGATTTCTGGCATAGTAAAATTTTACATAGTGAAGGAAGAATAAAAAATTTACAAAAACATAAAGTTGGTACCTACATTTGAATGTTGGTCGGTTTCTTACCGCTAGATAACCGCTAGTACATACATAGGTACCTATAATTGTATAATCGAAAACAATTATTTATAAACTCAATATTTTAGATAATACGAAATAAACAGGAAAATCGTTTATCATATTTTATTTATGAGTAAGAATAATTGTTTACCTACAATACTATTTTTAGTAACTTCATCCAAGGTGATATCTCTTATTGACATTAAAGTACACTGATATTTTTGTAACTAAAAGTGGCTAAACAAAATATGCCTAAATATAGGTTTAGTCTTATTCTTCTTCTTCTTCTACGTCGTTTCACTCTTGACAGAGTGGTCGTGGTCATCTTTAAGGTCGTGTAGCATGCTTGACAATCCGTCGCCACTCTTTACGCACCTTTGCCTTTCTGGTGCACTAATACAAGGGACCAGTCTTAGTCTTATTACTTTATTAGATAGCAGGAATCTTAGCAGCACTTTATTGTTTAGACGTTATTAATATCTATACACGCATTTGCCCTAGTTGATCTTCCCGATCTGGTCTACATCTTTCTTGTAATCTACAACGGGACATGATATCTATAATCAGCTAGTATTATTAACCTAATTATAAATTAACCTAATATAAGTAGGTATACGCTGTGTCACTGTGTGGTTCAGAATCAGAAATAGAAACAAATAGTTGTTTTTACTAATAATAAAATAAAAACATATTTTATTAATTAGTGGCATTAATAATCCAATTTAGTTCTAAATAAAAATAATTTTATGCATAATACTAATATTGTACCTACCTATTCAAAAGTTAATAGGTATGGTATACTTGATCGGTGGGTAAGTATGTATTGTTTATATTTGTCAGGTAATAATGTAATATCATTATGAGGAATATAATATACTTAATATAATATAATAATAATATAATATATTATAATATAATTATAAGTATGAGGCATGTGATGAAAGTGAATGAAGCCAGAGAAGTGTGTCAGGATCGTAGCAAATGGAAATCCGCAGTCTCTGCCTACCCCTCTGAGAAACAGGCGTGAATCTATATATGTTTAATTATATCATACAATTTTTAATATTTTACCTACGGGAAACATTGCCGGGCAATACATTTTAGTGTCAATCGCTAAAACGGTCTACGTAACAAGATTCATTCAAATCCCCTCAATTATATTCGCGTGATTGCGTGACAAACATGTTCAGAAACTTTCACAGTTATAATATTAGCAGGACAAGTGCCTGGAGTACTATACAGCTCCATAGCAGCACAAACCTAATAACATCTATTATAACGTTATACAGGATCTCAAGGCTATAGTCGACCGCCAGGCGCCAAGGTATAGTCGACAGCTAGGCAGATATTACGTTTGTGAAGGGTGGACACTTTTTATTGTCAGCCACTGTATTTATTACGCGGTCACCCATACCAAGGTTACGGAAAACATATTTGCATTGCTGATGTGAAGTTTTTGCGCTGTTCGCTCGAAAGAGATGTTTAAAACATGTGGGGCTCTGAGCGGTGCGCCAGTGTCGATCACCTCATACGACCACAGTATAGGTACATGTAAATGTTTTTACAATTTGATGCCCGCGTTTGAATCTCAAAATAGCTGTTATCATTGTAAACATCCCATGGATTTACAAGACAATGTAGCTTCTTAAGGAAAATGATATCGATGCAGTTTTATATGTAAACTAGATGTTTCCGCGGTTTCATCAGCGTTTATCGTTACTGCGCCGCCCCCGTGGGTCGTAGCGTGATGTTATATAGCCTATAGCCTTCCTCGATAAATAGGCTATCCATAACCAAAATAAATTTTTCAAATCGAACCAGTAGTGCCTGAGGTTAGCGCGTTCAAACAAACAAACAAACTATTCAGCTTTATAATATTAGTATAGATTGAACCAATTAAAAGCATTTGGTTTTCGTACATCTAACGTAGCAAATAAGCAAGTAAGACGTGCGATGGTAAGCAGTTATGGACATCATACAACAACAGAAGTAACACTCACGCGCTCCTTGCAAAATATCGTTACTGTGCTGCCAGCGTAAGGGAACCTCATTAAAGAAATTAAAAACCTAATCACCATAAGAACGTGAGATTGCTGGAGAGATCTTCAGTAATAACGTAACTCGCTTGAAGATAACATGCACGTCAAGTCTCATGAAGAAGCCAGTTCTACATTCTAAAATAGTTCTGTCCATTTACGATCCTGATTTTGATACATGCTATGGTTTACATTAACTTAATTTTAATGAAATCCGATAGGGAGGTATCATTCAATCTTAAGGAAGAATATAAATCAGTTCTTGATAATAATGGTAAAGAGCTGTTCATTAATTATGGAGGAGTACCAAGAAGGGGGAGAGTTAGTTAGGAATAATTTCTATACCAAGGGACCTTACGTGCGTTAAACAACAGATATAAAGAATACTCAGACTGGAAACATTTATTCGTAGTTATGCATTATTTTTCTCCATCCAACCAATAACATTTGTTGCGCTGGTAGCTACGAAAGCCGTGGTCCGTACTGCCAAAATTTGCTTGCAACTATGACAAATTAAGAATATGCAGTCAAAACTAGATTCGATATACATGTACTGGACATTGTACCACCCGTTCTTGTAAATATAATTTTCCAATTTGGTTACATGTATAGAGGCATTTGTTCGCACATTCCTCAAAAGCACTAATTTGCCGCATTTGGTAGACCATGAAATATGTGATACTCACGCGTTATCAACTTTACAAAAAAGGACAATGACCAAGAGTCTCACGCTAACAACGCAGCGTCTCATGTAAGAGTTTTGGAACAGAAGGAACACGACTTATGATATTTTCTTGCAATCTTCTGTACAGTGGAAGTACTGCCTCAGTAGGACTGCTGCTAGTTTGGGAGACATTGTCGCTGTGTTCTACGTCCCTTGCCTGCTTTAAATGTGTTCTGTAGCATGAAATCGTATTATTTATATTGCTTTCTGTAACGACAGGCAATCAAAACCCGAAATGTATTTCAATTATTTTTGGACACGTCAACTTAACTCGTCCATCATTGTACGGACGGCGGCGTTCAAACACACTATCATTATGTCCCGGTATAGTTAAGCTGACAATTTATATCTTTACTGATATTATAAAGAGTGAGTGTGAATTTTGTAAGTTTATGTGTATGTGAGGGTATATTATGTTAAATCAGGGAAAAGTCGGGATGGGCCGCTAATAAGTAATAAAATTAAGTGAAAGTATTTGTAGTTTTGATAAAAGTTTTAGTAATAAAGCTCACCCGAGAATAATCAGGATTCTCGCCAACAAGCTGTGTAGCTTGGCGAGGAAATTCGAATTTTGTAATTTATGTCATACAAGTGAATAAACAATTTAAAAAAAAATGAAAGAGTCATGACCAGTATTATCAATCGCCAATTGTTTACAATACGGAAGATTTTTTGTTGGCTTGTCCGTCTTTTACGCGCTAACAGAGCAACGCACTGCTTTGATTTTGTCAGGCTGAATTAATGAGCTGAGGAGTGACATTTTAACTAATGCCCTGTTCTCTTGGCTCTCGATCTTTAAACTAAGCGAGCGAAGTACGAGTAGTGCAAACAAGCCAATGGCCTGACTATTGGTAAGACGTAACTGCTACCCATGAACTTTAGCAATTTTAGGTTTCTGTACATTTACAGTATTAGAAGATCACTCTTCAAACATCGTCTGAAGAGGGATAGTGTTTTGGCACTCGGAAAACAGCGGCTGGTATTTTGTTACACGTGGGTACGAGGAAGAGCTGAAGGCAACCGTTAAAGACATTAGAAGACCCGTGTTGGAGGGACGTTTCCAGGTGGCCAGAATAACCCCTGCTGCCATATCAAGTGGTGGTCGAGAGTAAAAGTTAATATACTACACTCGACCAATAAGAACACAATCCGTGTTTACTATTTTATACAAGGATAATTCTACTTAAGGCCTAGTTGTTTAAAAATAAGATACTCTTCTTCCTAGCCTTTATTATTCCCAAGTCACTTGGGGTCGGCTTTCTAGTCTAACCGGATTTGACTGGATATCAGTTTTTTAACAGAGCGACTGCCATCTGACCTCCGCAACCCGAAGACTAACGATACCCTAAGGCTAGACCAGTGTCAGGATATTAGAGTGCATTGACTTCCCAGTAACGACTGCATTAGATGTTCATGGCAGCAGGAACCGACGGCTTAACGTGCACTCCGAGGCACGGAGCATGCGATAATTGTCAATCAATAGGCACATAATTTCGAAAAGTCATATAACTTCCGAAAGTCCGAGGTGCGCGACGTAAGTTCGCACCTGAGACCCTCTGCATTGCAGTCTGTTGGTCTCCCCACTGAGCTATCGCTGTTATGTGTGTGTTTAAAAATAAGATACTAAAGCAGAAAAAAAAGAATTTAAAATACATTAAATGTAAAGTTTCATACAGCAAAGTAATGTTTAATAAAAGCAAATATAAAATAATCTACGTGGCACGACTGAATAGCCGGTAAAGAGAATTAACATTAATAATGACACATAAACATAAGTTAACATACAAGTATAGATACATATTTATACCGACATAGAGAAAAATTGGTACGATACCCACACTAAGGCACTTCGTAGCATACACTGCATCGTTATTTTGCGTTTCTCTTTATAATCCCTAGTAGATTTCGCCCGCGACTTTTCTTGCGCTAATGTAGGCTAGGTTTTTTTTTTACATACACATAGCACCATCTAGCCCAAACTAAGCAGAGCTTGTACTATGGGTACTAGACAATGGATAAACATACATATATACTTTTTTGTAAATACTTACATATTATACATAGAAACACCCAGACCAAGACAAATATCCATGTTCATGCACACAAATGTTTGACTTATGCGGGAATCGAACCCGCGACCTCGGGCGTGGCAGTCGGTTACACTAACCACTACGCCATTAATGTCAGTAACAGTACTTTTTCTGGATGAAAGGTATCCTATGTCCTTGCCTATACGCCTGATAATGTCCCTCCGGACCACCTGTACTATTGGGTAGTACCATTGATGGTATGTATATGCGAAATTGCATCATGATCCGTTTAGTAGTGAAGGCGTGAAAGCATAACAAGGAAACTCACATAATTGCATTTATAATATTAATTTATTGAGTAGTAGAGCCTCGCACAGAATATCGACGTGAAATACCAGTATTCCTACTGTTGTGTTTCGTTCGGTGAGTGAGAGTGCCGGAGACCCAATCACCCCTTTTCTCCCATTCCCGCTTCTTCTCCTTCCTACTTCCTTTCCTAAAGGGTAGGCAACGTGTTGCAGGCGTCCATAGGCTACGGTGACTACTTACCATCAGGTGGGCCGAATGCTTGTTTGCCACCATAGTTGTATAAAAAAAAAAGTTAGGATTTGATTCAGACCGAATTAGGCAAATTGTTTATTGGATTTTCTATCAGGCAATTCTTAGTAGGGGCAGAACGTAGAATCTACAACGGCTGGCGAAAATAGATATGTTTGTAATACACATATTATGACTATCACTTCAGGGATTTGTATGTGTACATATTCCATACAAGTATAAATAGTTGAGCTTTAAATCTATATTAATTGTGTTTCGCTTATTTGCTTGGTTGAATGTCAGCCGGGAATAGTGCGAAGCCGTGAGAAACTGTATTGCAATTGAGAGGCATACAAACTTCATGACTTATTAACGTCTAATCTAATGTACCATTTTGACAACTACATCCGACATTATGTGGCACAAATCTATATGCCGCGTAATTCCCTCTCAGGTTTTGCAAACGGCGCATTTTATACACAGCGCTTGCATAAGCGCAATATGTACTAACTATAATAGTATAAATGTGAATGTGATTTTGTTTGTTTGTTACGCTTTCATGCCTTTATTACCCGGCCAATCATCATGAAATTTCGCACACACCATGGTACAAAATTAATATAAAAATGGTCCCAAACAGCCAATTAAAAAAACGTCCTTGTGCGATTCACACCCTGGTGTCAATAACTCGTGGTGCTAAACGACGAAGTACCCGATAGTCAGGGGTACAGAAAAGAACATAGGGAATAATTGATTTTTTAAAATTGTCTGCTTTTGGAATTAGTAGATATTTTTTTGTTTTGTTTTGGTGAAATATGGTCCAAATAACGCCTTTTGACCATATTTCATGGGGCATTTTTAACGCACACGTTTCTCTTTCTAGTCGTATAAGTTTAAGATTCACAAGCTCACACACTTAACTCTCCTTACCTTATCATTTCTTTTATTTCTTTAGGCAAAGGGATTAAAGACAGTTGAAAAAGCCCGAGCAATATCCTTGACATTATAGGCGATCATAGGCTACAGTAAGCTTACCACCAGTCGGGCCGTATGCATTTTGCCACCTATCTATACTAATATTATAAAGCTGAAGAGTTTGTTTGTTTAAACGCGCTAATCTCAGGAATTACTAGCTCGATTTGAAAAATTATTTTAGTGTTGGATAGCCTATTTATCGAGGAAGGCTATAGGCTATATAACATCACGCTACGACCCACGGGGGCGGCGCAGTAACGATAAACGCTGGTGACACCGCGGGTGAAACAACTAGTGTTGTATAAAAATAATGTATTGTTCGAATAACTTGACACTGACCCTGTCATGAAAATTATAAACAGTAAACATTTCGCTTAGTCCAGCCGCAGACTAAGTACGTTGCGGGTATAAAATGAGCTGCAACGTAATGTGTAAACCGATCAATTATTAATAATTTACATTAATTAGGTCGGTGCTCTTATAACCACTAACCGCAGAACAGTCTGACACTCGCGTGGGAGATAAACAGCGAACGTATCGTTGCGGTGAACGCGATTTAACTATTTGTTTACTTACAGCTAAAGCTTTACACAGTGGTCACTCTAATATCGGTGTTACCTTACGGCATGTTTTTTTTTGGTGTAAAGTTACTTTACAAACACAAACTATGGCAAAAATATCAGTAGCATGCTGCCAGGCAAGCTCAACATACATCAACTAAAGGCCGACTACTCTAGCAGTGTATCCCGTGCGTTCGGGAACGATCTGTTTGGAGGTGGATCTCTGTGTTGCCCATTTTCTTACAGGTAGTATTTGAGTAGTAGAGACTCGCTGATTTCAGTATGAATGGGCCGGCTCGACCGGGGAAGGACTACCCTCTCACAGAATATCGACGTGAAATAGCAGTATTCCTACTGTTGTGTTTCGTTCGGTGAGTGAGTGTGCCGGAGGCCTACTCACCACCTTTCACTCCACTTCCTCCTTTCCACTCACTTCCTTTCCTAAAAGGTCGGCAACGCGCAAGTGATGCCTCTAGTGTCGCAGGCGTCCATAGGCTACGGTAATCACTTGCCATCAGGTGGGCCGTATGCTTGCTTGCCTCCTTAGTTGTATAAAAAAAGGTCACGCCAACTATACCTATATAGGTACTTACTTTACGACTTGATCTACGCAATAATAAGGAGCATATTATACTTCCGTTTTCTTAAAGGCTAATCAACAAAGTGTTTAAATCAACCTCATGTCAAATGATTTAATTGGCTGTTGCGAATTCAATCAACTGACACATCAGTTGTCTTGCGTATGATCGCCTCTTAACAAATTTTGTGATGATCTGCCTTTTAGGACCCGGAGTAAAATCATTATAAGGATAAGAAATCTCCGTTTAACGAGTAACATTTTTCCGACTATAGATTATATTCAAATATCGCACGCAACCATAAGTGCGTAATCAACTAATCAATGTAATCATACAGGCTTAACAAGGCAGATAGAAAGTTCACCAAAATGTTTAAATTAGTGACACGTGCGTTCTTTGCTGTTGAAGTAAAATAATAAAGGTACAATTAAGATAGCGACTTCATTTGCTTTAGCGATAACAATGTAGGCTAATGTGAATATTCAAGAATCATTAAGATGTTGCTTCTGACAACGGATGATGCTCAATTATTACTGACTGGCTTCGCGAGCGTGAGTCCTACGGGATTGCATTCGGAGATAAAAAGTCTTGTTTGTTAATCCAGGACTTGTTATATCTGCATACATACATATACATAGATGCACGCCTTTTTCCCAGAGGGGTAGGCAGAGACTACGGATTTCCATTTGCTACGATCCTGACACACTTCTCTGGCTTCATTCACTTTCATCACATTCCTCATACACGCCCGTCGGTTCAAGGAGCTCTTAACCTGGCCTTTGTCCAGAACGCCTCCGATCTGATCGAGAAACGTTCGTGTTATATGTATCTGCGTGTTCTGTTATATTTGAATTCGCTTAACGGTTATCGCGTGATTGAATTATAAACAAACATTATTATATAAGTAGAATGTGACCGTATAATTAACGAAAGCATGCAATACTTCGATAGTATACCAGAATCTTTTAAATAACTTTTCCATAGGGTATTAATGCCTATATCACAAGGGCTTCTACAAACAAAAATACAACAGAAACAAAGAACCCCTTAGATTCAGAATAAATAATTGTAAATTTTTCCTGTGGCGTTCGAAACTCGAAGTCACAATAGTCGATGCAGTGACAGCAGCTAGCCGACCACTAAAACAATGCGCCATCCACGCCAAACAAAACGTATATTGCATCCGATCTTTAGTCGAGCGAGTTCGTACGTCGAATGATTGCATTCCAATTTAATCTACACTAATATTATAAAGCTGAAGAGTTTGTTTGTTTGTTTGAACACGCTAATCTCAGGCACTACTGATCCGAATTGAAAAATTATTTTAGTGTTGGATAGCTCATTTATCGAGGAAGGCTATAGGCTATATAACATCACGCTACGACCCACGGGGGCGGCGCAATAATCATAAATGCGGGTGAAACCGCGGGCACATCTAGTTTAATTATACATACACTAGCTGACCCGCACAACTTCGTCTGTTTCACATAAGAGAATTTTCCTCGTTTTTGCAAAATTTTTCATTGCAGCTCTGCTCCTATTGGTCGTAGCGTGATGTTATATAGCCTATAGCCTTCCTCGATAAATGGGCTATCCAACAAAAAATATTTTTTAAATTCGCACCAGTAGTTCCTCAGATTAGCGCGTTCAAACAAACAAACAAACTCTTCAGCTTTATAATATTAGAATAGAGATATGTGCACAATACCAGTTCTTGATCAGGCATAATAAGTACCGTATTAAATTAACCTCACAGTTAATATACAACGAAAATGTCAGTTAAATAATACTGAATAACGTTATTAATCTTCTTGGCATCGAGTTAAAAGGTCAGAACTGTCTTTTTTGTCCTATTAAACTCAATTGTGGAGCCAACGTGTAATTAATATTGCTTGCTTTTAATTGCCCTTTGAGTACCATCAGGGAATACAATAATTTGCCGTCTAAAATGGTCGCTACGTATGATAATATCGGTATAAAAATTGCGTTAGTACAAATATAAAAACTGCCTCGTTGATCCAAATGAAGGAGTTACTCTTATGATTGCGTACGAGCAAGTATTTTTTGAGTATTTGGTAGTAAACAGTAGCAGCTGAGAGTCTGGTTAGATGGAAAAAGATGAGCATCCAGATACGGGACTTAAAAACATAGCTGCTGAAATGTGGGAGTATTCCGCTTTCGGCACCAATTTTTTCGGCACCTATGGTTTCGGCACCTAAGCTATTCCACTTTCAGCACTAATATGTATTTTATTCTACATTCGGCACCAAGCAAAAGTACCTATAGGTGCTGAAATTTGAATAGCTTAGGTGCCGAAACCACGGGTGCCGAAAAAATTGGTGCCGAAAGCGGAATACTCCGAAATATGTGTGTATCCACCTGTGCGCCTTTACCTATCCATTTGAGAATATACAGACATCAGTCTATGAAGCAGTAGAAGTGAATTCGACTGATACGAATTAGGTCGTTGGTTCGATTTTGGAGTTGAGCACTTTGAGCAGTGTTTAAGAATTTTCTCTCAAGAAATTCTTAGTAGCCAGACGGAGTCTGGAGCTGTATCTGGCATACGGCAATAGGCTCTTGGTGAAATGTGGCTGAAATACGGTTCTGAGCTCTTGTCACTACCTAAACCCTTTGAGTTTAAAAGCATGAGACTAACTATGTATTTTCTACCCCCGCCCGACACAAACTGATTTTAGTTAGAACAGGATTGCAATGAACCTACATCTTACTCGAGCTAGTTCAATGTGTTTAATTGTCATCCCGAAGCTATAATTAACTAAAGTATTATATACGAGAAAGCAGTAATGTTACTAAGTAAAAAAATACAAGCAGATCGCAAATTGTCGAGTCAAGTTTGTAATTCACACGGACATCGCCGGATGTTGCATCAAATTTGTCTGGGTACTTAAAATTAATGAACTTCCGCTCTTCGTTTTAAGCGGTCATTTATCTGAAGATTCAAGTCGAAATTATTTATATTTACACCTGCGACTTTTCTGAGTTCCAAAACCTTTAATAAGTCTCATATAAAACGGTTCTAGTTGCATTTTAGACTTCGAAAAACTCTTATACAACAGTTTTGTCCGTCCGTCCGTCGCGTCGCGTCTGTATGTTATACAACTTTCAACTCAAAAACCGTAAGAGCTAGAGACTCGCGGTCAACGTCATTCGACTCAGCACAGTCGATATATCCCCGAAATGACTATGACATTTGACCTCTGACCTCAAGGTCACGTGATACCATTTTCTCGAACTCTAAGATTTACGGCAATTCATTGCCGTTTCTCACTTGTCATAATATAACTAAATGTGCTCGCGGTTTCACCCGCGTTTATGATTACTGCACCGCCCCTGTGGGTCGTAGCGTGATGTTATATAGCCTATAGCCTTCCTCGATAAATTTAATGAGCTATCCAACACTAAAAGAATTTTTCAAATCGACCCAGTAGTTCAAACAAACAAACAAACTCTACAGCTTTATAATATTAGTATAGATTAGAATGTTTACACGGCCAACTAGTCCTTACTAATGCGCAGTATTATGGATGCGATCACTCCATTGGATTAAAAAGTTACAATTTATGATTGACAGCGACTTAGCATTCAAATATAAATAAGGGCAATGGTAATTATATCAATAATATTCGAAATATCATCAAGTACATAATTCATAGAGTCCAAGCTTTCATAGCCTGTATAAATTGTCATTCAAGATGTTCCAAATTTAAACTAGAGATAGTCACATAAACGCAAATTTTATATTCACCTGCATCACATCATCATAGCGTCGATATACGATACACGAGGACTTTGATCAAGGACAAGGCCATAGAATTTCAGATTGTCCAAAAATTTCCAATTCTATATGAGTGAAGCGAAAAAAAAACACTTTATCTATGGGTTCGATGCACTCTGGCAAGTGATGGCCACGTACAAAACTGACAACAGAAAAAATGTATTTTGAATACAAAACGCGTATTCTTTTTTTTTCAGTTGCATCTGAAATGTATACGGTAGTTTAAATATAACATTAATGTTTTAGTGTTAGTTTAGCAGAAAATTTCGAAATGTATGCAGTTTATCGCGAAGTCCTTTGGTTGTGCAGTGTCATCGGTTTTCAGTGATATCCCAGAAGCAATATATATAGTAACACGGATTCTAGAAATGACCCCAGTAAACGACAAATACGAAAGTCTATTACCTTAAATGCAGTGCAGTGCTTGCGATTTCACTGGTGAACTCTTAAGCTACGATAAACGCTTACTATAAGTTTGATTGCCATCTATGGTTACTAAAAAGAGTATGAGGACATGAAACAAACGAAACTTTAACAACAATTATGATATAAGTGAAAACTCCAAATCTGACCTCTAAAAGACATAACATTCAAACCATGCACTGCACTATTATCATACTACTCATGATTAACTTAAAGTAACTTGAAATAAGAAGTAATAAAAATACAAGTAATGTTTAACCCACAATTCTTGTGATTTCAACAAAAATGGGCCGGCTCGACCGGGGAAGGACTACCCTCTCACAGAATATCGACGTGAAATAGCAGTATTCCTACTGTTGTGTTTCGTTCGGTGAGTGAGAGTGCCGGAGGACCAATCACCCTTTTCCCCCTTCCTGCTCCTTCTCCTTCCCACTTCCTTCCCTAAAGGGTCGGCAACGCGCAAGTGATGCCTCTGGTGTTGCAGGCGTCTATAGGCTACGGTGACCACTTAACATCAGGTGGGCCGTATGCATGTTTGCCACCTTTGTAGTATAAAAAAATAAAAATCTTTCCAAGAAATGTTGTCTTAAAAGAAAGAAGTCTTCTCGTGTGTCTTCAGAACTCGTAATAATTAATCTGACCGTCCAAATATGCAACGTCGCCGTCCCCATAGACAGAACATACTAATTTACATAAGTATATATTAATAAGCATCGCGGCTCGTAACAAGTTTGGCCAGATTATATGACGCGGAGTACATTCGAGCCTCACGTGATGTCATCGTCAGCACACATAACTGACTTAAAACCTCGAACGATGTGCCCATGTGTGTGTGAACATAAGACTTATCTAAACACAACACATACAAATTAATTCCATAGCCGACTGGAAACTTCCATGGTACAGCGTAATGTTTTTAAATTTAAAACAAGCCTTGCTTTACATCCCCTACTGACTATTGAATAGGCGTCTATTATAAAAGGAAATGAATCGGTACGACGAGCGAAATCCAGTTATCTTTAAAAAAAACTATTGTAAACAAGTTTTTGTACAACGCAGTAGAAAAACATGAGATAATCGTTCTTTCAGTAGATCACGATTCGCTTTCGATCAAGGATAATTGCTCGGCAATTAATAAAGTTCAAGTGACCGCCTCTATAGTAAATGATTGAGCGGTTTTTACTCAATTTACATTGTTTTAAAACAGATGGTAACAGCGATGGTGTTTTTGTAACAAATCGATATATCATTCCTCGTAATACGATTACTTTAAAAGAAAAACAAGTTTGAAAATTCACCGGCAAATTGGAAACATTATTCAAATTTCGTGAATATTTTTCTGAAGCTTATATAACAGTAACTATATTTCTTTTGTCGAAATTTAAATATAGGAGGCACATTCTCATATCTGTGTATAGTTGGGACACTATCTGCCATCTACGCAAGTGGCGATAACCTGGAGCAAACGTACAATGTAGGTACAACGATAACGATGTGCTATGAAAACATACTCGTTATGTAAGACAATAATAACATTATCATTCTAATTAAATATAACTCGAAGTAGGTATGGCACGATATATTCATCGAGTCAGGAATCGTCTTAGTCACCGACTACCATAAGACTGTGTGTATTGATGTCCTTACGACATACTTACCGTACTACACGATAAGAATATGACAGTCTGAGCCTCTTTCTGTTTCTATATTTACCGCCCATCGGCGTATGTAAGAATGCCGGGTGGGCCATGCCCACATCAGAAATGTCTGGTGCCTATCCCAGGATGTTGGGTTTCAACTGATAATAATTCAACTGATAACGGGCCAGGCAATCCTAGATAAGCCAACGGTACCATCAACATTTTTATTTATTTTTTAGCATCTGTAATTGTAAAAGAGCTGCACACGTCCTGTCAGATAGTAAGCAGCTTATAACTTATGGGTACTTCACGAAGCCAACCTGTTGGTTTGCTTCGTGAAGTACCCATAAGTTCGAACAGCGTTCTCTTAAGAAGCTTTGGAAACTCTTGCTACCGAACGAACATAAATATTACCTCATCTTCTGTAGAGTGGAGGTCGTTTCCTAATCAGAGTAATACAAGCTAAAGCAGGAGCCCTTGCTAAAAACCACATCGACAGATAAATAAAATGATATCTTATAGGTAAATGACACGTACACGAATTTCCATACATACAGTATTTGATAATGCCCGATATCAAATGTAGCTTTAAATGCAATAATCGCTAAACGACTGCTACATTAATATATTTAACCCGAAGTTCAAGGAAAAACAAGAATAGTATTCAAATTAATTGCACATCGAGCCTCAACAACTTGTATTATATTGATACAATAAATGAAGACTTCATAATAGTAAATATCAAAAAATCGTAAATGACGTAACAAAATATGTTGTTCGTGATATCGTGATCTTCCAAATTCAAAATTATGTTTTTTTTTGTTTTGATCGATTATTTTATCGATGATACCGACTAAAATATCGATACCCGATGTTATTGATTGTTTAAGAGTTGTAAGGAAGTGAAATGTATATGTGTAGTAAAATTAGTTGTTAGTAAATGAATATCAAGGAAGTCGCTTCCAATTTTCACTTCCTAGCGTATGTATACAAACAACAGTATTGTTTTGCCAGTAGGCACGTACCTACAGCATATTATGCAAACTCGTACTATAAACATGTGCAACTATGTAATAAGTTGTGCGTAAGCCACGTCACTCATATTTACCATCCATGACCTGCTTATCCATGTCGAGTTGTTACTCTCATCGAAGTGACTGCTTTATCTCATGTCATAACTCATAAGGGTGGAGCGAAGAGGAATACTTACATTATATCAGATTTTTTTTATAATCGCGTTTTCAAATTCTCTACAGTTCATTGATTACCGATGATTCTATCAGCGTCAGTATGGATAATAATAATTTATTTATTTATTACAGAATGGTTCTAAAAATCAGATCTTAAACTAGATGTAGATAGGAGAGGACAAAAGAAATAAAATAGTCCATACTAATATGATAAGTGCGAAAATCATTATGCCTTTTTGTCTATAACTCTTTCACGGCTGAACTACTAAACAGAATATATTATTATGAAATTTGGCAAGAAGATATAGTATAAATTCTGGTGAAGAATAGACACTAAAGCAAGCATCCTTTTCCCTGAAATGAGTTTTCATGGGTGAAACCGCGAGCAGAAACTAGTTATTTAAAATAACAATTGTTTTTTTTATGAACAAGACAGATATCACGGGTCGTGATATTGATTGATATAATTTTCCATAAATATTTATGTTATTTTCATCAGTTTTTATATAAAGTTCTTCTCTTATAAAATCTATAGTTACTTCAGCAAGCCACGTTTTACTTTCTACAATATTCATTTCCTATTAAGCGCACCCAATCCACTTATATCCGTCGTAAATGTATAAAATTTATATATCGATATGATTCATATGAACCATAACAGGTTTGTTGTAACGAATATATGTACATCAGTCACAGTTACATTATCTGTGGAGCAATTAATTAATCGTTTCACGTGATGCTGTTAAATGTTGTTATAAAAACTGATATTGAATCCTTACTAATAAGTAATAAGTGAATTTGTTTGTTTGTTTGTTACGCTTTCACGCCTTAACTACTCGACCGATTAGCATGAAATGCATACACGTTGTCGGGGGTACAGAATAGGACACTAGGGTACCTTTCATCCAGAAAAACGTACTGTTACTAACCTAACCTAACCTAACCTACATTTACGCGAGCGAAGCCGCGCGCAAAATATAGTAGAAGCATAAAAATAAATAGTGGAGGCCATAGATTGGCGTTGAATACATTCATGAAGTGTAGCGCAAGTTTAATGGCTCAATGCTTGTTTTTCTTCGCACACAAACTTACAAATGGTCTCAATGATCAACAAAGAGTCAAGGTGAACGTTATTATGTAACCTAAGATAGCTTTATGTTCCGCAGCGACCGACGCGACGACGTGATTTTTTTCAAGTACACAATGATATTTGTGCCGTTAACTGACGTTTACCATCGACATTGATTGCCAATTTTTTCTAGGAAATATTTTAAGATTTATATGTAAATTGATTGATGTAAGAGGAAAATGTGTAGTAACTTGCGAATCAAATCTTTTTTGTACTTATGTGATGACGATGAGTTTATACGTATAAAATAGCCACTCTTTTTAACGGACTTCAAAAATACGAGGAGGTTCTTAATTCAACTGTGTTTTTTGAATTGAAAATTTCTTTAGGCGCGTTGAGCACTTCTTGGGTGAACAAAAATCATAGAACTCGCGTCATCGTCACGCTTCGTCATCGTCACGCTTCCACCATTCCATTCTTGAATTATTTTAGAATATTAACAATATCTCAGAAATGGTGCGTCCTACGCAAAAACTAACGAAATTTTAACTCCCTTAATAAGCCCTAAGAGAGTATCAGGAATCCGACCCACCCCTTTTTGTTTTGTTTTCTTTTTATTTATAAAGAAGTGTTTGTGATCAAGGATTAACGTTTTCACTTCTATCGGCAATCCCAAAAGACAGCCCCAATTTTTTTTTTTATGTTATCTTTGTTCTTGGTGAACCGATTTCGATGATTCTTTTTCTTTTGAAAGCGTGCTGCGTCTGTATATGTATGTATGTAATTATTGTGCGTGCCAATGTTATGTTCTTATGATTATAGTAAGACATCTCAAGTTTATTGTAGTTACAAACCTACCTTGGCTGAGACCGATTACAATCACTGTACATTATATTATCCTTATAATTTGATTGTATTTAGTATATTTAACAATTTTTGCTTAGATGAACTCTAAATGAATATCTATATATTAATACGTGAAGCGAAAACTTTGGATCCCTTTTTACGAAAATTGGGCGGGCGGGGAGGAGTATGAAATTTCGCACACTTATAGTTTATACAGAGAAGAAGTGACGAATCCTAATATTTATATAAAATATGCATTAGAAATACATTAAATTAATGAAAAAACACTAACGCACACAACCATGCATTTGACACACGCAGTCGTATCGCGTTCGTAGTATTTCGGCATTGTTCGTCTGACGTTGTCATACAATTCTTTGTAAGGCATAGTTACAAGTAGTTTTCTTTATTACAATAAATTTAATAGTACCTTATATTTATATGTAATAAAGAATTTTGGTCGAATTTTGACCACTAGGCGATCGCTAGTTTTAATAATTGCTTGTTAGTCATAGGTATCTGTTGAGTTAGATGTGAAGTTTTAGTGGGTAGCTACTTTCTTGCGTGGTAAACGCATAGATTGTACTTTAGTAGAAAAATAATATTGTTACACCCAGTGCCATCTCTCAGCATTGTGGGGAAGACTCGGCAGTTCCGTCTAATAATTTATTACAGTGCCATCTATTGATATCTTACAGAACTACGTAGTTTGTAGGTACGCGAATATTAAAGATAACACTGTAACATTCTCGAATCTTCGTACTGTTTACATACCGGGTATGGCGTTTCTAGAAAACTCCAGAAACGCTTTAACCGCGTATAAAAGGGAAAGGCCAGCGCTCGCTGAGTCAGTTAACAATCGTAAGCGGTCAAGTATTCATCGAAGCAAACGGAAGCGAAAATACTACAGAGTTTGAAGCAGTTACAGTGGAAAAGTGTGGTACAGTGTTTATTGTGTTTTAAATTTAAATGTGTGCTAGAATAAAACGTGTTTTAGTCGGTAATATTGTTTACATTCTTATCCCTCGAACCCAGCACGTAACAATATTATGCTGATAGTAAGCTGTAGACACAAGAATACGCAATTACTTTATAACTTTTTTGTTGTTTTTGAAGTAGGATTCTTTTTTTGAATTTTTTGTTTTTCTTCTTATAATTTGTTATTACTATACGAAATACAAAGGCTATTTTTAAAATTAGTATACCTACATATAGATATTATTAATAACATGCAATATCAATAATCTACGTCAATATTCATTATATAATTTGTGTTCAAAGTCAGGTCGTTTAGTGTTTTCTCGTATAGGTAACTTAAGTATTTGCTGTTTTTGGCAATTCAAAACAAAACACACTTGGCCTAAAGTCAAGTAACTACAAATAAAAATATAAACGATATCGGAAAGTTAAAATACAGACAAATTAATTTGTATAAAGAAAAACAAAGCCACCGATTTCTTCATACGAAACAGCAATTTCATAGATAAACGTCGCCGTCGTCTACATCTTGAAGTGCAACTTAAATCCTTTTCGAGCTCTACACACATTTGTGAATAAGCGGTTCGTTAGTTCAACGAGAGGACAATTCCTGTCATTGAACTAAAGAGCCACTTATTGGCAATTTCTGTAAAAATATCAAACAGGTTTAACTCTGTTATTATCTAGATATTTCGACGAATTCCCTGCCATTAACCAAAGTGGTCCAGTCTGATATCGTAAATCCATTTATATTGTAGTGAATACATTTTTCACATGCATATTAAACATTGCATTTAAATACATACTTTTTGTAAGCTGCGTTCAGGTTGCGGTCAAAATATATCTGCTCCCTAGCTTTTATTATTCCCAAGTCACTTGGGGTCGGCTTTCTAGTCTAACCGGTTTTGACTGGATATCAGTTTTTACACGGAGCGATTGCCATCTGACCTCCACAACCCGAAGGCTAACGATACCCTAAGACTAGACCAGTGTCAGGATATTAGAGGGCACTGACTTCCCAATAACGACTGCCATAGTGTTCATGGCATCCGGGACCGACAGCTTAACGTGCTCTCCGAGGCACGGAGCAGGCGATAATTATTGTCAATCAATATGCACATAATTTCGAATAGTCATATACCTTTCGGAAGTCGGAGGTGCGCGACGTGGGTTCGAACCCGAGACCCTCTGCATTGCAGTGTGTTGGTCTCCCCACTGAGCTATCGTTGTCAAAATATACTGATTGCCCCTCGCGGTTTCACCTACATTTGTGATAACTGCTCCTGTGGCCCACAACTTCATATAACCTTCCTCAAGAATAGAGCTATTAAAAATCAAAAGGTATTCTTAATCGGGCTGGTACTTGCACTTATAAATTCGCATTCGAACAAAAACAAACAAACTCTTCAGCTTCATTATGTTATTAATTATTATAAATAGACATGTCTAGCCTTATGTCAAGTCGTTACAGTTACATCTAGCATCGAATAGATTATATTGTTCAATAGATAAGTGCTCTAATTCGTTACATAAGGACAGTAATATGCGCTTCAACAAAACAATATTTAGTCGTAAATGATAAGTGATTTAACGATAAATAGTCGTACGAGTCAAAATTGTACCTAACTAATCTATGATAAAATGTTTAAGATTATGTGTACTATTGTCCGCGTAACCTTGAGCGATCAGGAATTGTAAACATTACTGAGACAAAATAAATCAAATTCTTTGTGTATTATCTACTACATAAACTAAGATTTTAACAAAAAAGAAGAAATATTCTAAAACAAAAATGCACGAAAAGTAAAAAAATTATTGTTTATTCTTGTGAATAATTAAATTATTGTGCTTGATGGAGAGTGGTATGTTATTCAATACATATTTGACATTTATTTTTATTTAGGTAAAATACCATTTCTGATATTTTTGACATTGAGAACAGATCGGACCTCTATTTTAAACAATTTTTATTGCGAGAATTGGCACTCTGGTCAATATGGAAACTACATAATATCGAAATCCCAGAACAAAAATAAAACTTTCTCTCTTTTGAAATCACAGAATTTCGATCAAAATGAATTCAACATTTATTGTCTGGTGTTGTTAACTTGATTTCTTCAACTGACGACGAACCATCAGCAATAACTGTTCATCACCATGAGCGCCAAAAAGGAAAGAAAAATTGTCAGTCTTTGGGGACTGTCGGTAGAAGTGAAAACTTTAATCCTTGATCATAAACACTTCTTTATAAAAAAAAAAGCGGCTGTTCGAATTCTTGATACTCTCTTAGGCGTTATTAAAGGGGGTCAAAATTTCGTTATTTTTTGCGTAGGACGCACCATTTCTGAGATATTGTTAATATTCTAAAATAATTCAAAAGTGGAAAGCGTGGAAGCGTGACGATGAAGCGAGTTCTATGATTTTTGTTCACCCAAGAAGTGCTCAACGCGCCTAAAGAAGTTTTCACTTCAAAAATAGTATATTATTTGCCTTGAAGTGCAACAATCATAATGATATTATTAATAAACCATAAGCTTTAAAGTTACCTAATTAAATAAGTACTCATATGTGAGACAAGTGGCGTTGCTTGAGATAGCGAGCATCGTTTGATTAGTGACGAGCACTTCAGTTCTGCGGCAATTTTACAAACATCTGTATATGTGGTATGTAAAACTTATCATAGGTCATCCATCATCATCACTTGTAATTACTTTTATATTCTTACTATATTTTGCAGGCAGATTCGTCCGTGTAAATTGTAGGCTATTTGTAGGTTATGTCAATTTTAATTCTTGCCCTTTTCTGTACCCCTGACAACGTTTATGCGAAATTCATGATGATGTGTCGAGTAGTTAAGGCGACAAAGCGTAACAAACAAACAAACTCACAATCGCATGTATAATAATGTTAGGATTCCTAAAAGAACACTTAATCCTTAACGTTGTCTATAGTAACTAAACTACTTTGAATTTGTTCTTTATATTACAGGAGTCTTTATAGGATAAGTTACAATTATTGTTGAAGGTACTTACGATTTATTTTCTCTTTTAAAGACATTATCATCTATACATCTATACAAATAAATCAAAATTGTCTGGTTGTAATGTCAAAATAACAGCTTTTTATCTAATGCATATGAAAGTATATAAGGTACCAATACGAAAACATCTATTTTTAAAATTTTTGTCTGTCTGTTTGTCTGTTTGTTCCGGCTAATCTCCGAAAAGGCTGAACCGATTTTGACGGGACTTTCACTGGTAGATAGCTGATGTTATAAGGAGTAACTTAGGCTACCTTGATTTTAGAAAAAAAAAAAATCCGCGGAGTCAAACATTTTTAGTTAAAACCTACGCGGACGAAGTCGAAGGTAACAGTTAGTGGTGAATATAATTCCAACTATATCACCTAAGTACAAAATAAGAAAGAAAGCGCTCTATCTAAATCAAAGGTTCCCAGACTTTTTTTCTCATAGACCACTTTCAGAATTTAGCTGGTTCCGGTGGACGCCCTGCAACTACATTTCTACCATATTCCTTAGCATTCGTATTTATATTGGTGAAGAATCAAATACGTTCATGTAATGCTGAACTTTTTTTTTTAGTAGTTCCCTACCGGGAAATCGGTAGGTTCGAGACTACTGGTACTGAATATGGAATATGCAAGTTTTCATAAGTAACAGCCGCTGAGCTTCTTAAAATATTATCTGCCTATTGATAGGTGAAGTCAAGCCAACATTTTAGTTCTTCACTATCGGAAGCATATAAATTTTCGTGGACCCCCGCTTACGAATTGTGAACCCCCATTTTTTTGTCTCCCGTGGAATCCTGGGGGTCCACGTGGACCACATTGGTAACTAATGATCTAATTATTGCTTAAGGCATATTAACATCTTACAATAAAGTTACCTAAACCCTGAAACGTTATCTATGAATCACGATATACATATTTGAGCAATTCTGCTTCGTTCTGATTACAATACACAAAAAGTAATCTACATTTCGAAAGCCACATAAAGAGACATATTATTTGCAACATTGTAGAAATATAATCTCTAAGCTAGCGAACATATATAATATAAATATAATATAGTAGAGAAACTGGCATGTAATAGTTTTCAAACTAATTAAAGATATTAACAGCTCTTCTTTCTTTATACTAAAGAGCTTTGCTCTTGTCAGTGGAGTATACTGTATACACCATCTTTCTCGATTTTCGGTTAATCTGGTACTGAACAGTTATTAAAGATAAAAAAAAAACGACAAGCGACGTCTAGGTATCCATTGAGCTATAAAATAGTCAAGACCTTATCTATACTAATATTATAAAGCTGAAGAGTTTGTTTGTTTGTCTGAACGCGCTAATCTCAGGAACTACTGGTTCGAATTGAAAAATTATTTTAGCTTTGGATAGCCTATTTATCGAGGAAGGCTATAGGCTATATATAGGAGCGGCGCAGTAACTATAAACGCGGGTGAAACCGCTGCCACATCTAGTGTTTGTATAACTTTAAACTTCAGACACGTGGGATCAAGGCGATGCGATTATAAAATAAATGAGCAAAAAACATGTGTCAAGTCTTAAATGTAAACAAAATAAAAAACTCACATCGAGATAAGATAGTAAAATGATAAAATTTATTCCGCAGTAGCTAATATTTTTAAATAAACTTTTTATTTGTGAAATGTGACTAGATAACATTAAGAGCTCGATACGTTATATTATACGACAGTTTAACACATTACTACGTAATATTAGTAGACAAAGGTCAAAACTTGCACCCTAGGTCATCGATATACCTAGGTAATCTGTGTGCAGATATATCAAAGTACTATGACGCCAGCAACTTGCCCGCACGGATGGCGATGGCGCAGTGGTTTAAGTGGCCGCCTCGCCGCTGCCACTGCGCCGATGGTTGTGGGTTCGAATCCTACATGGGACTAAAAGGGGAATGCCCATTTTTGGCTAACGTGTAATTTTTAGCCGTCCTAGATTACACGTATGATAAAAAATATATTATAATTTCTAATCATTTTTCGTACTATTAATTTACCGAAAGAAGATAGCAAAATCTATATAATAAAAAAAGTATCGTAACAGAACTAACTAACTCATAACCATAACATAAATCGGCTTCCTTGCCTACTCGGTTTGCGTGATTGTATTTCTTTCGTTGTGCTTTTGTTATTTTATTTACAAACAAGCTTGATAATGTTCAATTTTTAAACAATTTTTTAATTGTGTATTAATGATGATGTGTGACGAGAGTATGTGAGAAAAACATTTATAAAAAAATCTTGTCATCGGTATAAATAAAAAAATATTTTATCTCAATTCCTTGTGTATCATTTAATGACATTGCATACTATCATTTAGATATGGTTTATAATATGGGCGCTCGTGGCCAAAGTTACTATGGGTAGTGGGCATTCCCCTTTGTGTGATTCACAAATGGTTGTTCTGAGTCTGGGTGTCCTTTGTGTCTGTTGTTTGAATGTTTGTAAACTCCCCCGCGACACAAGAATTATTCCAAGTTCGAGCGTCGCCGCGTCGCCGCGTCGTCTTTTTATTAAAAACAAAACATTCACCGGCACACCGCGACGTAATTTTAGCCTGTATAGTATACCTATTCCAATGACGCAACATTTCCATTTGTTTCGAATAAAAAAAGTTAAACCGGTTATTTTTTGTATCTATATCAAATTAGCTTTCGGCCGCTAAAAAACTTAATAACCTGTCTTCGTAGACTACGTTTCACGATTCAAACTCTCATATTCTTTGTAATACAGTGTTGATAAACATCGTTTAGCAGTTATATGATTAGCACTTAAAACGATATAATGTTTAACACCGAGTTGTTCCGAGAACGTAAGCAGCCGGTCCCTTGACCCTTCTCAAGGCTGACTTGGCTTCCGCTACCGAGATTATGTGGCTGTTAACTCATCTACAAACAAACCACGACTATGCTCCTACCGAGCGGTAGCACTTCTGAATAACATTGTTTACGCTTTATAACAACAGTTTTTGACAGGAATCTTCAATCTACTAGCTGTGCCCGCGGTTTCACCCGCGTTTATCATTACTGCGCCGCTCCCGTGGGTCGTAGCGTGATGTTATACAGCCTATACCCTTCCTCGATAAATAGGCTATCTAACACTAAAATAATTTTCAATTCGAACCAGTAGTTCCTGAGATAAGCACGTTCAAACAAACAAACAAATTCTTCAGCTTTTTAATACTAGTATAGATTGGACTTTTAGGGTAGTTGGACATATTGCTACTTAAACGTTTTGATCGTAAAGCAACAAGTTGTATATTACATTATTTATATGTCCGCTATAAACATAATTCTTGGACTCTCATTGAGGTTGCAATAAATATAATCGTTATTATTTAACAGTAATGTGTTAATTACTCCAATGCCAGACCTCTTTGAAAAACATTTGTGACCGACAGGGACAGGTCGCTGGCATTCAAGACATCAGGGCTAAAAGCCGCACTATAGAATAATCTTTAAAATAAACTCTTATTACATATAAATACTCCTGATTAATAATATCCATCTGCTGAAGAACCTAAATATCGCACACACACACATCGTACATATTTGACAAAATCTGATCCATTTGAGGATTTCCAAATTTAATACATCCATGAATGACTTGGACAAGAATACTGAAGAACTCAACTCATAAATCATGATCCAGTCAAAGGTTCTTTAGACTTGCCTCGTAGAAATAAGTACCATTATAGTATGATACATCGTTGCGTGGTTTTAATAGGTACTTTAATTCCGTTGTATGTTTCCAATTACCAAATTATACAGAGAAGATTAGAACAGGATCCACCAAAATAACACGTTAGACAATTACGAACAACAAACTGGATATCGGACTAACTTTTACAACAACAAGGTAATAAACGCCCGGAATAAATCAATTTACAATAGAATAATATTTGTACATGAAGGCACTTAGTATAAAAAGGAAAAAGTAAAAATGTTGTCAAAGACAGATGAACTCTAAATGTGATGCCGGTGAGTCCAAATAGTTTTATATTAAAATTGATAATTATTAGGAGATTTGTGCGAGTGAAAAAACCAGTACATGAATTGTAAAACTCAGCGTTTATCTGAGTAAGCCAGGTGACTTCAATTTGCTCATAAGTTAATAACGGTATCGGCCATTCTATCTATTACCTAAATATTTAATCATCTATCGCCCGATTAGATAAGTCCACTATCGGATTTGAATTACAAATTGAAAATAGATCCGCGGTCACATACCTACATAATATCAGAATCATGTACTGGTATGATGTAATAGGCCTATTATTTCGACAATATAAACAAAAATCACATGTTCGGTTATCTCACGTTGATGATGACACAGGTGATCGAAACCAAATCCTTTGGATAAACGTTGATAAGCCTTTTCTGTGATTTGGTGATAGAAAATTGCCAAAAACCGAAGGTTATCCAAAAAATTTAAAAATATCGATTGTGGTAACACAGTAAGTATACAGCAATGAATGATAACTAAATGTAAATTTCTCATAGTAATAGATTTTAATGAGTCGGCAATAATTGCAATAGTCTTACTTATAGATTACACCACAGTCACGCATTAAAAAATAATAATTGAATAAGTCTTTTCGCCATCGTCCTACACGACATTTTCACTCCCATCATTTAGATGGTTGGCAGTCCACAACTGTGCGTTTCTCCAGGAATTTTCTGCCTTGCACAATAAAACTGTGGAATGAGCTGTCGCCTGCGGTATTTCCGGACCAATACGACCTTCAACACTTTAAGAAAAGAGCGTACTCCTTTTTAAAAGGCCGGCAACGCACTTGTAACTCCTCTGGTGTTGTAGGTATCCATGGGTGGCGGTAATCGCTTACCATCAGGCGATCCGTCTGCTCGTTTGCCAACGAATTCATAAAAAAAAACTGAATAGATCCTTTAGTTCTACAAAGTACCTATTCTGATTGTAGTTTTAGAGTTATGGCTACGGTCAATTTAATTATTATTAGTTATTATTAATAGTTAATATTAATTATTAGTCAATTCAATTAAATAACAATAAAGGTGCCCGAGCCGGACAATTATGATTTTATTTATAGACGACACAGAAGATAAATAATTAATAAGGAAAACTACATACTGCAAAATGTTATCGACAGTGTACGACGCATTTTATTTCGAGTTGAATAAAAACCATGAGTTACGATTACTGTTCGATCGCCTCCTAAATTCATTATAAATACTATTATATTAAATGTCAATAAGAGTGGTTACTGTTTGCCAACATTTTATCGATACCATTAATTCCAAACTGCAACCACAGTGCAGTATATACAAATTCTAATGCTTGCGACGGATGCCATAAAGGGTCGCATAACAGTACAAGCAAGAGTTTAATGCGCTCCCTAAGGGTCTCGATATTTTACAAATGGCCTCTCATCAAAGGGGACCTTTAAGCTGTATCGATCCAAATTCAGTGGCTATTCCCTTGTGGTCCCCTCAAATACCCCTATCATCGCACATTGTATTTACTGCTAATCGTTACAAACGGTTCCCGGTTCCAACACACTTCACATTGGTATCTATGTCACCCGATCTACTTTCGTATCTCTACGAACAAGCTTCTGTTTCATTTGAATTAATACAATGCTCTTTTCTACAGTTTTTATTGCCCATCAAGTTACAAATTGTCTGAATTCAAACCGTGTCTAATATTTATGTCATAAAAAAGTTATTATGTCGTTTCTATCATTTTCCTCGCCTTTGCCATACTGCGCATAATATCGATAACTGTTACATAAAATATTTTGTACAAACATGTTCAAGTTACCTAATCTATATCAGTTCGTACGTTCGATGTTATTTTTAAATTAAATATTATTAAAATCATGTGACACTTCTATTGATAACAAGAACCGCTTACATTTCAAAAATACTTTGATCTATACACATTTTCCTTTTTCTATTGAAACTCGTCACAGTTGGACCAATTGGCAAAGCCTTTTGATAGATACGATTTATAAAATCATGTTCATACTTAAATAGTTATAGACATCCTGCAGAGTAACGATTACTCTGACATCTTTATCTCTATCTTTAAATAATTTAACGATGCCATGATTACCTGTGCTCTTAAATAACATATAATATAACGCTAATAACTATATTCCAAGCTATATTAGATTAATGAGTGGAAAAGTTTATGTAATACAAATAATATATATCGCTGTTGAGGCCAGTAACGAGTTAACAACATGTGTCAATGTGTGCGAACTGGGTCAAACGCGAGATACCTACATAATGTAACTGTGTGCAACAGAAGACGGCAACGGAGGTCAATGCCCTTCGTGGCACTGAGGCCAACGACCCCTACTCCACACCCTTACGTCAGGTGAGCGAATCTGGGGTAGTTTTCATCTCGCTCTGTATCAATGTAAATAAACACAACACGTGCTCCGAGATTAACTTCGTAAACGTGTTTGGTAAGAATACCGAAGGTCCTTGTGATCCGTTTAAATTTTATGTATCACCGAAAACTTCTCTGGTGAGTCACGTGGCGAGTTGCTTTTATAGGTCGTGATGTTTCGAATTTTCTGCATCATAATAAATGAAGAGTTCTCTGATTCCGAAAGCATAGTTTTCGCAAAATAGAGTATTTTTACAAGCTGTTCGTTTTACGTGTTGTTTTAGAATATATTTCGAGAACAGGAGATGATAATATTATCGTTTAGCCGCAGCCTTGGCTGGTTAGCGATAATTGCACGTTGGATAAGAACCATCAAAACTCGGTCATGCGTATAATAGTAACGAGTAAAACTCGACTGTGGCTTTATCTGTGAAGACTGCGTCGAAAAATTTCCTAATAACAATAGCTATTAAGCTTTGTGTTGGTATTATCATTGTGTTTACAGAAATCGGGGTGTGACCAAAAGACGCACAGGCGCAGTAAATAGGGCCGTGCCGTGCGTTCTCGAGAGCACGTACGCACTGGCCGACCTTGTCGGTATTTGTGACTCCAACCTTTAAAGTGAGCAAGCACAAATAACATGATGTACCGAATGTACACGGAAATAGTTTATGGAGTACAGAATCACTAACAGTGGGATAGTGTAAAATAAACTGACGTTAACAACGAAAAGCTACTTTACGAAATTTCCACACCATTGATCTTTTAGATCTGTTCTTGCTAATTGTTAGATTATTTGAAATTTTCATCTATCTTTGAATTTCTTGGAAACGTTAAATGAATTGGTTTCCATTAAGCTTAAAACCTAAATAAAATGGCTTTTAAGAAATCGAGGCGAAGAAATTAACAGACAGTTGTAAATATTAAAAGTTTATTTTACTTTTCCTGTACTTAATGTATGTATATAATATAGCATCCCCACATTTAGCTGGGTGTGTCAATGTTCACACGCTCGTTCCGGATTCCGGAATGTTCTACAGATTGAGGTTAAAAAGCCGTGACACGTTTCTTTTTCTATTCATGAAACATACAAACTAACAAAGAGTATAGATATATAGGAGCAGTTAAAGTAACAGTTAATATTTAAATGTATGTAGATATCTGTATAAGTACATATTATTTCAAAAACACATTTCATTATATACATATATAGGATAGATGGCACGTGTTTATTTTCAACAAAATGTTAATAAAATCAAGACCTTTTATAAACTACTAGCTTTTGCGCGCGGCTCCGCCCGCGTGGTACCTACATCAATAAAAAGTAGCCTCTGTCCTTCCCCAGGTTTTAAACTATATCTGTACCAAATTTCATCTAAATCGGTTGAGTGGTTTAGCCGTGGAAAGGTAACAGACAGACAGACAGACAGATAGACAGACAGTTACTTTCGAATTTATAATATTAGTAAGGATTCTACTGCTGACCACGGACCCCGTTATATAAACTTAAACCACCACTCACTGACTGACTGACTTAGAGAAATAGAAATCTTAAGGGGGAGTCGTAGGAAAAAGAAAAATATAGCGTCGTATAGAGAATCGTTTAAAAGGCCCGAAAAAAATTGCCTGACCTTCGGAAGGCCAGCTATTGGTGGTGGTGCCCCATCGGATCTCGGAAACGGTGATATCTACGGGAGTCGTTCTCGAACAAAATGTTCCTAAAACCCTGGCAACTTTTAGGGGGAAAAACATGGCTTCCATACAAAAAACATGGCCGTCATACAAACTTTGACCTCTAATATCCTTAACAGTTAGAGATAGGTGGGGTATGTTCCAACAAATGTCATAGAAGTCGACGAGATCTTTCCAGAAAAGGTCATTTTCAAGGTCACCGGGGGTCATTGGTAATTTTTGGCTTCGGGGGTTTTCAAGGTCCCTGAATCCGAATCTAAAATTAGTTTTTTTATTAAACCAAACTGTCGCAACCACGCGAAATGCTAGTCTCAGTATAAGAATGGTAATACCGTAGACTCCCACTCAGGCCCACATGGCACATGCTGGCTCAGGGCCACATGAAGTTAGCAGACTTCACACATATTCAAGAACATTATGGAACACTTCCAGACATGCACATACGTCACGATGTTTTCCTAATAGAACAGCAATATATTTTAAAAGTATTATATGGATATCACTATTAAATCACATATATTTTAATGTTGATTCAAACCCGCATCACACCATCTGAATCTAACAAGATCCTAAAATGTAATGCCAATAGAAATGGGTGTGAATTACAAAACGATAGGTGATAAACAGAATGTTTTTCAACAACCGACGATGGTCTGATGATGTTTCATTAGGTACCGTCAGTGAATTGAACACCAATGGACACTGTATGACGACAGGATGACCTTCCGTACACTCGTAAAAATAGACAACACCTAAGTTAGTTACAATAACAATTATGTATATTATGTCTATCGCAAATGTATCTCTATTAACTAGCCTACACCTGTCATAGCTGTGCTGAATCCTGAACAATGGCACAAAGAAAATCTGTTACACCTTATTATTCAATCAAAAATACTCCTGAGAAATTATTCACAATAACAATTGAGCATCCGTCCCATTTTTTGTTAATTTTTGCTTGATGGTCGATCAAGCAAATCGTCCTTGCTTTGTGTAACTATATAAACAAAACAACTACATCAAGTCTAAATTTAGTCAATACTTTCTCGGATATTTGGCATCGTGAATCGAAAACAACGTTGGATGTAATCACCAAAGCAAGCACTCTATAAACTTCAATGTTCAGCCGAAATTGGGCTTTTATATGTATCGAGACCTCGGAAACAATACCCAGCCATATAGCTGTCAAAGTGGAGAAACAAAAAGAGGCATCAATGCCATCAGCTGCTTGTAAGTTAACAGTTAAACGAACGGCGTCGGCGTCGCGACAAATAAAAGCAATAACGCTTTGTGAAAATGTTAAAGGAATTTTGTAAAGTTGCGATATTCAGCAACATGACATTATTCAGAGCAAATATATTAACAACAGTACAAATTTGCAAATTAAACGTTGGTTTTACACGATACAGGAGCTGTAACTGTGCTACTAGGTCGACGGGGTATAAGCGTTCAATGTTTTAAAGCAAATTCGATAGTATGATATCATGATTATTTTTTATGCAGATTAGATACAAGAAAGTCGATGGCCTCGTCAATGTTTTGATTTCAAAGAAAGACGTGTCGACGTGTAATGTATTTATCTACTCTCACATAATATTTTTTGTTGCACATCGCTATCGATATTTATGGTTGACGTATGAAGTGCGTAAGCATGTCGCGATCGCACGACCTGGCTTCTTTTCCTATCTTCCGCTGGCGTAAGTCACTAGAGCGCGCTTATGAGATTCTTGGCAGTAAGTACTTCACATAAAGACTGATTGATTGTTTCTTTTGGGAAGTACGTCATAGTACGTCGCTGGAGAATTGTCGTCACACGTACTAGCGAAATAAAAATATCCAAATGTTTTAGCAGTTTATTAAAGACTAGATGTTCCCGCGGTTTCACCCGCGTTTATCGTTACTGCGCCGCCCCCGTGAGTCGTAGCCTGATATTATATAGCCTATAGCCGTCCTCGATAAATGAGCTATCCAACACTAAAATAATTTTTCAATTCTGACCAATAGTTCCTGAGATTAGCGCGTTCAAACAAACAAACAAACAAAGTCCTCAGCTTTATAATATTAGTATAGAAGAAGCAAGCAGAACCGATCGCCACGTGTGCAACGGTAACGATCATTAGGCGTTCGTTTAACTACAAATAGCATTAATTAACGCAGTGGAATAAAACTAATTACAACCGCACTAACCAGCACTGTTTGAAAATATTTCTGTTTGAGCTCCACTTAGAACCGAGAAACCAAAATAACAAACGTGTTTAATGCCGAAAAATACGCTTTACTGTGACCCGACTTTTTCTTTATCTGCGATTAATAGTGACTATAAAATAGTTACGGATTTGATTGAAAATTGTTCTTACATGATTCTTATAAATGCTTTGTCGCGGTAAGTTCTTATCTTATACCTACAGTTGAGTCTTAACGCGTTCCAGTTGCCACCAATGCCGATATTTGTCGACAGGAACTTTGATAAGTATCCATAATAACATATTGCGTATGTTATTGTACAAAAACAAATGTTAAATTAATAATATTATAAATACACATCAATTCCGCTCGTTTTAGATATGAGCGCAAACGAGACGTACACAGCAGCTACGCCGTTCATGTTTTATGACTCCAAAGATTTACTTTCATATTGTAAAATATGAATAGCTTGATTCCTAGAAGAGAATTTATTACTACTTCAATGTAAAATCAGTGAACAATACAGTGGTATTTGAAGAAAAAGGTCGAAGCAATTTCATTATTGGATCGGAGATAAGTTCTTATATTTGTTTGGGAGGCGTCACTAGGTCTACAGAGGGCACAAGAGAGGTTATTGGAAATAAGAACCACTATACCTTGACATCCAAAATATCAACTACGTTCGACATACTGCTAGTATTCCTATATTAATAACTGTGGGTATTTTCAAAGAAAAACGTTTTATGTAAGTTAATGTGGGTAAACATTCTTGAGAGAGCCACTGTTAAAGCCTGGAGTAGTAGGTATTTGGAAAGGACCTCTGCGGTATCTATAAGATCGCAGCTAAACCATCGCGTGTCTTATTCCTACAATATATGCAGCTTCTAGAGTTCTTTAAGGAGGTGCGATGTTCTCACGAACTAATGAACTTGTTACATGTGCTGGCAGTGCAACGACTCCTTTTTTCTAGGAATCGGACAAACTACTTGGCAACAACACCCTGCAATGGCCAGTTGGCTATACGACTAATATCTAAGTAGGTACTATAGTCATTGCAATCTTTATTAATACTAGCGGTCGCCTAGTGCTCGAAATTCGACCAAAGTTTGCCTGTAAGATATTTCTGATATATTATGTTATTATAATTATATTGATATATGCAACCATAGTTACGCGCTTCGACTGCGTGTGTCAAATGCCTGGTTTTTCATTAATTGAATGTATTTCTAATGCATATTTTATATAAATATTAGGATTCGTCCCTCCTTCTCCATATAAACTTTAACTGTGCCAAATTTCATACTCCTCCGTCCGCGCAATTTTCGTAAAAAAGGGTACAAAGTTTTTGCTTCACGTATTAATATATATAGATTATTAACAATAGTTCCTAGACAATGTTTTAATAAGAAATAAAAGCAATAAGCATCGCACTAGTTATAAGAAGCGATAGACTAAACAATAGTTAGTCATAATTCTGAATCAAAGATGTCATTCTTGTGTCAATCCGATAAAATAACGATACTGTACGATATTTTGTGACATTTTGCCAACAAGCCACATTGGTGGTCTTGTTGGTTTTTGGCTTATTGGCGCTCAATAATTAAATTGTGGCAAAACTTTGATCTTACATTTATTGCTCAATATGACACCCCAAGCTTAAATTAATTTCGTTTAGAAATTCTAGACACGTACAAATTTCCTATAATCTCAGTTGCACGCACACGTAGAATGTGACAACAATTGACAACTAACCTGCCTCCTGTTGCACGGGTCCGTTTTAAGCTTCTTAATCTCAGTCCTGTGTTGAAACACGGGACACAAGGGCATAGAATATACGAAAGACACAAAATGGTCATGCTCATGATTATCTCCGCAGGGCACTGAGAACATAGAAGCTACGAAAGATGAACAAAAAAAATCATCATCATATCAATCGTCGTCATCTTTATCAAACCGTGATTCGAATATTTCATATTACAAATATAAGCAATGAAAACGAATAAATCAACATTCGAATTCGTACAATTTTCGGATTAATTTTCTTTTTAATGACTACCACGTATCTGTAATCTGCTGGCATTATACAACTACACAAGATATATTTATTGGTTTATAATGATCCCATTAAATTTCATAAGTATCTGACACGAACGCTTCTTTGATCACGTAGTTTTATTGAGTTGATAAAAGAGTTTTATTGGGGGTTAATAAACATTTAGCAATGTACCACATTTTGAAAATGCATTTGATCTTTTTACTAGAAAATCGTGGTCTCGTCTTCATTTATACCTAAATAATATTTTGTAGAATAACAGTATACCTTGTACGTTCAGTAAGTGATTACTTTATTTTAGAGAACTTTAAGATAAAGTACCTAACCATTTCCTAGACAAAATTGGAACTGAAGACAGAGACATAGTGATATTAATGACATATGAAATTTATTTTTCAGGTAGGTACAGGTATTGTGTGTTATGGCACAGAGTTCTAATTCTCAAGTGACATATTACTGCAAATTATATCATACAACAAAATTTATAAATAATCGTACGGCCCGCCTGATGGTAAACGGCTATATAGCCTATGATTGCAACACCAGGTGTATCATATAATTAACGGTGGAATAGGAGGAGATGATTGGCACAGGTGAATATGCGAGCCTCCGGTACTCTTAAGCCTGTTTCCAGTAAGAGAGTGATACTCTTCAGACAAGCCGACTTATTCATACTATCACCAAACAATTGGCAAAAGCAGACTGCTACTCAAGAAACTTCGAAACTAAATAAATACTAATCACTACTAATACGGCACTCTAATATAGTTTTGTTGGACTTAGTGTTAAATTGTAAGAACTACTATGTACCTTTATTAAATAAATAAATAAATAATAATGAATATTGTAAAGGATGTCTAAGTAATTATGTAAATCTCACGACTATCAACATGCCAAGTACGGTCATTTCGTCATCGCCGTTTTAACAGTAATTTCACCTGATGTCTGCAATATCGTACAGTGTTTTATAAACATGAGTCTGATGTTCGTCAGCGGCTGTTCTAATGCCAAGATATGGAACAGTGATGTGAGGAATGACTGTCTAGCACATAGTACAAACTACAAAGTAGAAGGCCGGTCTATTGCTCTAGCTCTTGAATTGAACAGATTTCACGGCCAAAAACCTACCTAATCGGAAGAGCTATTAGTGACTTTTGTGTTTCAACTGCTGCCGCCGAAAAACCGGTTTCAAAATGATGCTGTTTATCACAGTTAATATGTGCCGATGCGTGTGCCTGTCGTAAATCTTCATGAATATACTTTGATGAATACAGTATGGGGTCTACAGTAAGGCATTACGGGCTTTAATAAATATATAACAGTAATACCAAGTATGGGTATCCGCCGCATTTGTTTTATCCCAGTTCTTTATTACAAAGTGGAAGAGGCCGTCGCTGATGACAATTCTAATGAGCCTGCTTATCCGGAGAAGTACCACGTTGTTACAGGTAATTAGCATAAGACTAGTACACTAATAATACTGTTAAGTACCGCCTTTCACCTGGTAAGTAAGATTGCCACATATCTACCCTTTACGAGTCCTTTACTTTTATTCTATGGTTTTCATTATCCCTAAGAACGAAAACGCGCAAGCGGTACTTTAAGCGACATGGTATTGTAAGCGACAATATTTTACGATAACTGCTTGTTGCAACCATGAGGCCGTATGCTTGTTTGCAACCATAGATGGATAAAAGATGTTTCGGTGAATATCATCCCTAAGCACACATTATGTTTATATTGCTGAATACCCCCGGCATTTTTTTAAATAAATCCCTGACACATTGGCCGACTGGTCGCAAAAACAGGAGCATTGGAAAAGTTAAAATAAGCAAAGCGGAGCAAACTGGACCAGACGATCAACTTCTTATATTATAAGTTATAACACATGTAGCAAAACAAGATTGATAATATTTTTTTATATAAACAATAAATATGCAATAAGATGATATGATTACATTGTAGATATGAGTGCTTACACTATGATCTTTTACAAACAATCAATTACGATTTATCATTTTATTTGCATTTCTGTTTCTAACTGACAACACAAAAACATATAAAATTTTATCGAAATTTACAACTTCTGTGAACATTACTAAGCAAATTGTTACATGATAAGTATTTGTCTTAAAGTACGTGTACATATATAAATGATGGCGATTACAAAAAATATGCAATGCAATGTATAAAGCCTATAACTTTTTTGGAGTCATTGATAAATGTAATAGTAAATTATCACCTGATTTAGCCGTGAAGGAAAACATCGTGAGGTAACTTGCACGTCTGACAATCCTCGATAATGTTCTTAAAGTTATATGAATTCTGTTAACCTGCACTGTACCAGCGTGGTAGTCTATTCCTTCTTACACTGAGAAGAGATTTTTGCTAAGCAGTGGAACAGTTCACATATTGAGCTGAATTGAAATCACAGAAATCTTCAAGTAAAGTAAATCGGATTCGCATGACGGTCACCTGGTCGAAACGTCCAGCGTCTGCTAATACTTGAAAGCGCTAGGTACCGTAGCGTAGAACGTATTTCCTCAAAGGAAAATCTTAAAATCTAAAATCTTTCGTTACCCTTAATGAAATGTTCATTTTTATCTTAATATTTTCAGCCTTCATTCATGTCTAAATAAATAATGGGTAGTTTAATAAAACTAAAAACACGTTTTAAACAGTAGAAAATAAATTAATAATTTTAATGTAAACAACCGTGGGGTGGAGGTTATCAAAATATTATAGATATTATAGAAAGCACCCCACGCTTTTTTACATTAAAATTATTAAATTATTTTCTAATGTGTTTTTTTAGTTTTTTAAACTATTATTTATTTTTTTATATATTTTTTCTAAATTATTGTATTGTCATCGGTCCTCGATAAGTGTGCAAAGTTTCAAATCAATCCGTCGGTTTGAAAGGGGTGAAAATCACGTTCAAAGATTCCGTTACATAGATACATAAATACATACATACCAAGCTAACAAAAGCGTGTTAAAACGGGGGTGCCAGCTAATAAAAAAATACTTTGATGCCTAGAAATAGCACTATGCACTCTTAATATAGAACGCCTCTCTACTAGCTCACTGAGTTTGACAGGTGCACATTATCTACTCTATAGATAATGCAATAATCAAAGAATTAAATTACCAACTAAATGGTCAATAACTACTAGAGAAGAGTTTCTGATAGAAGTCCGAGCGCCAAAAGAGTGGACCGAACAAAAAGACATTAATTAATAATATGCAAATCATTTGAAAGTTGTACGATGTAACATTCGACGAATTAATCCGAATGTTGATCGATTAATCATTATTGATATTATGATTCGAATAATAATCAAATATTTGGAACATAATTAGATGATGACACATTGATAAGTTCGATTGTGATCGATTGTGCTGACGATCTTCACGTACGTACCTTCCTTGCACTCTAATTTAGTTATTCGATTCGTGTTTACATTTAATAATACGTAGTCAAATAATTAATCAACATAAACAATGAAAGCGTTCGAATAGTCAACAATATTTCGAATCACTCGAAAATTCGATAACCATAATTCCACAAGCCTAAAAGAAAAAGACTCTGTATAAATTATAAGATTGAATAGACCCTATTCGATCTTATAATTTATACAGTCTTTGATCTAAAACACTAACGTTCCATAGCCCATAATGTAACGTAGAAAATTTACCATTACATCTAAAATACCAGATAAAATAGCAGTAAAATTACACTTGGCGCAGACACTGAATTCGTGCCTTAGGCTGTTCATTCACAATATCAGTTTTATACAATATTAACTGTGATGGCACAGCCGTCGGCATACGGTACCGTTGCTAAATAAATTAAATAGTGAGCTCGAAACAGCTGTCTTTTAAGCCTCGTATCCACTAGGCAACATTTGGCACACGACACGTTGCACAACATGTTGCTCAACGTGTTGAAAGTCAGTGCGGAACTTTTGTTTAGCAACGTTGTCTGTCTACACATGATTTCGCTCCCATCAGTCTTCGACAACATGTCACCAGAGGAACTAGCGTTGATTTCAGCGGCGGTAGTTATAATTTTATCGAAAAATGCATCAAAAAGAAAAAAGCTACGTTGGTGGGTTAGAAATTACTTACAAAATAAAGAAAATGTATTCAGTGATCTCTGTGTGATTGATGGATCTTTTATAAATTTTACCCGAATGAGCAAAACAGACTTCGAGATACTTACTGTTACAAAAAATGGAACCCATAATATCAATTAATATGAGCACTCGTTCGTTACAACCACATGAATATTTCTGCGCGTCACGTCTCTACTCGACAACATTTGATGCTCAACTGAATATTGCACCGAAACAAACAACAAGGCGTTGCGCGCCAGCTGGCAACGTCGCGCGATGTTGTGCAACGCTGCCGAACATGTTTAGCGTCACGTGTTGCGCGTCAAATGTTGCCTAGTGAATACGAGGCTTTAAATCAAACACAGAAAAGATCGTGGACATGTATTCTAGAATATTGATCAACATCATGTCACGTCATAATTACACGTGAAAATATGTTAAAGGGGTTTTTCCGTGATTGATATATAATAATAATTAGCGTATTCCTTTAAACTTTTCCACCGTATGAGGAATTTTCGTTGTCTTACAGATTCACTTTTCACTTGAAGAATGTCAGTGTGGATGAATTGTGGCATGCTGAAGTGCAACCTCATTTAAACAAAGACTGCCAGTGGCGAAGCGTAATGGCATGCTGCTGTACCATCTCAAGGTCAATCACCTATGACTATTGGCTTTACTGCCACGTTAGTCCAATAGCGTATGTTTGCGAACGACCGTGATGTTAAGTAATTTTTGGGAGCATGAAGAATAGAAATGTACTTGGTAAAAAGCAATAAGATCGCTTTTACTATGTGAGGCTCAATGCATAGCCGTAGAAATATGGGTATAATTTACCTCTAAAAAGGCTTAAAATCTATACTAATATTGTAAACCTGAAGAGTTTGTTTGTTTGAACGCGCTAATCTCAGGAAATATAGGTTCGATTTGAAAAATTATTTTGGTGTTGGATAGCCTATTTATCGAGGAAGGCTATATAACATCACGCTACGACACACGGGGGCGGCGCAGTAACGATAAACGCGGGTGAAACCGCGGGAACATCTAGTAATTTATAGTTAGTTATAAAAATTACTTCTATCAATGTATATATATATATATGTTGGTACAGATCGAAGCATTAAGTAAGCGATTCAACCTTAGCAATTATCAATCTGACGTGACACAAAGCAGGTGGTACTATATCGATCGATACATAGGATGTGCACGTTCAACAGTACACGTTACATATCTGAGATCATGATTATATAAAAGAGAATAGTGATTCACAGTCTTTATCGACTACAGCAAGCAACTTCTAGAACGTTCGGCTTGTTTATCCAACTATTATAATACAGAAACAAAATACAGAGATGTAGTCAACCTTGAATATTAGTGAATTAATATTATACTAAAATTCAAATAACGGGTCTAGTAATATGGGTTCTATCTTTGTATGGGACACAATATGTGTAGTGCATAAATAATTATTTCGTCTCTGGATGTTCTTTGCATCCGTTGCTAAATTGCCAGACACAGGAATTGTTCCGATCGTGCCAGCTGTCGTCTTTATAGAAAACTCTTAACAAACGATGCAGTTTCAATATGATTAAGAAGTAAATCTTTTGTAAAAACTGAAAAATTCAGATTACATCTTCTAGAACGTTATTCTAGAACGAGTTGCCTCACGGAAATTGCCTAACGATATTCTCCTTCGCTATTATAGCGAGTAGCAGTTAATGTCTATGGTGTCAATTAATAATAATAATAATATACCAGTCCATCAAACACCCATACCCATAGCCCATATATTGGAATTCATACGTAGCAATAGTCCTACGCCTGCTGCGGCTAGTGCCGCTGTAGGTGTTCCATCCCAACTTTGATTAACACTCTCGAAGGGCCTCTTCACGTTGGACCCATGTCTCCGTGTAAGCCTCCCAAAGGGCCGGGTATTTTCCTAACGTATTAGGAATATACCCGTGAAAGAGAAACAAATAATATATAATAATATTCTATCATATATACACAATACCATCTAGCCCAAACTAAGCAGAGCTTGTACTAGACAATGGATGAGGATACATATATAATTATTTTTTTGGTAAATTCATTCATATTATACATAGAAACACCCAGACCAAGACAAACATCCATGTTCATGCACACAAATATTTGACTTGTGCAGGGATCGAACCCGCACCTCAGGCGTGGCAGTCGGTTACACTAACCACTACGCCATTGAGGCCGCCAAATTGATTGATTTTTATTGATTTCAAAAGTCTGCTGTTGCGTATATTAGCTTCACTTCCTTCTCACTTAGCAGACCAAGACTCTGTGACTAGAAAGATATTACAAAAAGACGAAGTTACTGTTGTAGTAATTCACGCTTGACAGGTAGATTTATAATCAAATAAGTATGCGGCTACATGAGTGGGCTCTGCTACGCTACCCCTGAATGACCCCGCGCTCGCTTGTACGCCACCCACGCGGGCCAAAGCGGGGTGGTGCTATTTTTAAACGTGAAAGAACACGGCCGAATTTCATTACACTAAAAGAAGAATCCGCATTTAGTTTTAACCTTAATTTACATACGAGAACAGCTGACTAAACAATCAATGTAGGTGGGTCGTGGAAACAGATTGCTATGTAAGGTTCAATGTACAAACCGACGTGACTCAACGTTTAGCAGATAGTTGCAATAATACTGACGATGATATACATTATCGTCTTGTAACGGTCACCATTTTTTCTATGCAGTGATCTAATGAATGTCTAAAAGACATGTGGTTACTTCAAAGTAAAACCGCTTCTGAATGCGATAAATTTATCCAATAATACGTTATACCAAGCCGGGAATTAAATGTAATGCGAGCTAACTGGGTCTAGACAAAGTGCCTATGATATGTTAGTCTTGCTTTATTCTCAACGCGGCTAAAACAGAATAATTTAACTAATGCTTCCTTATTTTATGCAACTTTTTACCCATAACCAAACGCTACAAGATTATTATGTAACATAGGCAATATTTATTGCTATTAATTTAAACCAGATATCCAAATTCACTGAACTATGAATATAAGGATACAATTAAGACAATCTTTTAAAAATAGTAGACGAAGATAGATAAAAGCTTTTAGCGTCATTTGTTTTGAATATACATACACAATACGACCTCTTCTCAAGGAACTTGATAAAAGCATCTAACAGTAAAGTGCTAAAACTAACAAACTTTTTGAACTCATTTCTAACCGAAATTCTTGTAGACGTCTCTTTGTAAAACCACAGTGCATTACTACAGCTCTGTTATATTTAAATTGGTATCATACGCTCATTACTGAAGTAGCGGGTGACAAAACAGTGACAAGAAATGCTATGTCATCCAAATAAAACAGGCCTGGGATGTGACGTCAGTAATCGATATTCCAAGGTCTAGCAATAGTAATGGAACCATTATCTACGTCACTTCGGTAACTACTGTCTAAGTGTTGACCATCCCATTATTTACAGTCTTCCTTAGTGCCCTGATTAAATACGCCTACAGCTAGCTAACACATAATATTGGACGATTTCCGCACCACGAGACAGCAAATGAACTCCTATCTTATAGAAAAAATATGCCCACCAGACACAAAGTTATTTTTGTTTAATGGCTTGACAACAGCAAACGATTAGACAATTTCGCACTGGGGAGCACATGTACGTCACAGACGGACCAAATATTTAACAGGAAGCAGGGGTAAACGCGATCGAAGAAATGTTGTGAATCTGCGACAACGCCATGTGGTTCTTTAAATAATTTCGTCGAAGTTTCTAGAACGTAGAACGTTTTATGCCTGCTGCCACGCCCGTGAATGTATTTCATCATGATTGCTTTCATTTACATGACAACAAACCCTGAACAACACTATTAAGTATGTACATATACGTAAATATCACCTGATCCACGGTTCAGCTTTAAATATGTTGCCGAATATATTAAAAGTAGTAATGAACAAAATTTGCCGGTTTTAGAATGTTGTTAGAATTCAAAGAAATTTACGTTTTTGTGTTCGTCTCATTACCATTTCTACTGCCAAACGTTTTGTCAACTTTTAGACAAATGCGTAATAGTCTGATAGATCTGACGTCAACGTAATAGGTACAATGAATAGTTTCTAAATCAAAATAATCTTCAGTAGAATCTCAGTCACACTCGATTTTAAACTGTCTCGAGATTTTTCAGTCGTCATTTCACGCTATACGCTAACATTAAAGTTAACATGGTTCTTGGCATTGACATAAAATATTATACACCTATAAAATCAATAATACACCAGAAATTCTCTGAATTGTAATTATAATAAATATTACAAGGACAAGTAAATACGACAGGTTATTAATGTCGAGGAACAATAACCGAGTGTCGATGACAGACACAAGTATTAGACGTGCTCATTAAAATAATTTAAGACCCGACGCGACGTTCCCAATATAGCATTTAGTAAAACTAACTAAGTATTAAACCTATAAGGCGGCCTAAGCATAAAATACAATTCACCATGGACAATAAATTGTCGTGAACATGAATTTCACTATTCACAACATCCAAAGTTGCAAATGAAATAAACGCGATGATAGAAATTGTAGATTTAATGGCGACAAGCCCGAAGCCACTTTTCGTCAATCATATTTCAGTTGATGATCTAGCTCCGTTCCCGTTCTACATTTAATACAAAAGCAACATAATAAACGACCTAAAAACATCATCAAATAATAACAATGGAGAACTGAAAGGAACATTGGAACAAAATGGCTTTAATCAAGCGAATAGTAAGTAAAGCGGTAGTTATGTAAACATTGTTGCACTTGGAGACAGCAAGACAGGCGATACGTAGGTTCCACATGACATCTAAGCGGCTGCCGTTGGCTTAGAGCCAGCACCTTTCGCCAGGTCATTCTCTCAAGAAAGCTGGCTGGAATAACCGCCACTACGTGTCTAGTCTAATGTGTGTAATCAAAACCGCGTGGTTCGTACTCAGAATCACGCAATGTCTGCTTCCACTAAAATATTATTCATGATTATAATGTTAAAAACAGTTTAGTTACAAGTGATGATTCAGCATGACGGACGCCGGTGACTCGAGAATTTGACTGACATTGAGATAATTTTCGTGCACTAGCAATTGGTAAAAATAGATCGTTACTCTCAATTCTTTTGTTTTTACGAATGGTTTAGGTTTAGACGAAATATTCTACTTGCTTCAAAACGTATTAAAAAATTGCCAATGTAAGTTTGCCAGTCAGCAGAGCACCTATAGGTCGTTAAAGTTGACTTTAATGCCACGAGTGCCACGACCGACCTATACAGCCAATGTAAAAGTGACAACTTGCCTTCAGATGAAATAGAATCAACCTGATAGACGAAACATATCACCTACTTTTACCTTTTACATAAATTTAATTACATAAACATTCTACTCCATAATTTGTAACATTGACACATCGACAATTTTAATGCAAATAAAATCGTTAAATATCCAAAATTAAATATCGTAGACTAGTTCGTAAAGCAAGAATGGCTGCGTCGTAATTAAATAATATTCGTAACATCCGCTTTGCTTCTGTTATGTAATAATTGTCTATTATTCGTCGTATTAATAAAATATGGGTCTAAAATGATAGTGTTATTAATACACGATAAAGAGTCAATAAAACCGTCTAAGCTACGTTGATTATTTATCGTTTTGTCATTAATTAACATACCTAATCAACTATGTTCGTCTACTGCGCAGTTATTGTAGGGAAAAATAAGGTTGACATAACAATGTACCTATAATTAATTACTATTTGTATTGTGGTTTCCAATTCATTATAAACTTGTATTAACATTTATATGTCTACTTAGTGGATGTTTTGTTACACAAATAGGTGTTGTTCGCTGACGACTGCGAGGTGTGACGTTGTCACCACACCCACCGATAAAAAAACGAAAATACTTGTTGCGAGACCTAAAAACGTTTGTGTGTACTACTTACTGAAGAATTGAGATTCATTGTATAAGCATAGTATCACGCTGGCATACCACCGAAAGGTTAAACAGAGGCGTATCTCTCATTTCTTTATGAATTATTTATTTATATGGCTTATTACGTCATAAGTAGGTACAGATGCATCTAAATCAGATATTTTTGGCTCTCGTGTCAATAAAGATCATAGCTATCGCCATCTATTGGCCGGTGTATATTCCATTATGCTACTGAGAAGTTCTGGACAGATGAATCACACTGAACTTTGTCCTGACTCGGAAATCAAACCCACTAAGATCCACTACCTTGATTGCACGGATGGCGTAGTGGTTTTAATGGCCGCCTCGCCGCTGCCACTGCGCCGAGGATGGTGGGTTCGAATCCCACGCGAAACAAAAAATTATGTGATCCACAAATGATTGTTCCGAGTCTGGGTGTTCTTTGTGTCCGATGTTTGTATGTTTGTAAAGTAGATGACTTTACAACTGGCAACACAGGAATTACTCCTAGTGGGGGAGCTGTCTTTTTTAAAAACTAAAACTAAAAACTATCGGTAGTTTCGTCCTCACACTAAGCTAATGAGGTAGACAAACAAGAATGGAATTTTAAGCATCTATTTAACCGATATTACAATATTTAAAATCAGAGTCGAGCTTATTTATATTCAAGTATTAAATCCTAATATTATAATAATAGACAATCAATCCTAATTCTAATCCTAACTTCCTAACTAATATTATAAAAGCGAAAATGAGTTTGTTTGTTTGTTTGTTACCTTTTCACGCCTAAACCACTGAACCGATCATCCTGAAATTTTGCATAATGTATAATGACAGGTGTACAGAAACGGACATAGGCTACCTTTCATCCCGAAAAAAATTACTGTTCCCGAGGAAAACAATAATAACGTTCTTATGATAATAGATGGCGCCACGTATCTTTCGAATCATCATCATCATCATCATCATTTCAGCCTATTGCAGTCCACTGCTGGACATAAGCCTCCCCCAGGGTGCGCCACAAGGCCCGATCTCCCGTTTTCGCCATCCAGTCACCTCCAGCCACCTTTTTCAGGTCATCGGTCCATCTGGCCGGGGGGCGTCCTACACTACGCTTGCCGAGTCGTAGTCGTGGTCTCCACTAGAGAACCCGTCTGCTCCAACGATCATCGGTTCTAATCATGATTGAATTATATTATTACAAGCAGAGTCCAACCCGGATTAATTGTCAAATTATAAATTAACGCGAGCAAAGCCGCGGGCAAAAGCTAGTCAATCAATGATATTATATATAAAATTTATAATATCATTGTAGTCAATCATAAAATAATCGATACGATCGAGCTCAGTACTCTAATATAAATCAATATTCAGTTTTATTCGACGTAGAATTCCGACAATGCATTTGCATTGACTTTGTACATTGAGATAATTTAAAAGACGAATGCATTCAACAATCTTTGAACAATTTATCTCAACAAGTGGAAGTATAATTAATGTTGGTACCTATTTAATTGCATAGTATCATTGTACATAATGGTTTGAAGTGCAAGCCATAGATATAATTACGTTGTAAATGGATCAACACAGTTTGGCACTTAAAGCATCATCTAGGTATATCCAATAGAATCTATAGTCTAATAACTATACGAATGGTGTGGTTTTAGTATCAATGTACCGAGTGTTATGGGGTCTGTATAGGGGCCAAATACAAGCAATGGTAGTTGTTCTAAATCTGCGTGTACGGATCAAGTGTTACATTGTCTGGACATAAACGCGATTAAAAATTATACTTAAAGCAGAAGAACTCCTTTCATAAATAAATGCTTGAATAAAAAGTAAGTTAAAGTGCAAAGCGTTTATTTTGCCGTTATGTGCACGTTGTGGCAAATACTATATCTATTGGCATCTCTGTCAGCGAATAAACGGTAGACAGAGATGCTGCGTACACGCATACAGATGCCAACGTTCTGTTATAGCTTCTCTTTTGAGACGGAAATATGAAGCTGTACTATACATGCTATTATTCTAAGCATCAAAAATTATAATATAATATATCGAAGCCTAGTGGGAAACCGTTGGACTGCCACGCAGAGGTTTCGAGTTCGAACCCAAGGCGCGCATCTCTGACTTTTCGAAGTTATGTGCGTATTAAATAGTTGATTATCGCTTGCTTTAACGGTGAAGGAAAACATCGTGAGGAAACCTGCATGTCTGAGAGTTCTCCATAATATTCTCGAAGATATGTGAAGTCTGCCAACTCGCACTAGGCAAGCGTGGTGGACTATGGTCTAACCCTTCTCATAGTGAGAAGAGACCCGTGCCCAGCAGTGGGACAGTTTAATACAGGGCTGATATTAGTATATATGTATATCGAATATTAATGAGAAAATATACTTGTGTAGCCGACTTAAGAGTTATATTTAGAATGCGCGTTTCAAATGGATCCACTGCGCAGTTCGTTATTTTGGTTGGTAGAAACAGCTGACACATGGCAGCATAGATCACGGACGGATCACGCCATTCACGCCACATGCCCGACCACTATCTGCTTTTCCTTACACCTCTTACTTTTATAGGCATTCGGTGACTTTTATTGATTTATGAACCGTTACTCAGATATGAACGATGTTTTGAACAGCATCTTACAATGTTTACAAACATACGCACAACCGCATAAAACCATATATAACTTGCGGCTTACCGCTCTCGAATATAAAATAACTTATGTAAACATTTTTTGTCTCAGACTTAAGAGGAAACACTAAGGGCGATGGAATTGAAAAATAGGTATTTGTAAAATCTATTGCTGTCGCGCAGTGCCATGTACAGTATCAAGAGTGCGATAGAGACAACTGCAGCTAGGACCGAAAATACCTATTAAAAGTACACAAAATCAACGTTTCGTAGTCCCCTGATTCCTTCTCTAAAACTTGACTGATTTAACTACTTTCTTCATTAAAAATTAAAGAAAGACTTTGGCCGTGTTCCTATGTTTTCCTTTTTTATATAATATTTTATATGTTTTCTGGATGTTTGAACACAGCGGAAAATCTGGTCAATTTTTGAGGTTTTGAAGGCTCATGTCTCTTTTAATAATTAATTGATGAAAAAAGGAAATCATAGGAACATGCCAATAGAGCCCATACATATTTTGGAAATAATTGTTGCTCTCCTGCCATTATCCAGGGAAGAAACAGGGGACTACGTTTGTATGGAAAAACGGTCCTTGTGTTTCCTCTTAAGCTTACGAGCGACGACGCCGACGCCAGAAACGATGACCAAAATAAATAATTAAGTACCTACCTACTTATTACATATTTATCATCGGAATACAGCATTAGCAATATAATTTTTTTTAAATACATGTTACATATCGTTTGTCTCGCCTTTCCAAAACATTACAGTAAAGCGACTCTTTCGTCGACATTATCTTGATTGATATGACATTGTTTTCGCTAGTTTAACCCTAATTAATACTATCATTCTTAAAACAACCAATCCGTCACTAGTCTGCTTAAACGAAAGATTAGAATTTGAACAACAATACACGAATAATTATAAAAATTCTTCGAGTAAGTACAATGAACTATAGACGAATAGATCCTCATAATAATCTACGGGTAAACAAAATTCTTCGTACCAATAAAAATGTTGTGTCAAATCAACACGATGAAATCGCTGAAATAACCAACGAAACACTGCTTGCCTTAATACAAAAATGCGTGAACAACACACACGTACATACATTAATACGAATGAACAAGGAAATTGTATGAAAAAATTACATTATCGGGCAATATTAGTTTCGTTAATTAAGCTATTCGTGATTCACCTATGGCGACCAGACAGCTGTGGTTGTATACAGCGCTGTCAGTGTCACCCGCCGTCCGTTGCACACCCCCATCGAAAAATTGACGTGAGTCACAATTAGCAACCCTTTGTTCGGTTCGAATACCATTGAAAATGCTCAATCGTGCATGACTGAAGCTGACGTGGCCCGCGATACTTATTACACGTTTACCGTTCGTAATAATATTAGACATAGATGCCTTAAACTGCGATACGCGTCAACTTCAATAAGCGACATGTAACAATATTAAATTGTTGTCTTAACTGTTTCATAAAATTCACTCATGAATGCTTTATTGTTAATCATTGAAGTCAATACATCACTAAAATATGTACATAATTGGTAGCTATTTGACAAGACTTTCGTAACTAAACAAAGTAAATGGATTAGTCACAATTAATGTTGTTTCCATTGTTACGTCTGTCGCGATTATACAAGCCACCGGCACGGCTTCACTGGCTTGAAGGAAGTGAAACTATTGAAGCATACGGGCTCAGTAGTAGACACCATGGTTTCGTTGTACAACACATTTGGATCATAGCCAGAGGGTTCATTTGCCGCGTGTTCAACGCACCTCTTGGACTTGTGCTCACTGTTCTCTAACGATCGACGTCGTGTTTCAATAAATGCGTTTTCACTTTTACAGCTGATTATTACCCTGTACATTTAACATGCGGTTTGCGTGACGCCTGCGCGGGTTGTTATCTCTGTGTGCGTTTACAAACGGAGTTGCGATAACATTCATTTGAGTTTAGCCTGATCGACTGTAAGGCTCGAAGTCTGCTATCTAACTACGATCTCCGGCTTCCTGGCCGGTAGGACTAGTGACACCGGTGTGGCCGGTCCCGCGGTAAATGGATCGCGTCTATAATTTGTTCCGCAGCGTTAAACAACAACATAGCGCCATTATATATTTACATAGCTGGCTTAACCTTGGGCGATCGGCATTTAATCGCGAAACTATCAATTACCAGACGTGACCGGTCTGAATACAAAACACCACTACTTAATATCGCACAAATGATGTCATGCACATCCTGAAAATTACACAACGATCGTCGATACAAAGAAAGACAATAACAGACAGATAGTCCAAAGATGGAGCTTCCGTTCGTTTTATTAATATTTATGGGCACCGAATGCCTCTGAATATTAATAGTTCGCTAATGAATTTCGTAATTATTTCTAAGTAAAAATGCCTCATCGAAGCACGCATCCTTTCACCACGAGCGTGCACATTACACGTCGTAATACTATACAATTCACTCCTTAAACAGCTTAGAATGAAGTTAGGCATGTCTATCTACTAGAGCTCTGTGGAATGATCGTGCTTCGCCTTCGCGTTCATCCGAGAGCAAAATGACTTCTAGTGATCGTGATACTATGTACAAACAAGGTGAGTATAATTTACTCAGTGCTCTTAGACTAGTGCTTAGTGCAAATATTTTAGGTGTGCCTTATTAGTTGAGTCGACGCCACCAGCAGCATAGCCACGGCAAGGCATCTCACCTAGTCAGATTTTATGCGCACTGAAAATATTTGATCATATCAACAAATAGCAATTTTAACCTTACTTGTCTAAGTCATTTAACTAACAAATGACAAATAAGTATGCTTTGCATGTCAATTAATCGGAAAAGTAAATTATTAAGACGTTGGTTTTTAACGAGAGAGCTCTGCATGTTCGTGTCTGTGTTTAATTGATGGCTGACCTTTCCATCGTATACGGTCGCCGATCCAAAGCTCGAGTTCCAAGTTTAAAATACCTCGAGGCTACAAATAACGGCATCATTATGTTCTAGTGGGCCGGTCCACTGTTTAACAACGTTGCACAACAACCTAACGGAAGTGCGGCTGAAAGAGTCAAAGAGCTGTCGTAGCGAAGAGCGGTTTAAAAAACATGTTCGCACAAAGGGAAAGCAGCAACGGCCTAGCAACAAACCATAATAATTGGTTGTGCGTGCAATTCCAAACAGCCAGTGGGTCACGCCTTCCGTTCCGGCCTGGAGCACAGACAAAGGGCGAACGGGAGATACACCTGTCCTATAAGTCCTTTATGGATTCATGCAAAATGGCCGCAATCAAATCTGTTGCAGCTAATTTAACTTGTACAATCGCAGGGCGCTCCTACGTCGACTGAAAAGTAAAAGTAATAAGCGTACCTGTCTGTACGCTTCGATGCAAATGCAAATAGTGCGTAATTATCGTTCTAGCCTAATGAGCGCGCTAAAACTTCACTATCTTGCTCATGAGGACTACTTCTTTCTGTGGCACCTTGCATATTTATGAGGAATGTCTGCCGACCCACGCTCCGACCGAGTTTTTATAGAACACGGTTGCACTAGTAACACTGCAGTTGGAAAATGTAGCTAGATAATGTATGTTATGGAATGTTCGGCGTGAATAGTGAAAAGGTCACGTCAACCGTTAGCATGCATGCCGCTTACGACGTATGCTTGACGGAGACAATCGAGATTTAAACACCCATTTTTATGTCATCTATTCTACATTGACTGCATGTTAAACATATACCTACTGTCTTACATATAAACCCATTTTAAATATTTGACAGATAGTTATCCACTATTTATGAGAAATCTTACTTATAAACGTTAGTTAGCGCTAAGAGTAAGTTTATCAATAGCTGAACAGTAAAGAAATCTAAACAGCACCAGTCCCTTGTTTAAACATAAATAGCTAAAAGACAATAGGGCAGATTTTGCGATCATCTGGCGCAGATTAGACACTAACGTCAATCGTTTACGAAAATATTAATTTTATTACAATGGAATAGGTGGTAGGTATATCGTAGATTAAAACGTTTTTAAGGAAAAATGGTTCAGCGCAGTTTTCTTCGTACTGCGTGATTTTCCTAATTATCTATACTAATATTATAAAGCTGAAGAGTTTGTTTGTTTGTTTATATGTTTGTTTGTTTGTTTGTTTGCTTGAACGCGTTAATCTCAGGAACTGCTGGTCCGATTTGAAAAATTCTTTCAGTGTTAGATAGCCCATTTATCGAGGAAGGCTATAGGCTATATATCATCACGCTAAGATCAATAGGAGCTGAGCACCAATGAAGAATGTTTCAAAATCGGAGGGCATTTTTTCCTTTTGAGAGCTTCCGTTGCGTGCGCTGCGTAAACAGTTAAAGTTTCGCAAAAATCATGTATGACAGAATTGTTCCCCTTTAAAAGTTCTAAAAAAAAGTCCGCGATAGCATATGTCTATCGTTTAAGGTTGGCTCACTATAACCATTTTTATGCTAACGAAATTTGTCCTAAAATAATGCATTATTTGCGAAGGTATTATTATAAACATGATATTAATCCTTATCCAAATCAATACATTATTCGTCACAAGTATTTAATTTAAAACAAAATTGCCCTTTACATCATTCGATTTCAATGAATATCTTAGGAGATATCGCAGTTTTAATATAACATTGCAGCAAAATAATTACCCATTACAGACATAGTACAAACGATGTTTCTCCTGGTTTATTCTGCGTGATTACTACTGGTTCGATTAGAAAAATTCTTTTAGTGTTGGATAGCCTATTTATCGAGGAAGGCTATAGGCTATATAACACCACGCTACGACCCACGGGGGCGTCGCAGTAACGATAAACGCGGGTGAAACCGCGGGAACATCTAGTATCAAATAATTCAAAATTTGAAGACGAACGAAGATCTATGTATATAGTGTGGTTGCATCCGCTTTACGATTTTTGCAAGGCAGAATTTCGTATTATATCTTAAAAAATTATGTGCTATAAGATTGAAATTTTAAGTAGTGATTTGCTAATATACTTCATCATGAGTAGTATAACAAAAACATTGCGAAAATATAATCGAACAAATATAATCAGAACGTTCTAAGTAAACACAGGTAAATTTTTATCTATTGTTGTTAATAAATGCACATTTCAAGAAAACATAGTATTGTTGTTATTATTCATTAGAATATGCAGCAGTTCGTTTTGATTATGTATATTTAACATACACTGTACTTTTTTATTCCATATTGTGAAATTGTTATTTTTATTACCGTATCATACAAATCAGACGTCAAATTTATTTTCTTATAGTTAGCTGATTATTATATTTAAGCGAAGTGATAATATTATACTCTTTCAATAAAATTAAACTCTTTGAACTACCTTAAGAAAATTCAAAACGCCATCTGTTAAAGACAGTTAAAATCGCCACGCCACAGATACTAATACCTAAATAATGGTTTATTTTAGAAGATGTATCACTTCAATTGCATTATTTAGTAAATTAGTTTGGTCATGCTCTATGCTGACTGTCAAATGTTGCAAGAATAAAATTGTGTTTCGTTTTATTGCGAGCTATCATCTAAGAGACCGTTAAAATTGGTTTATATAAGTAAATAAATTTCATTCATCGATTAAAGTTACGCGAGCTTCTTAGATAAGAGATAGCTAAGCAATACTTAACGGTATTTTCATAAGTAAGGCAGATATAGATTATAAGGAAGTACACTTATAATATACTAGCTTTTGCCCGCGGCTTCGCTCGCGTTAATTTAGAATTTGACAATCAATTCGGATTGTACTCTGCTTGTAATAATATAATTCAATCATGATTCGAAAGACACGTGGCGCCATCTATTATCATAAGAACATTATTATTGTTTTCCTCGGGAACAGTAATTTTTTTCGGGATGAAAAGTAGTTTATGTCCATTTCTGTACACCTGACAACGTAATTATATGCAAAATTTCAGGATGATCGGTTCAGTGGTTTAGGCGTGAAAAGGTAACAAACAAACAAACTCATTTTCGCTTTTATAATATTAGTTAGGATTAGGATATAAGGTAGGTCCAATAAGTTATCAATTTACGCAAGTCAATATAACAATGTAAAACTACGTTTACCATACCCGCAGGAAGTAATGAGGTCTATTCATTACCAAGACTTCACGCCGCTGCACATTTTAGATTAAAGAGTCTAATTAATTAATCTTCCAGTCTCGGGTCGGTGACGCAGACCCTTACCGAATACGTAATGTGGACCCTTATCTCGAGACGGCTCACATCATAAAAAACCAACATAGATGCCGGAAAGATACATTTGGACTTTTTATTTCTACTGTTCCATATTCCGATGAGGTCATCGTTTAGAGAAACAAGTTCTTTCACCTTGAGGGGCATAAAATATAGCGCTAATAGTGGAAGAAGTCCAGAAATAAGTTGTAATAGGCACTTGACAGGCAAACGTCAGCGGAGCTTTGACCGACAGTGTGCGTCAGCGGTTTTGTTTGCACGGAAATAGCGCGCTCTATGAAACTTTGGCACCGTATACCTTTGCAGGAGACACCGACACCTAATTTCGACTCCATTTTGTATCCGGGAGAAGCATAAATGTTATTTTCGTACACCTGTACGTACAAACTAAAACCAAACGCACGGTTCATTGATTTTTTCTGGAAGTTTCCATGTTTTACGGACGAGACTATTTAAAACAACGTGTACCTATAAGGTGCATCCACTGATTGGCTAACTTTACTTAGAAAGGATGTTCAATTCACGTCGTGTTTAAGTGTGTGGAAAATTGAAGGTATATAATATCTAAAAATAGATTAGCTATTGGCAACGTTCTCAGAAGTTAAACAATTTCGCAACATGTTATACCTGTAATCAGTATGAGAGTACTTACCTGGCAATTTCGAAGTAATAGCACTCTTGGTATTTAAAATTATGGTTGAATAAAATGATCACACGTTGAGTACGCAGTTAAGGCAGTATTGGTAATCTGAAACAAAATATAGAGTCAATACAAGTTATTAGTAATTTTAATAATATTAGGTAACAGCTGACTACCCCAGTGACACAGTGGTGTTAGTGGCAGTGAATACGACTGTTGTGCATGAGGTCCCGGATGGGGCAAAATGCTATTGGCTTCCTCTGTCAAGAAATTCTCAGAAGCAGCAGAGAGCCTGGAACTCTGCCAGGTGCAATATGTGGAACCTAAAACCATGGCTGGCGTAATTCTGGTGCAAGACCCCTCTGCCTAAGCTGTCGAGGAGATAGTGTGGAACTACGTATGTAGGTAATAACCAGTGATCGGAATAGGTAGAGCTATTTAGGTTAATTGACCGCAAACATTGATGTTAATTCTTTAAATATTCCACGGGATTCCCACTGATAATACGGGATTTTACGTCAACAGCACGCTATAAAATTACACGCTATAACACTGACATCCTCAGAGAATATGAAGGAAAATTATCGAAAAATGATGTGAATGACCAAATTTTGTCATATAATTTCGCTTTACTAATATCAACAGATGTCGAACGCTCGTTTTCCACATATAAATGGGTATTAGATGTAAAAAGAAATAGATTAAAATTAGATAATTTAGAAAAAATAATGGTGATTTATTTTAACTCTGGTCATGCTCAATCTTCTAGTGAAGCTGAAGACAAACCAGACCAATGACATTTTTTGTTTAAATAAGTGAATTATTGTTGAAGCGTATTGATTAATTGTAAATACATATTATTCTATTCGATAATGTTTTGATTTTCTGAGGAACAAATAATTTGTATGGTAATATGTTTTTGTACAACTTCAGAATAAAAATGTTTAAATGATTGTTGATTCTTGAATAAGAAATTGTTACGTAAAAAATCATATGTGGTTTAATGAATCAAGTTTATTTATTTATTATACTATCCTTAATCCCGTCCTTCTTATATTTACCCGTCAGAAAGGAAGTGTAATTTTTCATTAGTCCCGAAGGCGAGAATAGTTTTTTTATGATTTTACTACTTAGAAACCAAATCCCGGGACTTGGGAAATATCCATATTATTCTAACCTATGGCAAGTACATAAAACAGCTCTACCTATGCCGATCTCTGGTAATAACTAAGAATCTTTCCAAGAGAAAACCTTTTCAACTTTGTCGTCGCTTACGAAAAATGGGTCAAGCGTATCTTTATTGTGCTTAGGGTCGACTTGTGTGTACGTATACACACCGCGTTTTCTCATTTCTATTGTACGTGTATAATCATAAATCATAATCGTAACTAATATTATGAATGCGAATGTGAGTTTGTTTGTTATGCTTTCACGCGTTAACTACTCGACCGATCATTATGAAATGTTGCATACACGTTGTCAAGGGTACAGAAAAGGACATAGAATACCTTTTATCCAGAAAAAGTACTATTACTTACCTAATCTACAATTTACGCGAATGAAGCCGCAGGCAAAATCTAGTATAAAGCCAATAATTATGTATACAGAAGTAGATATGCAAAGATTGAAGCCTTAAGTCACTTTGCATTTTACCCTTCGGTATTAAAAGAATTAGTGAGTCATAGGCAGTTATCGTAGTTACATCACTGACGTAAAAATATAATATAAATAATACCATAGTCGGATCTATTAAATTTTATTTGTATTATTACTGCCACGCAAGTTCACTCGAATTCCACCCTACGACACGCACCTCTGCTTTTTGAAATATGCGTTTAAAATATTTAATTATCGCTCGCTTTAACGGTGAAGAAAAACATCGTGACAAAAGCTATACATCCGAGCGTTTCCGTGTTTTAAAATATGTGTATTATCAATCATTTCGCACTAGACCAGCGCGGCGTGATAGAATATGACCTAACCGTCCACATTCAAAGACCAGACTGATATTCAGCTGTAGGATAATTTAAATAAATGAGGTTGACATTACAACTGTTTAAAAATATAACGAATTAACTTCACATGCGCATGAGCAAAGCGTCACAGGAACAACAACAAACAAACATGAAAACGCTGACGCAAATCAACACGCAAGTTTGCATTATTCCTGACCCAATAATAAACCAAGTGCATCGTCACACGATCGTCATGACGATTCATCGATATAAGTGTTCCCAGGAAGAGCGGAACTTACAAACGTAACCAATAAACTAAACATAGAAACTATTATAGTATGGATATTATACAATACTAAAACCCAATCCTAACTAATATTATAAAAGCGAAAATGAGTTAGTTTGTTTGTTTGTTTGTTATCTTTTCACGCCTAAACCACTGAAGCGATCATCTTGAAATTTTGCATATACGTTGTCAGGTGTACAGAAACGGACATAGGCTACCTTTCATTCCGAAAAAATTACTGTTCCCGAGGAAAACAACTATAACGTTCTTATGATAACAGAGGGCGCCACGTGTCTTTCGAATCATGATTGAATTATATTATTACAAGCAGAGTACAACCCAAATTGATTGTCAAATTCTAAATTAACGCGAGCGAAGCCGCGGGCAATAGCTAGTAAATTATAAAGTTACGTCGTCGTTCGACAAAAGTCTGGTTTCTATTATGGTTTCCGGTTCTAACAAGTCCCTTAAAACTTACGAGAGTTACGAGAGACATGCAAATAGAAATCTTGGGACGAACAAAGCCGCACCGAGCGCGCTCTTCATATACATCCAAGATGACTTTATTTTTATGTCCTAACCGCAGGCCCGCGAACGCAAATGGTTTTGACGTAAATTTCAAATAAATTGGGCAATCGTCCAACCAGCCAGAAACTACTTAAACTATCACAAATTTGCATACCTACATCGAATGTTATGCGTGTAACTTGAACCGATTACAAAGTACAAGTTCACCTCCTCACGTTACGAGTTACATTTTATGCTGAGCTACCGCACTTCCAGTTCTCGTTATAAAATTACGCAGTCAAACCAATTACCTAAAGATACCATGTGCTACTAGGCATATAGGAAACGATTTAATGGGATTTCGCCCGATACTGTTGGAATATTACTTCTCTATCGCAGAAAATGTGCGCTTTATCGACGCGGATGTATAACGCGCGCGAATGAAGGCTGGATAACGCGTGTAGAGAATTATCGAACTGTTGAATTACTTTTTATCAACGCACATTTGTAACTTCACGCAAAACGAAAAGCGCGTGGCAAAAACTGTAAACATTGCGAAAATTTGAGAAGAAGCAGACTGCGCGCGAGCGACCACGTAGATAAAAATTAAAATAGATTTGGCTAGGCGCCGCGTGCGCCGGTACGCTAAACAATGCTGGAAACTAGGTCGACAATCTGTTTACCGTGTCAAAAATGCGAACTATCTGTTTCAGAACTCAACCACATCTGGTACGTAATTGTATAGGTGTTCAATTACAATTCCATTTGTTTTATTCAAGGCGCCAGCAGCTTTTGCATATCTAGTGTGCAATAATATTTTGTAAATGAGCGTCAATCAATCAGAAGAGCCCTATTTTAGTGAATCAAATTACGCCAACATACAGCTTGTGGGCACAAGTGGAAGGCAGTCGGCCGTGATCGCACCGCCTCCCACACGATGAATTCAGAACTTGTATAATTCGTTCGACGAAAAGATTCATTGCCGCAATTGTATAAAAAATAACATCGAAAGAGAAAATGTTAAATTAATTGATACGAAAATAAATTCGTAGTGTTTACGGAATTCCTACATTTCGTGTTTTTTCGTCGAGGAAACGGTGTATTGTCCTTGTCGCACTATCTTCCGCGTTAAATCGTCCACGAGAAAGTAATGCTTACTTATCATTCATCGATATATGGCTGTCGAATAAATATTAAGTGGCAATTAACAACTATATAACGACATATTTCCGTCTGCCTGATTGTGTAGGGATGCCTTAGGGGGCGTTTCCAGGTTTTCGTGTGCAAAATATCTTCTGCCTAGTAACAGATTGAGAAAGCGTGAAAGAGGTCACGATAGTTTATGTAAGGAAGTATAATAAACACCATTTACGACGCGCTTAGTCAAAATTCATGTAGGAGACTGCGACATAGATGCAGAACATTAAGTTCTCTGAATGTGGTAGACAAGTGGGTCGGTTGTAACTGGTCGAACTGAAGTCGAAGTACCACAGAAAGTCGAGTATATTTAGAAAATATTCCAAATAGATAAATTTTGAAATTGTACACGCTGTTAAATCTTCTTCCAACTTTGAAAATGCGCAAGAAAAAATTATATCATTGCATTTCTAACGCCGCCAATGGCTCAAAACGACTTTAGCAATAGATATTCGATATTTATCACAGCATAATTATGTAGATATTAGGAATAAATATCTACATAATTATGCCATGGCCAAGTATAGTCTTATATTTCGTCTCTTAAGGTATACCTTAACAGATAAAATATAAGACTAAACCCTCATACAACATTAAAAAAATGTTTTATTTATACCAATGTTATCGTAGAGCCGAAAAACCGGTCGGAAAGCGAGTTGTACATGAAAACCCGTTTTAGAGATTATGAGTAGATACGACCACAAGCTCGAAGCTCCACGATTATAGTCACAGCCGTCCTGGAGATAATTGAGTGTGACAGATAGAGTAGCGGACAGACAATCAAGCCGATACCAGCCACACTTACTGGGCTGTTAGTTTCACCGTACGATTAAACCATAAAATCGATTAAAATAGTTATGTATTGTACTCAATTCTAACTCACTGCTAAACAAATATTTGACATGAAAAAAAATTACCAACAAAAACGTTGATCGATTTTTTGCCACCAAGAGGCCGATTTATAATCGAATAGTAAATTGGTTACTGAGCTGTCAATCGTTCTGCTAACATAATATAATTCAAAAAGCTGACTTCTACATACAACCTGATGTTATCACTATAAGTACTAAGCAATTTGAGGGCGGTAGCCCAATGGATAAGTTTGGGCTTGCGTTCGAGACGTTATTTCAAAACCAAATTGTTAGACGGCTTAAAAAAATATATATGTATAGATGTGATAGAATATATCTCTATGTTCTATCTGTATGTTGCGTATTCATGGCTAAACCGATTTTCATAAAAGTTGGTACCTACCTATGCAAAGAACTTGAAAGGTCTACTTTACGAAAATTTATCTAAATATTAAACTGATATGAAATGTATTAAAGGCTTATTCCCGTGCGCTCTAAATCTATTGTTGTCTAAAATTCATTTTCCATACATTAATTACCAGGAGCGCCAAAGATTTTTATATGAAAATAATAAATAAAGCTACATTTACCAATTTCAGTCCCTACAGCTCCAAAACATTCTTTAGGTACTTTGAGATTTTATTTGTATTAAAAAACGAATATTATAATATTACATGTTTTAATTCTGCGAACCATACAGTTTCGTTTTGGAGCTGTCGGGAACACACTAGTAAGTAGGTCTTTATTTAATTACTTGTAATATAATTTGGAGCTCCTAGGAATAAATGTTTGGAGCTCTTGGGAACGATTTTACAAAATACTAATAATATTTGATTTTAGTCTTGGAGCGCTTGGGAGCAAAATAGCGGAGCGGGCGACAATAAGCCGTATTAAATCCTATGTAATAATTATTCTTAATAACTCGAAAAGGCACTCACAAAATGTAAACAAAATCTTATTTGATTGTTTATCAGAAAGTTTAAATCAATGTGTTATTCAGTTACCCTGTGTAACTAAATCGCATCGTATCATTGTCAGTTCATAGTGAAAGAAAGTTTAAACGCATCGCGAGTTTATATTGGTCTTTCACACCCACGCGTAGTTAAAAGTTATTGTGTCAATTAAAACAATTTCTCGTGGTGCACTGTAGAACATACGCCTAGTGCACACTGGCTATAATTAATGTAACACTTTACAATTAGAACTTTACGAATAGAAATTTACGAATAGAACAAGCGAAGACAATGCTTAAATTAAGAGCTCAGAGGAACATACATTCATGGAGTTGTACGATGGGGCTTTAACACCATCTCTTATCATTGGCATTGCATGCGCACGAACAAGAGACAGCTATATATCCACCAGATGCACCGCACTATCTCATTCTAGCACAAACAATAATAATGCTTTAAGAGACGTTAACGTCATCTTTTAGGCTCGTTGACGACCGCCGGACAGGATGGCTCTGCCGCGAGACCTCGTCTCTGTGGCAACCCTCACCAGACCTACGTGATGCCCTGACCAACGGGCCCACCCCAGTGACCCGCCTGATTTAGCAGGCGGCGACGACCACCACCAAGACGGGCCCACGGCCTGGTCTGGTTACCCCAAGACGTCGTAGGGGTCTACGAGAAGAACCACTGATGATCTCAGCCTCAGATTGTCATGACTCCTTGAATGTTACGGTTGCATTCCACGCCCAGGACAAAAATGTTTTTTTGTAGTCTCTTTAACCCAGTATTATTACTAGGACAATAATCTATATAATTGGAAATTAAGGCCATACAGAGGTGTATCAATCCACACTTCTTCAATTGTGACTTTGGTCATATACCTATGGAGTTTGGGAATGAGTCAGTAATAGATTTGCTCGTTCCATTAAGTTGGACTTTAACAATGAGATGACTGTTACCGATGAGAACGTTTCTAAGTGGATAGGATGGATTTTGCGTTTGCTTTTCTGATCATGTGAGACAATGATAGAAATGTGAACGATGAAAAAAAATAACTTTAGACAAATATTATGTAGTAAATAAAGTGATTAGTATATAAAAAGTAATGATACGCGAACGAATATTGCCTCCACATTACACACATTGAATCACAGAACTGATGCAATAATTACTATTTAATGAAACGACTCGATGTACAATTCAAGCAAAGTATAACTACTAGTTTTAAAAACTATCACCATTTAAATTCAATTTATATCACTAAAACGATTAAGGTAATTGAGGGAGTCATAAGTTCATGACAATTTAATTGGTAACCGCATTTAATTTGTGGTCTTTTCGCTTACGCCAATCTATCATTAATATTTTGCGTGACATTTCTTACGATATTAAATTTTAATGCTGAAATTATCACACATGATAATAATTATTATTATAATTAATTGTAACTAATTATAATTAGGCATAGAGGATTTCAGCGTGAATGGGGGGCCTGTTCGACCGGGGAAGGACTACCCTCTCACAGAATATCGACGTGAAATACCAGTATTCCTACTGTTGTGTTTCGTTCGCTGAGTAAGAGTACCGGAGACCCAATCACCCCCTTTCCCCAATTTCCGCTTCTTCTCCTTCCCACTTCCTTTCCTAAAGGGTCGGCAACGCGCAAGTGATGCCTCTGTTGTTGCAGGCGTCCATAGGCTACGGTGACCACTTACCATCAGGTGGACCGTATGCTTGTTTGCCACCTTAGAGTTACAAAAAAAAAAAAAAAATCGTCTGCCGAAGCACAACCGATGAGACCAACGTGACAATTACTGTAATTTTTACAGACTAACGCCCTTATATTTCTGAAGATGTAGGCAAACAAAACATTTCGTGCGAAGTGTGAGTGTAATCCACCTCACGTTGCATTCTCATCTTAATGCTTTACTTTTAGGTCTTTTTGAATAAGGTGTAAGCTTATTCTTGTCTATCACATTTCCAGGCTCTGTGTTCTAACGGATAATGTCGAAACAGAGAAACCCAATAAACTTGTAATTGTTGCAAAAACCTTTGGCGTGTAACAAATAGAACAAACGGTGCTTAATCAGGAAACACGCCCACATTCAGCTAATCAAATGGCTACATTTGATTAGCTCCATCAAAACGGACACTGAATATTATCAAATTAGTTCTGCTGCGCGGTTTCGTGACGTTTCTAGACACTCCGCTTCTTTAAATCCCAGCATGCTGTTGTACAGCATTACCTTCCTAAGAAAAAGCTTATTTATATTTAAGACATTTTTCATATCGGCCAGTTAGTGCCTAAGATTACTACGTTCAAATATACAAACTCTTCATAATCTCACAACTATTACCCAAAGGGGTTTAGCACAGTTCTATTACAGAATTTGCCAACTACTTACTAAGGAGGAGCAAATTACCATGAAGGGACAACTTCTGTGCTGCAACTTAAATGTATTAGCAGTAAAGCCCAAAAACAGATTCGGAAATCAAACCCGAGACCTCATGCATAACAGCCGTATTTACTGACTCTGTACTCCATCGACGCAATCGCAGAATAAAGCCTTTATAAGATTAGTATAGATAGACGTGATTTATCTGTTTCGTATTTTCCTCCTTTCCTGTCGCCCTGTTATTTGTGAGGACCCTATTGGTTGGTTAACGCCCGACCTTTGGCAATTTATCGGTCCTGTTCTTGACCTATATAACGCGTGGCGGTTGAAAAATACAACAGTTAGATAACTCAGAAATACATTGACCGGGGATTTAGCATGTTTTGCCCTTGAAATAGGGCATTAAGAAGTATCTGCAGGGTCGGGAACGATCTAATAATACCCTACTGTTACATAAGCATATGAGTTACGCCATCAGTTGGCTGCACGGATGGCGTAGTTGTTTAAGTGGTCGCCTCGCTGCTGCCACTGAGCCGAGTGTTGTGGGTTCGATCCCCACACGGGACAACCATTTGTGTGATCCACAAATGGTTGTTACGAGTCTGGATGTTCTTTGGGTACGTTGTTTGAATGTTCATAACGTCTCCCGCAATACAGGACTTATACCTAGTGCGAGAGATACATACATACATACATAGATTTAAGCCTGTTTCTCAGAGGGGTAGGCAGAGACCACTGATTTTCATTTTCTACGATCCTGACATACTTCTCTGGCTTCATTAAGAGATCATTTTTTTTAAAAGAAAATTAATGTTTAACCTACCTTCAAGCGGTCTATACGCTTGTTTGTCAGAATGGTGATAAAAAAGCATGAAATACTATGATCGGTCAATTGGCAATGTTCAGTAATTACCCCAATCAAGTCTTATGTCCTACTAGTTTCTGCCGGCAGAGGCTAATACAACATCATAAAATGATCAAAGGCACCTACGCTTAGGCACTTTAAAACTTAGTATTTAAAACGGCAAGAATGTGATAAAAGTGTCTGAAGCAAGATAGCTCGGGATTGGAGCAAGTTGATATTCATATGTATTACTGCATAAGGCTTTAAAATATGCGCTATTTGCGAGCTGTTGCGAAATTACAATAAGGACATACATTGTCGTTCTGTTAATAACCAGTCAGATTTAAAATTACATTCCGCCTTTTAATACATTTCAGGTCGATTCATCATTTTAAAATAAGCACCTCTTCACTTATTATTCCAGTTGACGACTTCGCATATAAATCAGACATTACTGTCAAATGTAAAATTAACACTTACTTAATTACAATATCTTTAAGTAGTGGCACTCCAAGAAATCTAGAATTATTTAAAGAAGTATTCTACTTTATTTTTAAAAGCAATTTTAGAAAGAAGGCTGTCAATCCGAATGTAGGCAATACATGTTATATATCTTTGGATGTGTCGCCGTCATAAATCATATATATATGAGTTCAAGTCAATTCTTTTTTATTTAATCAAAGAGTAAAGACTTGAAATGCTTATAACAGCTGACTTTCGAAAAACATACATTGAGTGCACGGATGACGCCGTGCGCCGATTGTTAGGGTTCGTCTCCCATATGCAACAAATGAAATCCGCGAATCGTTATAACGCTGCGCTGCTAAGTGCTATAATATGTATATTGTTCTTATATTTATAAAAATGCGCCGCAACTCAGGGATCATTGCTAGGGATGACCCTGTGCCGCGGTGGACTTTTACAAACATCTGTCGTCGTTAAAAATAATGTTCTATGTAATATGCCGTATCGTCATAGTCTGTGTATATATTCGATGTAATACTCTAAAAAGTCTGTGTCAACAAACAACATGTACCGTAAATGACTTTGTTCTTAGAATCTGACCATCGCGTCGCATCGTCGACTTTATACGATACTAGCTTTTGCCCGCAGCTTCGCTTGCGTTAATTTAGAATTTGACAATCAATTCGGGTTGTACTCTGCTTGTAATAATATAATTCAATCATGATTCGAAAGACACGTGGCGCCATCTATTATCATAAGGACGTTATTGTTGTTTTCCTTGGGAACAATAATTTTTTTCGGGATGAGAGGTAGCCTATGTCCGTTTCTGTACACCTGACAATGTATATGCAAAATTTCAGAATGATCGGTTCAGTGGTTTAGGCGTGAAAAGGTAACAAACAAACAAACAAACTCATTTTCGCTTTTATAATATTAGTTAGGATTAGGATTAGGATTAGGATGTCACAGACACTCGTACTCTCTATTTCATGAACATTTTAATCCACAAGTTGTGTTTGAAGGCTCGCAAATCTATACTAATATGATAAGGCTGAAGAGTTTGTTCGTTTGTTTGTTTGAAGCCGCTAATCTCAGGAACTACTGGTTCGATTTGAAAAATTCTTTTAGTGTTGGATAGGGTATTTATCGAGGAAGGCTATAGGCTATATAACATCACGCTATGACCCACGGGGGCGGCGCGGTAACGATAAACGCGGGAGAAACCGCGGGCACATCTAGTCTTATAATATAGTGCTATGCTCCTATTGATCTTAGCGTGATGATATATAGCCTATAGCCTTCCTCGATAAATAGGCTATCTATCAATGAAAAATTTTTCAAATCGGACCAGTAGTTCCTGAGATTAGCGCGTTCAAGCAAACAAACAATCAAACTCTTCAGCTTTATAATATTAGTATAGATTGATAGAGATAGGCAGCCAATATAAGCACTAGGCACTACGTAAATGCGGAGCTTAGTTTTTATTCTAACTGACCATCTTACATGCTCTGTATGTATGTATCACATGTTTGCACAAAAAAAATATCTTGAACTAGCTATCCCTCGGGAACAATATTATTTTCCTGGATGAAAGACACCCTATTTCCTTTTCTGTATATCTGATAACGCGTATGCGAAATTTCATAACGATCAGTCGAACAGTTAAGACGAGAAAGCGTAACAAACAAACAAATAAACAAACCAACATTCGCATTTATACAATTAGTTAAAATGTCTAAAAATGCATGCGTGTCTTAAAACCCGACGTTATTCTTTCAAAAACAGTTTTATCAGGGGTGATAGACGAAAAAAAACTGAGCAATAAGGATTTCAAACTCAAATCGAGAAGCCTTTGACTGAAAGAAAAAGAAAGAAAGAAAGAAAGAAAATTTATTTATTTCACAAATACTTACAAAAATAAACTTAGCGAAACGAAACCAAAACAGAAAAATAAACAAAATACAAATAAGTGTCAACAGTAGTGTCAAATAGGGCCCAGTTCAGCATGTGTCAGACGAAAGCATGACGCTGGTTTTCAACTGGGTCCTTTAGTGACTCACGGATATAAACCACCTATAATATAATCAAAGAAAATATAAATAAAATATGTATGTCTGTATTAGGTATATTATAATATATATTATAATATACCTATTACACAGATCACACAACACAAAATTATATGAAAATTAATAAAAATAATAATAATGATAAGACGGAATAAAATTAATTTTAATATATTATAATATCACGCGCTCACACGACGAGCGTGACAGGCACACACACGCAGGTACATGTATATAAACCAACGATACTACCAATATATGTGAGGCTAGAAGGTCATTCATTTATTTTATTTTATTTTCAAGCATCTGCAAGCATCCCTATCGTTACGACCATATCTTGCCTGCACATATCCACAATTACCTTACTCCTAAAAGAATGTACTACATAGGAAAGTGTCTTTGTAATGTTTATTTGCCTACATAACCTAAGTACCGGAAGGCGGCGCAGACGGGTTGGCTCAGTCAATGTCAACCCTATTGTTATTCCGCCCGACCTTGACTTGTGATTGAACTTTCGTTTAAAATCGCTTCAAAACAGACGTTCACATATGACTCAGCGACACGTAGCGTATATAGGAGACAGTTTTAGAGATCCGTCGTGAAGACAGACAAACGCTTAGATCGCTGGTTTTTAATTTCTATTTTTAGGAACGCGAAAGGGCTCGGTCATTTATTTATTCGAGCGTATCCTTTCTTATCATCAGAAAAGGCAACAATGGATAGTGATATTTTTATCTATATGAATCTGAAGCCATACATATTAATAAAAGGTAATTTTATTTTCTTTTTATGTGCTTCTAATGATAGACAAGCCTGCTTGATAGTAAGTGGTAAACATTACTCGTGCATTTTATTTCAGAAGTACACACAACCAAGCAACGGTCTACCGTCTTAGTAGTATCTTCTCTCTTTAAACCTGGTTTGAAAGATAAGACATAACGCGATAAGAAGCGCCGGGGCAGATCGTTCTTTCTAGGGCATATACGTATGGGAGAAATGATCGCTGAAAGCATGCCGTACTGGACGAGAGCTCTTTTGGTGGAAAAGATGAACACCGCTGCTATGTCGATTGAAAGCCACACACTTCTCAATCACCCGAAAAAACAAATAACGCTGACACTAAACACTTAAAGAAGACGTTTTATACTTAAAACGATTTGAATACCTAAGTTAAGTAAATAAGTATCCATTTTTTTATAGAAGAACTCAAACGACCAATCAAAAGACTGCCGTAATGATGGACATAAAAAAATATATTATTTTAACGCTTTCATTTCCTTGGCATTTTATTGAAAACCTAATTAATTTACAACAACTGCGTAGCTCGTGAAAAAATGTGGGTAACATAATTAAGTACTTACCGTATATTTTTTAATGTTCGTTAACAAAAAATATACAAAAATGAGCCATTGAGGTTAACATTGAATAAAACTACTACGCATTACAATAAACGTTTCACTCTTTAGTTCATAAACGATTCTTTAAAAATAAGCGTCTAGAAACGTTTTGTATGAAAAATTCTGGCACCGAACCTTGTCACGAGAGAGCGAATCCACACGTGACTGTAGTTTTTCTCAATAGTGAATAAAGCTAATAATAATTGCAACGTTTTATTTTTATTGGACGTTCAGCCGGCATGCGCAGAATCGTATTTATATTGAAACAATTATATAAAAATACGACAGCCAAATTATAACAACCATCCTAACTAATATTATAAAAGCGAAAATGAGTTTGTTAGTTTGTTACCTTTTCACGCCTAAACCACTAAACCGATCATCCTGAAATTTTGCATATACGTTGTCAGGTATACAGAAACGGACATAGGCTACCTTTCATTTCAAAAAAAGTACTGTTCCCGAGAAAAACAACAAAAACATTCATATGATAATAGATGGCGCTACGTTCGAATCATGATTGAATTATATTATTACAAGCAGAGTACAACCCGAATTGATTGTCAAATTCTAAATTAACGCGAGCGAAGCCGCGGGCAAAAGCTAGTAAATTATAATGCTATTCTAATAAATTGTTAATATTTATTAGAGGCTTTAGTTTTAACACTTGTTTATTTTTAATTGAGTCACTAGACCTAACGCGTTTCATAAGAGACCAGGGCCGGGGTCTTAGCAACATCTATACCGAGACAGCGTATTACAGTTTGTATAGCTGTATCTTATTCTCTCGCATGCAATAACAATGCTTTATTTATGGCATGGTAGTATATATTTATAAACCAATTGTAGCATTAGGATGTTCTTTGCCTAGGGCCTGTATTCCAGGATTAGGGTATTCTTAAACAAGCATGTATGAAAATATTCTCAGACTGAGTCAAAAAGCTATGTCAGAATTGTAACAAACAGCGTTCATTGTTTGTTTGAGAACTAAGTTTAAATATCAGATGTAATCTTAATCAGTAAAAGCGGTTCTTTAGCTAAATACTCTCCAAAATCTTGTATAGAGAATGCGATGGCAGAGGATGAAGGTAAATAAGTTTAATTCGAATGATCAAATGTATTAGCTGTGAGGCTAATAGAAACCACGTTATGCCCGCCTATATACGAGCAGGCATACATTATGCATGAAAAGAACAAAATAATCTATTGATTATTTTGTTTATATTTTTATATAGATTCCCAGGTCGGATATGAATCCTATTTGTAGGATTGTTCTGTGCAATAATTCTCAGTAGCAGAACAGAGACTGGTATCGGGCCTAGTAAACGCCGCTATCATGTCACGTGCGTATACGTGTGCTTAGCCTAAAGATAACTTACGAAATACCGCTGTGATACTCTGCCTAGCGCTCTGAGAATATGTAGACGCGATGCTATGATACATAATGCTGAAGAACAAAACCCTGTTCAAACAATACACTGTTGCACAACCATTATTATTAAGATGGATATACTGTATAAGGAATAGCATAATGTAGCTGCGTCTTAAAAAGGAAATAGAACGTAAATATGCATGTGACATTTTAATAGCGGTTTACTCCAGCCAGTTCAATCTAGTTCAGGAGCCTACGGCTTGTGACGTAAACACATACCTAACGCGACCACGTGGAGTTATCGTTCTACAAAAACATTGTACACGATATTTTCGCGGATAACCGCCGCGAACAATGTGAAGTCAAACATTGTTGTATTCATTTTGCAATATTGATATAACCTTGAACATCTCTCTCTATATAGAATAGACGAGTAGTGGGGCACAGAGGCGCCTACAGACACCATTTTATCTTCCGATGTTAATTTTAGTCGAACGATAAATGTACGCCGATCTGCGATTCGCAGACCTCTCTGATTACACTTCTGTACAGTATTAGCAAATAGGAAAATCACGTTGTATATACGGAATTCAAACAACGAGTCAAATATTGAGCAATGTCACCTCTACACGTGCTCAAATATTTTTAAACTTTGCGTAAAACTCTGGAATATTTTTGTTGTATCAGCAGTCTAATACAGAAATATGTGCACATTATTGAGGAAACTGGCATTAATTAGTAAAAATAGGCAATAAAAAAAAGCATACTGATATTTGATATTACGAATGGGCTGCGTAGTGAGTGATTTTTCGAAAGAAAATATTTTCCGCGTTGTGCGATATTAGTGACTAAGTATTTAAAATAATACATACTCACGGATCGGCGGTTGAATCACGCGTGTCTAATAAAAATGAAACAACATGTACTCCCACCGCGGCTCTGCTCCTACTGAACATCATTACATAAGAGTTGACATACCAGTTTCATTAGATCGAAATAAATTGAATACTTTACACTATGTAGCGCTTGTCAAATAATTATGTCAATGCTTATCCGACAAAATTAAACGTAAACTTAATTATTGTCAAGTGTTCATTATTTTATTAATAATAATGACATTAAGTAATACTTGCCTGATTAATGTGGCTGAAAAAAATACGTAGGCGTTTTCAAGAACTTGGCACATAGTGACTATTAAGTACCTACGCATTTTTCATATTAAGCATTTTTTTTATACAACTAAGGCGGCAAACAAGCTTGTTTTATATTTTTTACTAATGCAAAAATTTTAATAAAAACTTAACTTGCTCAGTTGCACAATGTAGTAAACACATTGCCACGTAGGAAGTCCCGTATACGCTAGGCGTCTATAAAATTCCACGCGAAATAAATAGTTCCATTCATTTCTCGCTGAACGATGGTATTCATTTAACGAGCAACATCCACCAACCAATCTCTCAGTGGGCCTCTGTTTACTTTTATGAGTAACTAGGAATGACAACCAGATGATTTCTAATGTTTTCAGCTAAACGAGGTAAATTTATTACCAGGTGGTAGTATGTCGGATATTTACATCGAATATAATAACAATAAAATCCTGTAGGTACATAGTTATAAAAGGGATTAAATATAATGACCATGAAAAATAGTAATTGCGCAGCAAAATATGCTTACTAAAATATATGAGCACCTATACGTCTCAAATCACTGCATTCCGTCTCGGAAGGGTTAGGTTATGTTAGGTTCCTTCTTAAACCCACCCAAAAATAGGAATTCCGTCGACTTATCTTGATCTCTTTAAAAATATTTTGCTGTGCAATTTGGTGATCATTTACTATTTTTGACTGTTATATTTTACTATATCTGGTGATAAGTTAAACATAAGCCGTTATAAAATAAGCACATATATATACACCCACAATGATAAAGACACAAAAGTCGAGGCGTGCCGGAAATCATTTACACAAGCACGGGCGCCGAATTAATTATGTGACTTGAATTTGCTAGCATAATAAATTCGGTTTTATTTCTGTACCACACATAGTAACGTGCCGTCAAATGTGTGGGAAACTCGTTTGCACGAACATTTTACGGTGAATCTAGAAATTATTGCTTTTTAGATATACACACAGAGACCGCACCACGCTGGTACTCGCCATTGTTTTTGTATTTTTGTATATATTTGAACAAACTTGTTCTCAGGAAAGGCGTAAACATACAAGTACCTACACTTCATACAAATTATCCATTATCTACGTTTCTAATTGTGTTCAAAATTATGTTATTGGTATTTCCATGTTAACAAAAAAGCCTTATTTTGACACCGGCATCGTTGAAAATAAAACCTTGACAAAAACAACAAATAAGAAACAATAAGGATTGATATGTAAAAAAAATATATTTAAACGTATAGTAATGTAGCTTGCTTATATACTGCATAACAATTGCAATTAGCATAACTCAAAGAACATTGACGAAAACGTTTCATTTGCCGAAAGTTTTAAATAGAGTATAGTGTTTGCAGTTAGACTCATAAACATGTCAATAACCAGTGAAGGTGTGCACTGTCACGTATGCACCTATAATGGGTCAAGGATCAAAGTAGATTTAGAATCCATGATAATCCACACAACGCTGGCACCGCATCGTACTCACATTTCGACGACGCACTTAAACATTATTTTAGACATTTACTGGCTAAACATCCAATAGAAAACGTTAACTAACCTTCGTCAATGCGTGCAAGCTTAAACATTTGTTTTTCTACGTCATTATGGAACCCATCTTGTACGTACGGGTGTCAGGGAAAAGTCCATGGCACCCCAGGTTTATTGACCGAAAGGGACAGGTCATGCTGTCAACAGAGTTCACCTCGTGACAAATTTAGAAAACAAAGTAAAGGCCCATTATATTGATTCGAAGGATCTAATAAAAATGTATGAGCCCCAAGGAATTAAATTTAAAATTTATGAAAACTTTAAAGATCGAAGAACTCTGGAGCAGGAAAATGACACCTCAACTGCATTATGCAGAACCGAAGGTGCTAGAAAGCACAACGCACTCTATAACGACATTTATAAATACAAGAGTTTAAGACTTAAGTCAAACAAAAATCTTTGGGACTACCTCAAGCCTATGACGCAAAAGCGAACAGTAAAGGCGGATCGATTTGTAAATTCTCTGTTGTCCGATCCCTTTTATCTGCAGACAATAAAAAAATACAAATAAGCAAAGGAAAACTACTTGACAACGAAACAGAATTTCGCCGATAAGCGAAAATATTAAAATCAAAGTGACAGAGTAGGTCAATGCCACATTGACTATCGATTTCGGATGCGGATCGTAAATACTGAATTCACTTGGACTACTTCTGTGTCCCTGATAACATAAGTATATGTAAGTACGACGACAAAGAATCTTTAAAAATATGATAATGTTTAGATCCAGATATGCCTTACCAAATATGACGATAAAGAGTATTTAAAAACCTCGACGATTCCAATCACAGCAGAAAAAAGCATGAATTCTAATTAATAATATTTCTATAAACGTTATCCAATATAGCGTACACTAAGTAAAATTAATATCCATGAATGAAAAGCAGTTCAATTTAGGTCAAGGCCCAAAAAAAAGCCTGATAAAGTCAGTATTACCAAAATAAAAGAGATATACTTATTATCCAGTTTGAATGAAAAGAAATTGTGTTGTTTATCATGTTATAATGCAAGGTATTGGGATTATTGCGTCAGACATTACACAATGCGTCTCGAGGGCAGGTCAGAGCTGCAAGTTAATCTTGTAAATGTACTAACCGAGGGATATCAGGTATTAACCGAAAGTCAACTCTAAACTTAGAACAGAATATGTACACAATAATAAGTCGCACTCTCGGTCTGACATTCCAATGTTAGGTTAAAGGCCTCACCTATTTCTAGACGTTTCTGTTCTGACTCGGTGAATGACAGATGGTACTATTCAGCCTGTCACATCTTTCGTGATAGAACGCAATGATCTCGTAGTGTCAGGGTTGTTTGTGACGCGGGCGTAGACACATTGGCGTCATTCTATTGGTTTTAGTGTTCTACTCATCAGGCAAATTGTATTGGCGTCATTCTGCCAGTGTAGCTTCTACATACATACATATAATCATCTGTATATTTCCAATTACTATAACTGGTGTAATGAAAGTTTGTCTTTTGTCGTAACGTTAGCAATTAATCGGCTTCAACTGTATAATGTCGGCCTCGATGGCGTAGTGGTTAGTGTAACCGACTGCCACCGCTGAGGTCGCGGGTTCGATTCCCGCACAAGTCAAACATTTGTGTGCATGAACATGGATGTTTGTCTTGGTCTGGGTGTTTCTATGTATAATATGTATGTATTTACAAAAAAAGAAGTATATAAGTATGTTTATCCATTGTCTAGTACCCATAGTACAAGCTCTGCTTAGTTTGGGCTAGATGGTGTTGTATGTATGTGATAGAATAGAATAGAATAGAATAGAATAAATATTTATATAGGATAAAAATGCTTCCGTTAAAAAAAGCACAAACTGTGATAAACACTCAACTTACACTTTATGAAATACTAGATGTTTCCGCGGTTTCACCCGCGTTTATCGTTACTGCGCCGCCCCCGTGGGTCGTAGCGTGATTTTATATAGCCTATAGCCTTCCTCGATAGATAGGCTATCCAACACTAAAATAATTTTTCAAATCGAACCTGTAGTCCCTGAGATTAGCACGTTCAAACAAACAAACAAACAAACTCCTTACCTTTAAAATATTTATTTTATTTTCAAAAATGCTTTCGTCGTTTATAAACCTTTTAACATCTGTCCTATTACGACACTGCTCGACAATCTTTGTTAAAATAAACAGGTTTAATGGAAGTATACGCAGGCTTAAATATAGGTACTTATAAGAATAAAATACATAACTATATACTTAACAAAGATTTTAACCAGTAGATACTTTTGCACCAAATAAAAAATATGTATAATCTACAAGCCTTGGAAAGCTATGGTATATAGTCATGTGAGATTGAACATCAGTTTTGTAAATTACAATTAAAAAAAACGAATAATGCACGTACAAAATTATTAACCCCTATATATATTTTGTTTGTTAAAAACGGTTGACAAACAAATACTTGCGCATTCAGAAATTAAAACAGTAATCCTAATCCTAATCCTAACTTCCCAACTAATATTATAAAAGCGAAAATGGGTTTGTTTGTTTCTTTGTTACCTTTTCACGCCTAAACCACTGAACCGATCATCCTGAAATGTTGTCCATATACGTTGTCAGGTGTACAGAAACGAACATAGTCTACCGTTCATCCCGAAAAAAATTACTGTTCCCGAGGAAAACAACAAAAACCTTATGATAATAGATGGCGCCACGTTTCTTTCGAACCATGATTGAATTATATAATTACAAGCAGAGTACAACCAGAATTGATTGTCAAATTCTAGATTAACGCGAGCGAAGCCGCGGGCAAAAGCTAGTACTTTATAAGTAAATAGGGTGCAAATAAAAAACCACTAAACTTTCCAAACTATAAATTATATCGCAATATAGGAATGATGTTAGTAACGCTACATTTGCATCATACCTTCTGACTATTTCTGACGCAACTTATCAAATAAGGGGCTACAGGACTATTGGCTTTCCTTCTTTGTCATAAAATCATTATTATAGTCATTAAACCTGCCGTGTTTTCCTTATATTCCTTTTTATAGACAGCTCAGGTGATTAATGATCACATGAGTTGTCCACTATGGCACTATGGACAAACACTGCATACAAAGAATACATGACTTGGTCCGATCATCTGCGTATCACTCAGATCTTTGAGCCATTTGCACATTGAACTTTGTGAAATTCGGCAGAGTACTGACGACAGAATGATATTATGATGAGTGATGTCATTTGCAACTGCAATTTACCACCAGGTTTATCCCTGAGACATAGTTTTCTTCTTTAACACGAAGTTCCACCACAGAGTATTAAAGTTGCTCAGTATCTTATCTTATCTTATTTGGGGGCCAGTCAGTATAGACCGGCGACACTTGTCCCAGTGGGATCTTTTGTGTCGTGCTCAGTAAGTAACTAATATCGTTTTGTAGTCCAAAATTCTCCCAAAATGTTACACTAGCAATTATAGGTATATACCAATCTATACTAATATTAAAAAACTGAAGAGTTTGTTTGTTTGTTTGAACGCGCTAATCTCAGGAACTACTGATTCGAATTGAAAAATTCTTTTAGTGTTGGATAGCCTATTTATCGAGGAAGGCTATAGGCTATATAACATCACGCTACGACCCACGGGGGCGGTGCAGTAACCACTGCGCGGCTCACGTGGGTCGTAACGTTCAGTTCCTGAGATTGGCGCGTTCAAACAAACAAACAAACAAACAAACAAACAAACTCTTCAGCTTTATAATATTAGTATAGATAACTGATGCCTACAACCCGCGCCAAAACATTGCACCCGTTCCAATTTTGGCAAATAACCAGAATAATTTGAACCCCATTATTAAAGACATTTCTATAGTTGAGTGTTCATATTATGTATGACATGTCGTTGGCTAAGAAATCAACCACAATTTAAATTATTAAAACTATTTAAATCAACGACAATTTTAATTATTAAAACTATTTATTTTTACACTTTCCCCGACCCGCGACGTTTCAGTTGCTTTTCAGCAGCCATGTTCACGGACTAGGGACTAAGATGGTGTTTGTCCTAAAGTGTAGTTATTCCAAAGTTTTTTACTACAATATTTTCAAAATGATGTAATAAATGTATTTAAAGTAAACAACGCGATAGAATCCGTATAAAGTAGTTTAATTTCAAATTATAACATTGGCTTAAACGATAAAAAAACAATATTATGTTAATTGAATTTATTATAAGCCAGACATTGTCAGCACTTTTGTCAACAATCGTTGTATGATTATGCAAACAAGCAACAAGTAAATGCACTTAAAACCGAGAAGATAATAAAAAAGCTATTAACACTAGCTAACTGACTACCAGTGCCAATGTGTTAAATGTCGTTTCCCACTTGGGACCGTAAGTGTGACTCAGAACATTCGAGTGTTGACGTTCTTCGTATCCGCTGTTAGAGTATTGTAATACTCACTGCCATCATAGATATCTCTATTGCGAGAACTGCTATTATAAAGAAATAAGAAAACTAACCTATCAAAAAATAAATTAGAATATAATGTAATAACCATCCTAACTATCCTTACTAATATTATAAATTCGAAAGTAACTTTGTCTGTCTGTCTATCTGTTACCTTTTTACGGCTAAACCACTCAGCCGATTTAGATGAAATTTGGTACAGATATATTATACTTTAAAACCTGGGGAAGGACATAGGCTACTTTTTATTGATGTAGGAACCACGCGGGCGGAGCCGCGCGCAAAAGCTAGTAATATTATAAAAGCGAAAATGAGTTTGTTTGTTACCTTTTCACGCTTAAAGCAATGAATTGATCATCCTGAAATTTTGCATATACATTTTCAGGTGTACAGAAACGAACATAGGCTACCTTTCATCCCGAAAAAAATTACTGTTCCCGAGGAAAACAACAAAAACGTTCTTATGATAATTGATGGCGCCACGTTTCTTTCGAATCATGATTGAATTATATTATTACAAGCAGAATACAACCCGTATTGATTGTCAAATTCTAAATTAACGCGAGCAAAGCCGGAGCAAAGCCGCGGGCAAAAGCTAGTTTGTTAATAAATGAAAGTTAAATAAAAGCAAAAATTTTAAAGAATGATAACGTTATGCTAATTCTTACTAATATTATAAAGCTGAAGAGTTTGTTTGTTTGAATGCGCTAATCTCAGGAACAACTGGTTCGAATTAAAAAATATTTTAGTGTCGGATAGCCTATTTATTGAGGTTATATAACATCACGCTACGACCCACAGGAGCGGCGCAGTAACGATAAACGCGGGTGAAACCGCGGGAACATATAGTTATAAATAAATACGAATAGGTACTTCACACCAGGTCAACGTCTTGTGCTTTACAAAGCACAGGTCCGGCCGCACGTGGAGTATTGCTCCATGCTGCTCATCGCGGGTTCGATTCCCGCACAACTCAAACATTTGTGTGCATGAACATGGATGTTTGTCTTGGTCTGGATGTTTCTATGTATAATATGTATGTATTTACAAAAAAAAAAAGTATATATGTATGTTTATCCATTGTCTAGTACCCATAGTACAAGCTCTGCTTAGTTTGGGCTAGGTGGTGTTGTGCGTATGTGGTAGAATATTATTATTTTATTTATTTATTTATATCTGGGCAGAGGCCCCCAAATACCAGCTCGACCCACTTGACTCCCTACAAAGACGGGCAGTTCGAATTGTCGATGATCCCAATCTCACGGATAGATTGGAGTCGTTGGAGCAACGGAGAGACTTTGGGTCTCTCTGCGTGTTCTACCGACTCTTTCACATGGAGTGCTCTGAAGAACTGTTTATTTGGTACCAGCGGCCCCTTTCTATTAAAAAAATACTGTTCACAAAGGATAAAAATTGGCATAACCTACATTTTCGCAAGCGAAGCCGCAGGCAAAAGCTAGTCGTAATAATATAATCTTATATCAAAAGAGAGTCTCCATTAAATCAAACCAAGAATGACAACAAAGAACCGTTTGTGCGCAGAAAATCTCCATGTTTGCATGTCACAGAGTCTGTTTGAATTTTAAATTAAGGGAATAGGTTAGTGCCCCAGTTTCAAAGGCCATAGTCTACTTGGTCACGAAGATAAACACCGAGTTGGGTAATTAATATACACCTTACAAACCGACCACTTTGTATTGAAATGCCGGGAATTGAATACCAATGAAAACATCGTATGAGGAAACAAAGGAATACGAAAGATATACTAGGTGTCGGATACTTTGTTTCGTCGTGCGTAGCGTATGAATATCTACGTTCGAACTGTTCGAAGAGATTCTATCAGACATATATTTATACCAGCCTCGTAGTTATAACAGACAATAATGTTATAAATCACCGACTTTGTAAAATGCAATCGCTACACTCTCTCCAGCTTCTACTGCTGCCAGTACGGCATCTCCTAAACAAATCTGAACACGGCACAGCATCTCATTAAGAACATTTGAGAACCTTCTCAAAAGTCAAAAGTCAAAAATCATTTATTCATTTAGGTCACAAAGTAACACTTATTAACGTCAAAATATATAGGTTAGTGAGTTTACTAAGTTACTGAAGCTACATTTAGGTTAGTTGCTAGGTTCAGGCAAAGGGTTGAGCCTATGAGAAAAAACCTCAGTTTGGAAAACGAACATTATTTAATCGATATATTTAAGCAGTGATTACTTAACCAGTAGGACTTATCCAGGATTAAACACTGTAAGTACTCGTACTTAGCTGTAAATACGCTTGTGCCTTTCCTCTCAGAGTAACATTTATCACAGTTTATTTATTTTCCCTGTGACAAATTAGTATTATTAATAAACAGGCAGGCAGTTGAAGCAACTGATAAAGCTATTTTATACTTAAACCCTCTATTCTGTCTCAGTGCCATGAGACGCCTTCTCTTTTATTGTTCTCCGTAAGTTCTCATTGCGGGTAAATAGTCAAATCATCAATGTTTTAAAATAATTATCGACTTTTTACCAACATCATTACGACGTGCATTCTTAATTAAAAATAAAATAATATATTATATATTAAGCGGCAACGTGCTAAACCAAAACGTCGATGGCAGGACGAATTAACTAACCACAGGAGGGACTGGTGCAAACTAGCGCATAATAGGGATAAGTGGAAAACCGAGAAGGAGGCCTTTGCCCTGCAGTGGTACAATACAGGCTGAAAATAATAAATAATAATTAGTACAATCAGAAACACTTGAGGTGCTCATAGCCAGTTGCACTCACTGATCGGTAAACGATTAGCGAGGTTGGGTGCGGTCAGTCTATAGATGGGTGACCGCTTAGTGGTATTTCATCTGAGCGTCTCCGTGCTTCAGAGGGCACGTAAAAAGTCGGTCCCGGTTGTTGTGAAATTGACAGCAGTTGTTAAGCCATGTCAGAGGCGTACGGGTGGCTTGAACAACTCTTGACAACAGGTTGGCCACTAACCACACGAAAAGAAGAAGACAATCAGAAAGATGTTGATCAATTTAATACTTATGCCCAAATTGAATATGTAATATAATAGTACATTTCTGTTACCTTAAATACCAATAGTAATTACGCGATTATTGTGCAAAAAGTATAATATTTCGTTCAGTTCCGAAACCTTACGCGAATTGTATTGTATTTAGTCACCGACCTTGGACAACCGAATTCATAATAGGATTGTATCTTCTACTTACAGGTGTAGCTTTAGTAGCAGAACAGGTGTAACATTAATGTCTTTAAACATTGGTGTTGATGTCGTACGTAATAAGTTCAAACGTAGAATTATTACTCACGCTTACATCACTATTTTATACAGTTTATTCCGCATTCGACCCTCATGTTTCGTCCCGAAGTTAAAAAAATACGCATTCGCCTCAAATATTGTTCCTCATATGCCCCGAAATTTAGATAAATATTCATTTCTTAACGTAATTCCTATTTCGTAAAATAAAAAAATTATGTTCCTTTTTTGACCCTGTTTTTTTTTTGTATAGCAGATTTTGATGTACCGTCAGCCGCAAAATATTTTAAAATATTTCCTTGATCTCTCGATAAAAATAAGGCTTATGATTACATGACATCACAAGCCCGACATTGAAAAGACTTAAAATAATTTTTAAACATGTTTTGTTTTGCTAACTATACGCTCAAAAATGTAGGACGAAAAGGGAATAATTAAAAAAGAGGCGAATGAGGAACATTTTGGAATGTGGGACGTAATGTAGGAGCGAATGCGGAACAAACCTTTTATACAGGTACGGTGGCAAACAAGTATACGTCCTGCTTGATGGTAACTGTAGCCTGTGAGACTTGCAACACCACTTATTTTTAAAGGGCTCTATGACTAGCGATATTCCACTTTTCATAGGACCCCTTCAAAAATAAGACACTATGCTGCCAGAGCAAAGAGCAAATATCAAACTGATTCCCTGTCGATAGAACAGCACCTCTTTACAGAGTTCGAATCTCTACTCACCACTATAACACAATAACACAACACAATGATATTTGGTCACATATCTTCTGTTAAATATGAGGGTAGGGGGACGAAAAGATAGAGGAAGGTCAAGGAAAAGATGGATGGACTGTGTGAGGATGGATATGAAAGAGAAAGGGGTAAATGATCAGATGACGGGTGATAGAGAAGTATGGAAGCGGAGGACATACTGCGCCGACCCCAAATAAATTGGGACCAGGGCAAGAGGATGATCATCTTCTGTTGAATACTTCCCAATTTGAGCTCAGAGCAGTGTTCACAACATCTCAACAGTGTTATTGCTATGACGCAAATGTCTTAAAAACATTTGAATCATTAATTAGCTACCAACGAGCTACAATGGAAAAAGCATTGTATCCCGGCCTCAGGATCTGAGGTCAGCAGATTAAATCTATATTAATTATTTTTGGACAAATCCTTAATTAGAATAAAAATCGATATAAACCAGAACAGAAAATCCTTTCGATTTTGAAGCATCACAGTCAAAAACCTTGTATTCTATTGCGGTAAGTATAGTAACCAAGGCTTCAAGTGACGCTGTTTGTAAACAACCTTGCGCTTACAGCACGGAGGTTATCTTTTATAGATTCAGCAAGTCACGCTTGATACAGAATCTAATATCCTTAAGCTACAGGATCATTATCCATGCATAGTACCTAAAGCATCACTGGGACTTAAGAATTAAGTCAAAAACAGTTTCTTTGACATAATTAATATGCATCTCATAACAGCAAACAATTTCTAAAATTACATCAACATATCATATAATCTCTAAATAACAACAGTCTAAACAAAATATTTTATTCACTAATTAGTGATAATGAATATTTATACAAACGTATCTGATTGTAATGCGTTTGATGTTCGCTGGGCGCACGGCGGCAGCGGCGGCCATGACACCACTATATTCTCTCCATATTTGATCGCTTTAATTAACATGTTGCTGTGTTCATTAACAAGTGCTATTCTTTGGTCAGCAAATAAAACTTGTTATATTGATAACACACAATAAAACAACGGCTGGGTTTAATTTAAGAAAAAGCATGTAGGTCAAAGCGGAATAGACGCCTTAGATTATTTTACTCAAATTAGAGCAGACCGACTAATTATAAGCAGTACTTGGAAAGTAATTCACCTACTATAAAACTAAGTGACCTTGTGTTGTTTTCACGGTGATTAAGAAGCCGAAACTCTTTAAGCCGAGGACCACATATTTTGATCCCTTTTAACAGTACGGCATGTGCTGTCAGTTAGATACGAGTGGTCGGTTCCTTGAACTGGTAGCCCAGCGCTTCTAAGTAATTATATTTAAAGGGTTGGCAGTGCGCATTGTATGTATGTCACTTATGACACAAGCGATTATCTTTACCAACAAACGAGTATTTAGTACTTTAGTAGAATAAAAACAAATTGTATGTTTAATAGACCGGGTTCCAATATTGCGGCGATCTGACATATACATTAAAATACAGGGGTTATACCTGTATCGCAACGAGCTTTATATATTAATTTATTATAACTAAAGGATGACAATTGAGTTTTGGTCAAAGAGATGTATTTTTTTGTACTACATTGTTGTATTAGCCTGTAAAAGCAATGTATGTTAAGAAATAAATATAAATAGGTACAGATAACACAAAAATATTTTTTATACTTTACTTATTTTACTTTATTTCTATGTATACTTAATAATGTAAATAGCTGACTTTGGCCAATAGTACTGCCAGTTTTTTGGCTAAAACGTTTTTATACGAAGGATTTTAAAAAGGTCGTCTTTTTAATACCATGCTATCCAAGTTCACCTACACTTCTTATGCCTAAAAGTATCCAAAAATTTCTTTTCTAGCTACTAGCTTCCCAGCACTCCCCAAAATTAGGAATCGATGACCTCGTCCCACTTCCACCCTTGGCCATGACACTTCAGAGCCGCATGACGCTTGTAAGTACCCAAGGCATAGACTAAGTTGTATAACATTAAAATCGCCACCAAGCTAGTTTAAGAAGCATTCTGTACAACTTTTTTATAGTTACAATGATTACAGTGTTAGAGAATATTTGAATACAACCCCGACAACAATAAAATAAAATAATCTATACTAATATTACAAAGCTGAAGAGTTTGTTTGTTTGAACGCAATAATCTCAGGAACTATTGGTTCGATTTGAAAAATAATTTTAGTATTGGATAGCCTATTTATCGAGGAAAGCTATAGGCTATATAACATCACGCTACGACCCACAGGGGCGGCGCAGTTACGATAAACGCGGGTGAAACCGTGGGTGAAACCGCGAGAACATCTAGTTATACATAATGCTTAAGAAATACTTAAATTTTTTATTGTTATTTAAATTTTATTGTAGATAATATATTCATTCATCCAAGGGATAGAATATACTGTTAATTAAAATTTAATTATAATATTTTCTCATTTAAAATGTACCACATTTCAGCAAATAAATAAACGGGCTGCAATGGATGGCGTAGTTGATTGATATCCACAAATAGCAGCTCAGAGTCTCAGTGTTCCTTGTATCTGTTGTTTAAATGTTTTAAGTCCCCCGTGGCACAGGATATAACCTAGTGCGGGAGTTTTATTTTATAAAAATAAAACAAAACGAATAAAATATACTTAGTTCTTATTAGAGATTATGGATTAAATAACATACTGTACAAACACTTTAACTATTTATTTTAGGGATTAAATATAATGACCCAAAAATACTAATTGCACACCAAAATATGCTTACTAAAATATATCATAAGGAGCATCTATACACCTCAAATCACTACATTCCATCTCGGAAGGGTTAGGTTATGTTAGGTTCCTTCTTAAACCCACCCAAAAATAGTCCATCGACTTAATTTGATCTCTTTAAAATATTTTAGTAAGCATATTTTGCTGTGCAATTAGTAATTTTGGAGGAACAAAGGCAAAAAATTGAGGAGCAGTTAAATACTATGTCCGTCCACTTACAGCCCGTTAGGGTATACGTGTTCTGTGCTTACAGCTCACAACAAGATGGGACAGATAGCAGTGTTGCTACGCCTTTTATAGCTAATCAAACTGTAAAGTATTTGACTACTATTTATATTGTATTATGTTAAATTATACAATTACTAAGGTGCAATTATTCTTAATAGTTAAATATAATAATTAATTAATTTTTGTATATATAAATGTATATAATTCAACAGTTCTCAGAAACAGTAGGCGAATCCGTTCAATTCCTGCTGATTAGGTACTCGTACTTAACGACCATACAGAAAACTAAACCCAGTTTTCGTTGACCTAAATCCACGTAATGATAACAAAACCAAAGCAATTAATCTTCTTCATGTCACGTCTGAAGTAATAGTAAAACTAAAATAAAACTTTAAAACAGCAACGACGCATAGTGCCGGTACACGAACTAGTGTATACAAATAATAATATATACGAACTGCGCAGATATTACGCGACTACAACCGTGAATAAACAATACATTTTAAATACATTAACAATGGTCGATTCTGTTAATTTTCTTTAATTAGATACCACAGTCTTGAAAATGTTTACATATAGACAATACGTAAGATGCAAAATATTTATTTTCATACAAGAGACAGAAACATTTTACGGGCACATTGAAATTCAATGGCAAATAAAATCGAAAACAATTTAATATTGATATAAAAGCCAGTTTGGGGAACAGTGCTTACGTGAGAAAAAGCAGGCAAGAAACTCATGGCCACGCTTTTCAATCGTTAATTGATTACCAAATAGATTTCAAGTAAAATAATAAAATAAATAGGCAAAACTGAAACCTAATATAAAACCCAAATGCACTGTCTATTATTTTTATTTTCATTGATCGTAATGGTACGCGAGCAAGCGGACCACTTGATGCCGAGTGGCTTCGTCTGCTTCACATTAGAGAATTTTCCCCGTTTTTGCTATATTGTTCGTTGATGCTCCACTCCTATTGGTCGTAGCGTGGTGTTATATAGCCTATAACCTTCTTCAATAATTGGGCTATCCAACACTAAAAGAATTTTATAAATCGAACCAGTAGTCTCTGAGATTAGCGCGTTCAACCAAACAAACAAACTCTTCAGTTTTATAATATTAGTATATACTAGCTGTTACCTGCGACTTCGTCCGCGTAGATTTTAATTAAAAAGTGTTTGTCTCCGCGGAACCCTATATTTTTTCTAAAATCAAAGAAGCCTATGTTACTCCTTATAACATCAGCTATCTGCCAGTGAAAATCCCGTCAAAATCGGTTCAGCCGTTTTGGAGATTAGCCGGAACAAACAGACAGACGAACAAACAAAAATTTTTAAAATAGATGTTTTCTTATAGGTACCTTATATACTTTCATATGCATTAGATAAAAAGCTGTTATTTTGACATTACAAACAGACACTTCAATTTTATTTATTTGTATAGATTAGAATAAGTACTCCGCTATTAGAAAAAGACTCAAGAAAACGTATAATCATTTTAGCGTGGGGAACAACAGAATAGGCGTCTGTGTCTGTCAAGTGTCAAACGCTACCAAAACAAACAAGTTTTTTGGTACAGACAAAAACTATCAGTAAATACCTGAGCGTATAATAACAGGCTATTAGGTAACTGCGTGGGCTAAACTTTAGCCTAAACATAATGCGTAATACCGACGTGCAACGTGCGCCGCATATCAACGTATCAAACCGCTATTACTTATTTCCATTCGAATAAGTAATAGGGTCGCCATTTACGTAGAAGCTTACGAACTGAGTTACATTTCGCCAGTCATTTTAAGTTAAAAGCTTGCCGTAGCCAATTATATATTATGAACGACTCGATGGCGTAGTGGTTAGTGTAACCGACTGCCAAACCTGAGGTCGCGGGTTCAATTCCCTCACAAGTCAAACATTTGTGTGCATGAACTTGGATGTTTGTCTTGGTGTGGGTGTTTCTATGTATAATATGTATGTAGTTACAAAAAAAAAAGTATATATGTATGTTTATCCATTGTCTAGTATCCATAGTACAAGCTCTGCTTAGTTTGGGCTAGATGGTGTTGTGTGTATGTGATAGAATAGAATTATTTGGTGATGATATTAATAACCGGGCTTAATATTCAAGATATTTTTTGCACACGTAATTTCATCTTAAGTAATTCGTAAGTCTTCTGTAATATAAAAATCTGGTGTCACTATGTTTGTGGGCCCCACTCTTCCGAAACGGTCCGACCGATTTTATAAATTTTTCCTGTATATTTGGTAGGTATGAGAATAGGTCGTAAAGTATATTTCATATCATTTCAAAGAAATAACTTATATGTCAGAAAGACGTTTGCCAGGTCAGCTAGTAGCATATAAAATATGTATTCCCTTTTCCTTGTGGAAATACTACCCTCTTGCAGGAAACATGCGTAAGAGTAATAATTACTGTACTTCGCTGGTAAGTATGAGATCTAGGTGTCTAGTTAGAGTTGCCATCCGTCCGGGTTTCCCCGATTTGTCCTAGTTTAGAGGGCATCCGGGGAGCGTCCGGGCGAGGCTTCATTTGTATTCCGGGTTTAAAAATTTGAAGTCCTGGGCCGTCCGCGACACAAGCACTGTGCCCGCACGCCGCGATCAACCGACGAACCGACTCGCTAAATTCACCGTCCCGTAACTGTTTTTTATTACACTGACTATGTTTAAAAAATTCTGTTGGCATGTCCGGGTTCTGGGCTCTAAGATCCGGGGTTTTACGTTAACTGCGTTTGGCTCTCTGATTGGTTACGAGCTTGGAGCGGGCCAATCGGACCACTGAACGGCATAAACGTGCGCTCACGTTACCGTAAAACAAATTCGCACTAGGCACCCTGGTCTCTTATATACCTTTCTCAACCTTTGAGGTGGCGACGCGCGACTGATATTTCAAGTAATCATATGCTACAGTTAACACCATCAGGCGGCCCGCTTTTCTTAATGGCTGTTTTTCTTAGTTGTATAAGAAAGCCATTTAAAGGCGCCGCGTAATACTGGGCTAGGCAGTTATTAGTATTCAGGCAATTCCTTACTAAGGGTTAGTTCATATAACTCCTTGACGGAGTAATCTAATCCAATGACGTAATTGTGTTTTATTCGGGGATATATTAACCGGTTTTGAACAATATTGTCTGACGTTTACGCGAATGTTATACATTGAAATTAAACAACTTTATATGGAATTTATCACTCATTGAAGTCTGCTGTGTGTGAATACGTGCAACAGGGGACCAACCACTATCTGCAATTTGACAAACCACAGATGCTCGCTAAAAAATACTGACTCCTACCAAGGATGCTTCGCGAACCTATTGAAATCAAGAAATATCCTAACTTCAATAGAGAAGATGGTTGGAATGTACCACCAGCTGGGATCCCGTAATTCAAATAGTCAAACCCAAGAAGAAGCAAACCACAGCTAGACTTCATAATACTTTGAGCTTATTCTGCGTAAATAGAAACACCCATGATTAAATTATGTACAGGTGTTTTGAAATAATTACACTTAGAACATTGGGACAACCACCATCTTAGTGTCTCCGTGAATATGGTTGCTGAAAAGCAACCGAAATGTCGTGGAAAGTGAAAATTAAATCTAAATAATAATAATAATATCAGCCCTATATTTAACTGTACCACTGCTGGGCAAGGGCCTCTTCTCACTGTAAGAAGGGTTAGGTCATAGTCCACCAGGCTGGCCCAGTGCGGGTTGGCAGACTTCACATATCTTCGAGAACATTATGGAGAACTCTCAGACATGCAGGTTTCCTCACGATGTTTTCCTTCACCATTAAAGCAAGCGATAATTAACTATTTAATACGCATATAACTTCGAAAAGTCAGAGATGCTCGCCTTGGGTTCGAACTCGAGACCTCTGCGTGGCAGTCCAACGGTTTCCCACTTGTCTATCGCTGCTTTAATCTAAATAATTTTTATAATTTAAATAGCTTAAATAGAAGTAAACAGTAACCAGTAAAAGTGTTTAACAATAGTAGTTTAAAGTTTCAAAATTATATACTTATTAGTGTTATAGCGATTTATTAAAAAAATAAACAACGCGTACAATCTGTATAAAGTAGTTTAATGTCAACGTTTTTGAATAGCATGGCGTACTGTGATGATATTATAAATAGGTCCCATATTATTTAGCTCTGACAAATTTACGTAATTTATATAATGTAGGTACTTGTATTGGGCGAGAGGAGATTTCTACTATTGGTGAGGAACAAACTGTTGTATTCCAGTATCACAAGGGGAGAATCCTCATACTTGACTGGGCTATCCCGCGTCATCATTAGTTCTACTAGCGTCGGCCTTAACGCTAGCCATATGTTCGCTGCACTTGTAAGTAGGTACCGTCACACTATCATAAATACTTTTTATTTCATCTGCTTTCACCGGATGTCAGACGGCCTTTGGTACAAATACTGTCCCACAAGCGATCCGCAGTAGGCTTCAATGGGAACGCCGAGACGAACTAGACACCTTTCATAAAAAATCGTCTCGTCACGACATTATCAGAAACAAGAGTAAGAAACTTAGACCCTTTTGCCTTGCAGTAATAAATAAAAATTATCAAGCGTGTGTATATGCTTAAAGAGTTAGACAAAGACATATCGGACCAATATCTCGTCAGCTAAGCGTCTCTGTAGCAGATATGTACAGACTCCTCGCTGATTCTAATGATTTCATATGAGAAAATCTCAGTAACCCTCCGCAAATCAAAACTAGACACCTCACGATAGACAGTTGCACAAACGCTTGCATTTTTACGACTTTATACAAAAAACCAAGGTGGCAAAAAAAGTTATTTTTAAAAACCTTTTTCTCCCGTTCTAGGAATAATTGCTGTGTCACAGAAGGCTTTATACTTAAACATTCAAATAACATCCAGACTCTAAACAACCATTTGTGGATCACATAATTTTTTGTCCCGTGTAGGATTTGAATCTCTGAGGGGGCTTCAAGCTGGTGATTGGCGAGAAATGGCCAAAGATCGGGCAAAGTGGCGGTCTCTAGTGTCGGAGGCCAAAACACATTTTGGGTCGTTGAGCCAACGGAGTAAGTACGAAAGTGGGATTTGAACAGTCGGCGTTGTAGCAGTGGCGAGTACGACATCCGCGCAATGTGGTACTAACGCGTCACCCTTCAAGAAGGGAGTGGCTGTACTTGCAGCGCAATGGGTCAAAGATCACTTGTCCCTGGTGATATGCCAGCGTCTGCTAAAGGTGTCTGGGCCAACAAGCAATCATAGGTTTCCTTTGCCGAGCTAATACTTTAAATCTTACATGAATTATTGACAACCTTATTTATGCATATCGTTTTAGAATACTTTAGTTGATTTATTACTTGTGGTTTTCTTTAATATTTTTTGCAGTTGAATAAGTACCACCACCCATACTGATGGATAGCTATCGATATTAAAGTTAACATGTAATACGATTTGTTTATCTATACTAATCTATACTAATATTATAAAGCTGAAGAGTTTGTTTGTTTGTTTGTTTACTTGAACGCGCTAATCTCAGGAACTGCTGGTCCGATTTTAAAAAATCTTTCAGTGTTAGATAGCCCATTTATCGAGGAAGGCTATAGGCTATATATCATCACGCTAAGATCAATAGGAGCGGAGCACCAATGAAGAATATTTCAAAATCGGAGTGTATTTTTCCTTTTGAGAGTTTCCGCTGCGTGCGCTGCTTAAACAGTTAAAGTTTCGCAAAAATTATGTATGACAGAATTGTTCCCCTTTAAAAGTTCTAAAAAAAAGTCCGCGATAGCATATGTCTATCTTTTAGGGTTGGCTCACTATAACCTTTTGTATGCTAACCAAATTTGATCTAAAATAATGCATTATTTGCGAAGGTATTTTTATAAACATGATATTAATCCTTATCCAAATAAATACGTTATTCATCACAAGTATTTAATGTAAAACAAAATTGCCCTTTACATCATTCGATTTCAATGAATATCTTAGAAGATATCGCAGTTTTAAAATAACATTGCAGCAAAATAATTACCCATTACAGACATAGTACAAACGATGTTTCTCCTGGTTTATTCTGCGTGATTACTACTGGTTCGATTTGAAAATTCTTTTAGTGTTGGATAGCCTATTTATCGAGGAAGGCTATAAGCTATATAAGATCACGCTACGAGCCACGGGGGCGGCGCAGTAACGATAAACGCTCGTGAAACCGCGGGCACATCTAGTTTTATTATAAAGAGTTACTATCACGCTTAAAGCTTTTTTTTTGTTGTTTATATTTTCTTTATATCTGTAATAATTATTTTAAGCTCTAGTGTTCTGTTTTTAATATTGAAGTTTATCTCAATTAAGTAGCATGTCTTAATGAAAAGTATATATGACAATGTTCTGTTAACTCATAATAGGCATGTGCATGAGACTATATGTACCACTTCTAAAATATTTATTGTAACATGTATGTATGTGCTGTGAGTAAACCTTAATAAATAAATAAATAAATAATAGCTAGATGGTTTTTATACATCAATGTACGAATCTAAGAAAATTAACATATTTTATCCTGCAATCCTTCGGCATTCACGCGAGCAAAACTGCAGGTAGAAACATTTAGAGCATAAATGTGTGTCCCGTGTAAGGGTCAAATCCACATATTATGGTCACGAGTGAGACTGGATAAATAACCACATAAAACAGAGCACCTGACTCACCACGTGATTGATAACTATTAAACACTACCAGCCAGTATGTTGCACGCAAACGATTACATTGTAGTGTAACGATGCACAAACAGCAGGGCGTGCGGGTCGATCGAGTTCAGGGTTCCGTACAGCTGAAGGTGAAAGGAGGGCATGGCACCGTACGCCCGCGCCGCCGGGGTGGTACACTTCCAGCTAATGGCAGACCTGTCGCCCTTACACATCCGATATACAAACATCGATACATATCAATACTTTGTAGGGCTGATCACTCGCCTAAGATAACACACGAATAGTGTTTTTTATAGATTTCACATTCACTTATCCACCTGAATATCCCGTATGGGAGAGATGTATACACACAGTATAGTAGAAATGTTTTAAATGCCACGTAATAGGGAGCAAGCCTATTGTCATTTATCGGCCACATTATACTATTATATTCTTATTATTAATATATTTTGTAATATTTGCATGCCTCAGGGTGGAGTATGGAGAAACCAAATATAATTGTAACATATTGTATAATTGTAACGTACCCATATTCGCAAATAAGTGATGATTTGATTTGATTTGATTCACATTGCCAAAACGGCGTGCGCTTACTGCGAATTTCTCGAAATAATAATAATATTCTATCACATAATATTTTTATTATTTTATTTTATTATTATTCTATCACATACACATAACACCATCTAGCCCAAACTAAGCAGAGCTTGTACTATGGGTACTAGACAATGGATAAACATACATAGGTATACTTTTTATTTTTTTGTAAATACATACTATTATACATAGAAACACCCAGACCAAGAAAAACATTTATGTTCATGCACACAAATGTTTGACTTGTGCGGGAATCGAACCCGCGAGCTCAGTCGTGGCAGTCGGTTACACTAACCACTACGCCATCGAGGCCGTCATTTATTTTATTTACATATGAACAACCCAATAACCCTTTTCTCGACTCAGTGATAGAAGCCAAAAAAAATTCTACCACAGAATCCGGGATCGTGATGCCGGCCGCGGCAGCCTTGAACTTGTAATAAGATATAAAGATTAAATAGTCGAGTATTTTAGGGCTACGGTCAAAGGGTCTAAAATATGCCGAGGTAGCATACCAGCCGGTATCAACGGCTTAACCTGCTGGACAAGCACAAGATGAAGAAGAAGTCAGAAGACCTAATGCCAAACTCCGTGCCATGTGTCGGTAGTGCAATTAATGGGATTCGGAACCACGACTTTCGATTGTACTGCCGGTTTACTGACAGATTAAAGCTATAACGTAGGATAGGCAGTGATTTGGTTGTTTGCTTGAAGTAGCTTTTGTAATTTAAAAAAGAACATTATTATGTCATTGAGCGCTGGTTATCGGTCACTACCACCAACCCAGCTGCTGCTAGCATATCTGCTCCCAAAAAACCTTTCTAGAAGTCGAGCTCCCAGAATCATGCCACAGGGGCTGACCATACGAGGCAATGGGCAACCCTACCTATACCTACACTAGCTGACCTGCGCAACTTCGTCTGCTTTATATACTTAAGAGAATTTTGCCCGTCTTTGCAACATTTTTCATTGCTGCTCCGCTCCTATTGGTCATAGCGTGATTTTATATAGCCTATAGCCTTCCTTGATAAATGGGCTATCCAACACTACAAGAATTTTTCAATTCGAACCAATAGTTCCTGAGATTAGCGCGTTCAAACAAACAAACTCTTAAGTTGTATAATATTATTAGTATACATAGATTTACAATGTAGAACGAGAAGCAGGCTGATAAAGACAAGACTATCTGCGTCGATAAAGGATTGACGTCAGGATTATTCCACTATTAGTTTAAAGACAAGCTGTGGTTTAGTGGCACAATTATTATTAATACGCTACTCGTCTTAAATTACCATAAGGTAATTTTCTAACTTTTATTATATTTTAATATCCGTTCCTCTGAAAGATTAAACGGAGACATGTGTAAGAGATTCGAGATCGAGATTTGGATGGTACACCTACCGAGGTGAAAGTACAAACTTATAATTGCCGCAAGATGTGGGTCAATTATTATTATTAAATATGAAAACTAATAAATATGGGTAATGGGTATTTGTATACCATGAACCGACATCATAGAAAAATGCACCTGCTAAGAATATTTTCATATATTTTAATCGCCTAGGCAGACAATAACTTATTTTAATTCCATGAATTACCGATGCAGACAATTATTTTCAACAATGTCGGCCTCGATGGCGTAGTGGTTAGTGTAACTGACTGCCACGCCTGAGGTCGCGATTTCGATTCCCGCACAAGTCAAACATTTGTGTGCATGAACATGTATGTTTGTCTTGATCTGGGTGTTTCTATGTATAATATGTATATATTTACAAGAAAAAAGTAGCTATATAAGTATGTTTATCCATTGTCTAGTACCCATAGTACAAGCTCTGCTTAGTTTGGGCTAGATGGTGTTGTGTGTATGTGGTAGAATATTATAGAATCTTAATATTTTAATCCATTAGTGTGTCTGGTAGATGGCAACAGGTGGGTCTCCATAGATGTAATCTACATAAACATAGTTATCGAAATACAACTCTATGTAACTCTTCAAACATATATCACGATAGTTTGATGCTATATTATCTTCAGACTGCCTCCGTGGCGCAGCGGTAGTGAATGCGACTGCTGTGCATGAGGTCTCGGGTTCGAATCCCGGGTCGGGCCAACAAAAAGTTATTGGGTTTTTCTGTTAAGAAATCTCAATAGCAGCTCGGAGTTAGAAAGTTGGCGGTGATAGACAACCCCGTGCTTCGGAAAGCACGTAAAGCCGTTGGTCCTGCGCCTGATCTCTCTCCCGTCGTGTCGGATTACCGTCCCATCGGATCATGAGAGTTAGGGAACAGAGAGTGCACTTGTGTTTGCGCACACACTTGTGCACTATAATATCTCCTGCGCAGATGGCCAGTCTCCGTTAAGACTAGCGGCCGTGGCCGAAATTCGTTCTGGAGGACATTATTATAATTTTTTTTTATTATATTATCTTAGTATATTAGCTAAATCTCTTTTAATTTGCCAAAAACATTGCCTTGGCTAGATATCGTACCTGACATGGTAAGTTCGTACGTACAGCAACTACGCAACCATTCACACTTACGCTACATAGACCAACAGTCATCGTTTTTGCGTCGATAACAAAATGTGTTATTAATGGATGACAAACACTGTATAATTTTGTTTGTTCACATCGAAACTATGAACAAAAATTTCCAACGAAAGCCTTGAGATGAATGTAGTTATTTTCCTCTATAAATGATTTACAAAACAAATGATACTGATTTATACATTTTATACGATACGCATTAAATATTATAATAATATAAATAAACTTTAGTTTCATGGTTAATTAATTATAAATACAATATAGTATAGAGATAAACTTAAAACGTTAGAAAATAATATCGAAATACAGTATTACTTTATTTTTTTTGATATTTTGAATAGGCACTGATGTCTACTGAAGTAGTTGAGATACGGATTAATCCTGGATCCAGGACTCAACTAGAGAAGTACCTACATTTAACCTACATCATACCTACTTACGAGATAATGAACTAAACCATCTTATTTCCACTATGGTAAGTAGGTGTTCCAGAACATGCCAACACAGCAGTGAGTTTCAACAAAGAGACAGTTTGGTGGAATTACATTTTTTGTATTGTTTCTGTTTTGGTCCCATTAAATAAGTATTTATATTATTATCACTAATAATTCGTTAATTTTTTTATGTGTCTCTGTCTGTCGTCCAAGAACCGTGATTGGAGTAGTACCCAATAACCAAGCATTAGGTATGTTATTTCATTTAGACATATTATATTATGTTTGTATGAATTGCATAATATGTTTTCTTTGTGTCAATTGTTTGAATGTTTATAAAGTCCTCTGGGAGACAGGAACTGGGAAACTTGTCTATTTTTTATAATAAAAAGATTTAAAACGAGATGGGTGTAAAAACCCAGGATTCAACCTCTTCGTCTTAAATGTAAAAATAATGAAAAGAAATGACCCCTATATCTCAGGGGTCTTTTGACCCACAGGGCCCATATTCAAACTCGACCGAGGTATGACCAAGGTATCTGCACACCAAGTTACAAGTCAATCGGTCCAGTGGTTCCGGAGTTATGCCTGTCACTACCAAACTGTCACTAACAGACAGACACAAAGACCCACATAATGTTATCATTATCCTCTTCGAAGAAGACTCTGAGGTTAATAAACATCTTATTTTATCAATATTTCTACACCTACGCGGCATTTTATAGTAAGTTATTACATAATATCTTATTTTCATGTTTAATGAGTCAATACTCAATATGCACACATAGCTTTTTTCATTGTATCATGACCGGAGTACGAACATCAACTTTAGCCATTATCTACAAAACCTATGTTATACAAATAAGTAAATTATTATCTAATGATTTAGTGTTAACAAACTAGAGTAGTAACAAACTAATTTTAATCATTCAAAGAAAAGTGTTCGCGTCATCACCATCTCTAATGTTTCAAGGAAGAGGCAAATGTTTGCCAAAATATTTTTTTGCGTCTATTATTTATAATATATTTCGTTTGTCACATTAATTTTAGGAATGGAGGTCACCACTGATCTCTTACGTCTTTACGCCACATATCTGTAAAATATGGTGTATACCAGTCTACTAGCCGGGGCCTGGATTATCAATTTATCACACATATGTGCAAATAGTCTGAGAAAACCTTGAAAGCGAAAAAATATTGCGGCGGACATGGTTTAAACGAAGTCTAGATATTTTTTTATCCAACATATTATAACATTTTTTCTAATACCTCGGTGAGTCTAGTCATACGTTAAATAATGTGGCGTGATTTTGGTATACAGAAGTGTAGGTATTATACCGAAATTTCGTCAGTTATGTTTTAAGATGCCATGTTATAGGTGGCTAGTCTGTTACCTTCTACTGGATATAGTTTATTTAGCAAATATTTTCTTCTAATTACTGAAACTTAGAAGTTAAATCTGATTGCCCAGTGGTTGAAGTGCCACTGCGCTGAGTGTCATGGCTTCGTTAGATCCACACACGGAACCAACATTAAAATAATCCACATATTGTTAATTTAGGTTTAGTTGTTTAAATATTTTCTTTTCTTACTGCAGAACTTGTCTTTGGAAAATAGTCTATACTAGATTTTGCCCACGGCTTCGCTCGCGTAAATTTAGGTTAGGTTAAGAACAGTATTTTTCTGGATCAAAGGTACCCTATGCGTGCTAGCCCTTGGGTTTCGGCTGAAAAACAGCGCTGCGGTCATCCGCAGCAAAGGCTGAGCTGGAACCTTTTGGACACACTGCACAACATTTTCTTTATTTTTGTTTATTTTATTTGTATTTTCTTCTTGTTTGTTTGTTAATATGTTGTGTTTTTGTGTGTCTAACAAATTATTTTTCTTTCTTTCTTTCTTTCTTACTGTCCTTTTCTGCACCTCTGACAACGTGTATACAATATTTTATGATGAGCAGTGGAGTAGTTAAGGCGTGAAAGCTTAAGAAACAAACTCACATTCATATTTATTATATCAGTTGGGATTAAAACATATTTTATAATTTTCGAGGTTTTTCTTACACACTAAATTATAAGACGCTGACGCTGTATACGCCGTGTGACCGCTCTAGTAATTCAGTAAATATAAGGCATTGTTTTCATGTATTTCTTGTAAGAAATCGTAAATTAAATGCATAAATATACAGTGGTGCCAATTCTGTTGTCACAAAATTCTCTAAACTTAACTAAAAATCACAAAAAATTTTTTTAGTCCTGTCACTTTTAACGATTTCAGAATACGAAATGTCATTTGAGAGGACTAAACAAAATTTTATTGATTTTTAGTTAAGCTTAGAGAATTTTGTGACAACAGAATTGGCACCAGTATGTAATAATAATTTAGAATGCTCGTAGTTGGTTTAAGTATTAAAGCCATCAATCGAGTCTATAAAATCAGTTATTCTAATAACATTAACACCAATACAATTATTAGATTAAAACGCGATAGGCAATTTACCAATATGGCTTCTCGATCATAAGTAGGAGCTCGATCGATGTATAAATACAACAGTTTGTTTCTATACAGTCTATAACTCTGAGCTAAGGAAACAATTATATGTAGATTCCAGACATGTTCTGGAAAAAAACTAGGTAGGTTAAAAGTACCCTTATCTAAAGAGCACACTAGCAGAAGTTGATGGGGTCTTCGAAAATAATAATAAAGCACTTGTCTTATACTTATTAATTATTATATACTAGCTTTTGCGCGCGGCTCCGCCCGCGTGGTACCTACATCAATAAAAAGTAGCCTATGTCCTTCCCCAGGTTTTAAACTATATCTGTACCAAATTTCATCTAAATCGGTTGAGTGGTTTAGCCGTGAAAAAGTAACAGACAGACAGACAGAGTTACTTTCGAATTTATAATTTAAGTAAGGATGTGGTTGAGTGTATGAAGCATTGATATATAACATCAATGGTATGAAGCAACAAAAGATACTTCAGGATTGTAGAAATGGATACTTGTTGTATCTGCCTACCCTCCCAGTGATGTGAGTTTACACATATATGGCAAAAAATGGAATGGTATACCTAAAATAGTTTCATTGAAAAACTCTTTCCTACATATTCTTATGTGGAAAATGTTTTTTTCAATCGATTTAAATTTATACTAAAAGCGATTTCCAGAGACTTAGTTCTTGGCTCTTAATCAACTCGCGCGATATTTTACAGATGGCCTTCTAATAAATTGCTATTAAGAATTACCTGATAAAAAAACCTAATAACATAACGTCGGACAGAGCAAACAAACCGATTGACAGCTACTCAAGCGTACACACTTATCTAACAAGGCAGTTATAACAAAAACATACAGAAATATATAATGTAAGAATACCTACAATTCTGCAAATATAATGTAAGAGTACGTACAATAAATGTGTCACGCTTCTCCTCATACAATTTATATAATTCCATATCAGCGAGTACTTGTGTACAAAAATAGCTCTCGTCTCAACAAGATCATCTTTTGTTGTGTAGTACATACGATGATATCAATAGCACAGATCGCAGATGTGCACCATTGGTGCTTAGGTACCGAGTTTATCTGATTAGGCATGGAACAATTATAAAGCTCAACGCGTACTGGGACGGGAAACCGCCGAACGACTATTAAGCCTATGGATGCTTGCAACTCAGAGGTACTAATCACGTGTTATGAGATCTATAAAATGTTTAATTATACCGTGAGTGCAAGATAAAAATAAATAAATAATAAATTCACAAAAACAGCAATAAAAATATGTAATCCGCCATTTTGTGGCGGCGACTATCTTTGACCGATTTTCATCAAACATAGCTAAGAACACTCCCGACTAATTCACATTTCAAATAAAAAAACAAAATCAAAATCGGTTCATCCGTTCGGGAGCTACGATGCCACAGACAGACACACACACGTACACACACACAAACACACATACACACACACACACAGACACGTCAAATTTATAACACCCCGTTGTTTTTGCGTCGGAGGTTAAAAATCGGTGCTGATTACAGCATTGAAAGTCTTTAAAGCGCTCTGGAACCTGCCAGAACGTTTCTGTTATCTGTTTTTATCTAGTACAGAATCTAAATCCGAGGTTATTTGACTGCGATGAGCTGTAAGATTGAAAGATACTTCCGCAATCTGGCTGTTTCAAGTTTTACCGAGACGGATACCCCGCTGTGCTCTACGTCACAAAACATCTATTATTTCGGGCAAACAAGAATAATACTGACCAACACTATTACTCTTGTGGCTAAAACGCAATATTTTAGTATTTAAACTGGAATATAACAGAAAATGCTATATTCACATTTTTTATAATAAACATAATTTTATGTACAGTGAATCATATTATATGTACTTATTAACTTAACCTCATTTTTATATAATCAAATCGCTGCATTATAAATATTAGTAAAATTTATACTACAAACATAAACTACCGCAATATTATTTAAGTTTACTCAGCTAAAATGTGAGAATAATTATAAACTCATTAACTTAATATATATAAATTACGTGTAACGTTGTTTGTCCGCTATGGACTTCTGAACTACTGAACCGATTTTGATCAAACTTCGTAACCATCTGAAATTTGGACCAACTTAAAAGATACGATAGTTTTTCTTTAAACGGGCAAAATTTTTCTAATTTGAAGCAGACAAAGTTGCGCGGGATATTATTTTACATGTAGGCTTATTCCTTAAAAGTGAGGCAATAGTAAGTCTACCACGCGAATCAAGTTTGGACTCTCAAACCCATAAACATATTATTGCCGAACATAAAGTGAATATAATAAATTCTTTGCACATTGCAAAGAATTTATTATATTCACTTTATGTATATTATAGCCTATTGGGAAAGCGTTGGACTGCCACGCAGAGGTCTCGAGTTCGATGCTAAGGCGCGCACCTCTGACTTTTCGAAGTTATGTGCGTATTAAATAAGTTAATTGTCGCTCGCTTTAACGGTGAAGGAAAACATCGTGAGGAAACCTGCATGTCCGAGAGTTCTCCATAATGTTCTCGAAGATATGTGAAGTCTGCCAACCCACACGGCCAACGTGGTGGACTATGGCCTAACCCTTCTCACACTGAGGAGAAACCCGTGCCCAGCAGTGGGACAGTTTAATACAGGGCTAATATTATTATATACCCATTCTCCTGTTGCAATTGCAATGTATATTGAGCTCCATGCAGTGAGACAAAAATAGAAAATATTACTACTGACCGTGATACTCCGTTACTTCTAAAAAAAAGTTAAATCAGTCTACTAATGTCTTAAATGATCGCTCACTTTACCTTCAAATGTATCAAGAATATTCTAGATTGTACCGAGGTCGGCTACTGGCCTGACCAATTAAGTGAATGAAATGAATATGATTTTGTATCAGAAACAAATGAACAAGTGTTGCTTATTGTTAATGCGGATAAACAGTTATTAAGATAACTATCGATGACGGGAGAGCGAAGCTGATTAGCTTCTTGACACAATATAACCACTATTAGACAGTTTTCAAACGAAAAAAATGAGGAAGGGGAATGTTTAGACATTCCATCACCTAACAAGTGAAAGAAAAGGTGAGAGTCGAGATGTTAAAATGAAAGAAGAAGAGAGAGACATGTGACGATTACTCCATCGCTCTTAAATTAAATAAGAGAATCACAGAACTTCTACTTTCTGACCTTCACAGCCCAAAGAGATCACAATTTTGTGTATGATACTATTCTCCAGGCCTCGATATAATGTGCTACTTTGCAACAGGCTGATTTTGCTTCGTTAGTTGGCTGTTTGCACATTGGAACGGGCCTCTCTTTGACCACCATTTATGTAGAACAAAAGGATATTAATAACTATAATAGCATACTTAACAACTACCTTACATCGGCTAGCCAACGTAGTCACCATCCTTAAAAGCATACAAGGCACCCCTATAGACAGCACAACGACAAAATCGACTAACCGTGACCGAAAACCGTTGCCAACTGAATACATAACCCACAGACCACAATGCAATCATCAATCAAAATCTATTCAACGTATTGCCAACACAAGAAAAAAATACATGTTCTAATCCATTTGAATGTGCGTTCTGGGTGCCTAGTGTGAGTTGTTTTTACGTTAATGCGATCGAAACATTTACTGCGTTTGGCTCTCTGATTGGTTAAGAGCTTAGACCGGGCCAATCGGAGTGCCGAACGTCATAAACGTGTCGATCGCGTGTTAACGTTAAACAAACTCGCATTAGGCACTCGAACGCTGGCCGGCGTTTCGATGGCGCTGTGAGTGCGAAGGCTATGCGCACCGCTCAGTGCCGACAAGTCGACAACGTCAGCCGGAGCGACAACCGGCCGTGACCGCGTTGAGTTGCCAGCAGCAGCCTGCCCTCCTCAGGGCACTAAACTACGGTTTGCGTAATAATATGTGTTACATTACGCTACGCAATATATTTTGCTATACGAGATTTTCCGTGCATATTAGTCCCGAATTAGCCCAGTTTTCAAGTATGAAATGCCAAGTGTAAAATTTGCATAAGTATTTCTTGAATGCACGGATGACGTAGTGGTTTATATCTAGCCATTGCCACTGCATCGACTGTTATGGGTTCGATCCCCACGCGGTACAAAACTTTGTGTGGTCCACGAATAGTTGTACCGAGTCTGGGTGTTCTTTGGGTCCGTAGTTTGAATGTTTGTTAAGTGGTGTTACACAGGAATTATGCCTAGTGTAAGAAAAGTCTTTATAATTAAAAATAAACAAATCATTTAAAATTGAGATTACGCAGGTAGGTAATTTTTGCCAAAACAAATTCTGTTATCCACTAAGGTCAAGAAGGCTGGGCCTGAAGATGGATTCGCAATGATAAAGAAAATAAATAAAGTACGTTGTCGTATCCGGTACCAGCTGTCGTAAAAATAAGGGAAGGGGGTTTCTGTGTTTGTAGATGAGGGCCTACTTACCGGTTCAACGTCATAAAGAAAACTTTTGTTTGCAATGTGCTGACGCAAAAACACTTATCCAATTGATACGAAACATTTACTATCTGGGAGTACCTTTGTTGTACCTACATATTGTGACTTCAGTAATGACATCAATTCTAATAGGACCTATCGGTATGCTGAGCTACATGATACTCTTTAAACTACATAAGTACTAGACCTCGTAATATCAAAACGTCACAAAATCAGTTCGAATTACTTCTTAGAATTTAGACTGGAGTTCTTGTAAGCTTTGACAAATTTGCTTACCGTTACAACATTGTTTATATGTTTAGAAATGGTAGTATATGTGTTTGACTGCCTTGGTGCAGCGGTAATAAATGCAATTGCTATACGTGCGGACATGAGTTGCATTCTTGAGTCGGGTAAAATGTTATAATGAGTCTATATCAAGAATGTTTAAAGAAGTTTACTTCAGCTAAATATATGGTCAAGCAATCATTCTTCAAACATGTCGCGGTCATGTTTCTTACTAGAAACGTGACCGCGTAAACTGGAAAAATGCAACGCAGAAAATCTTTGACTTGTAATGACGTATGTTTAATAAACGGTGTGATAACAGCGCAAGGGTCAAGACACGGAGACACGAAGGTGCCGATAAATGAAGCCAATGTAAATAAATAAACGTAGTGTAAACGTACCACGTGAAGATATTGACAGAGTGATATGAAGACTGCCATGATGGCGCAGCTGTAGTATACGAGATCACTGTGCATGATAATGCTGAGTAGAACATGAATTAGAAATGCGTTTGTAAGAGTTGCCTCTTTTTTGAGTATATTCCCGTTGTCCCCATTGACGCTGTCCCCATTCAATGGGGACAACGGAACTCAATAAAAATAATTAAAATTTATTCCTGTTGTCCACATTGATGGTATACCTGTTAATGGGGACAGCGGAACTCAATGAAAATAATTAAAATTTATTCCTGTTGTCCCCATTAACGGTAAACCTCAATTGTTGTAATGACAGGGAAATATCAGGAGGAAGGATGAGGTAATTTTGTTTGTTTGTTTGTGTAAATAAATTTGTTTCTAGCACTCGCCGGCCGCTGCCGCGGCATGACGACGTATGACAATTGATAATATTTTCGTAATATTAATAGCAACTCGAATGTTTTACCTACAAGTGTGTGCAAGGCAACAAAAAGTTATCTCTTACTCTTCGCATGTCATACGCGACGCACGCGACATTTTGAAGTAGTACATGGCAAAATTTCGAGCAGCTTTTACATTAGTACGTCTTGCACGGAACAAATGTCATGTAAGTTCTACTCAACACTTGTGCATAAGGTCTCGGGTTTCCGGGCCGGGTAAAGTATTATTTGTCAGCCTCGATGGCGTAGTGGTTAGTGTAACAGACTGCCACGCCTGAGGTCGCGGGTTCGATTCCCGCACAAGTCAAACATTTGTTTGCATAAACATGGATGTTTGTCTTGGTCTGGGTGTTTCTATGTATAATATGTATGTATTTACAAAAGAAAAAGTATATATGTATCCATTGTCTAGTACCCGTAGTACAAGCTCTGCTTAGCTTGGGCTAGATGGTGTTGTGTGTATGTGGTAGAATATTATTATATTATTAGGTTATTTTATTATACTGCCCGCCCTAAGCCACGCGTAGCTACGATCAGATGCCAAGACGAGCTACTAGACCACTTATGGGTGACTAGCAATTCGCCCCGGCTTCGCACGGGTAGTTCAAAACCTTAACAAATTATATACCTAAACCTTTCTCATGAATCACTCTGTCTATTGGTGAAAGCCGCATGAAAATCCCTTTAGTAGTTTTTGAGTTTATCGCGTACAGATACGGCGGGAACTTTGTTTTATAATATTACTAGCTTTTGCCCGCAGCTTCGCTCGCGTTAATTTAGAATTTGACAATTAATTCGGGTTGTACTCTGCTTATAATAATATAATTCAATCATGATTCGAAAGACACGTGGCGCCATCTATTATCGTAAGAACGTTATAGTTGTTTTCCTCGGGAAAAGTATTTTTTTTCGGAATGAAAGGTAGCCTATGCCCGTTTCTGTACACCTGACAACGTATATGCAAAATTTCAGGATGATCGGTTCAGTGGTTTAGGCGTGAAAAGGTAACAAACAAACAAACTCATTATCGCTTTTATAATATTAGTTAGGATGAAGTGATTGTATCCGCCAGTCGTAACCACCAGTAGTTAAACGTATCTACATTTTCACTCAGTATTCGACAGGACAGATTAAGGCAGCGATAGCTCAGAGGGGAGACCAACAGACTGCAATGCAGAGGGTCTCGGGTTCGAACCCACGTCGCGCACCTCTGACTTTCGGAAGTTATATGATTTTTCGAAATTATGTGCGTATTGATTCACAATTATCGCCTGCTCCGTGCCTCGGAGAGCACGTTAAGACGTCGGTCCCGGCTGCTATGAACATCTATGGTACCTAGTCGTTATTAGGAAAGTCAGTGCCCTCTAATATCCGGATACTGGTCTAGCCTTGGGGTATCGTTAGCCTTCGGGTTGTGGAGGTCAGATGGCAGTCGCTCCGTGTAAAAACTGATATCCAGTCAAATCCGGTTAGACTAGAAAGCCGACCCCAAGTGACTTGGGAATAATAAAGGCTAGGGAGAAGAAGATTCGACAGGGCAGATTAAAGCCGGTGAATCAGGTCAAGTGGGCGTGGTATGACAGGTCACTAAACGCAGCCATAAGAAACGATCGCCTCTCGAATGGTCAGAGTGAATTCATACTCACTCTTATAATAGAAAGTCTGTACGACACAAAATGTATGCAAAACTTCGTCTACAACTTGTGGCCGCCAATGATGGCACAATATGCGTTAACACTTTCTGTCAAGATATTGTCAGTAGCAGAACGGACATCTGGATCTATGCCTAGTAGACAACAATAGGCTCGCCTTCCATTACATGGGACCTAATTGACCAAATGTGGGTGAAATACATACTTTCGGGATATAAGGATAAGACCATATATGTATTTCTTGTCTTATTTAGTAAACAAATATGGTGTATCGGTAGCTAAGATAATGTATAATAAATAATAATATCAGCCCTGTATATAAACTGTCCCACTGCTGGGCACGGGCCTCCTTTTAGTGGGAGAAGGCCATAGCCCAACGCACGCCCAGTGTGGGTTGGCAGACTTCACATGGCTTCGAGAATATTATAGAAACATTCAAAGATGCGTTTCCTCCCGATGTTTTCTTTCACCGTTAAAGCAAGCGATAATTAACAAATTAGCTTAGTAATCGTTTCGCACAAATCGTGTGAGAAGACACTTTTTTTAAATAATATTGTTTTTTGTTGTCGTTTCGCACACATGGAATATATTTTCGTGCGAATCGTTCCCGTCTAAAAACGCAGGTGTCGTTTCGCACGTTTTCTTTTTTTCGTGCGAAACGACTAGTAAGCCAACAAATTAATACGCGCATAAATTTGAAATGTCAGAGGTGCGTGCCTTGGGATTGAACTCGGGAGCTCTTTGTGGCAGGCCAGTGGTCTCCCACTAAGCTATCGCGGCTGACGATACGTGGACTCTATGTGTTATTATTACAGAACAGGGGTTATGACGGAACAGGAAAAAAATTGTGTAATCCACAAATTGTTAGCTGTTTCGAGTCTCGGTGTTATATATGTATTTTATTTGTATCCTCACGATACAGAAATTAATCCTAGTGCAAGCGTTATCTTTGTAATATAATAACATAATACAATAAATATAAACATTGGAACACGTGAAAGTAAAGTGACAAAGTGCTGAGATATCTCACTTCTGGCGTGACATTTGTATGATTAAAATAGTTTTATGCACACGGTTGACCCCGTTACCAAGATTTTTATACCAGACGAAATTAAAATAGATGTTCTGGATGTTCAAAATTGTGATTGACGTGATAGTTCCTATTTATAAAATGAATACGGATGGCACAAAAGTTTAAATAGTCGATACTATGCTGCAGTGCAGCATAGTATCGAGGAGACCACTTTCAAAATGTAGATGGTGCCGGTGGACCCCCAGCAGCTACATTTCTACCATATTCTAAAACAAATTATCATATCTCTACGGGCTGACCTTTATTTTTTTTAGTAGTTCTCTACCCAAGGATCGGTAGAATCGAATATGGAATATGCAAGGTTTTACAAGTAACAGTCGCTCAGTCAAGCTTGATAAAACATTATCTGCCTACATTGAAAGGTGAAGTAAAGCCAAAATGTTTTTCACTATCGAAAGCAAATACATTTTCTCGTGGAATCCCGCTTACAAATTGTGGACCCCCAGTTTTTTGTCACGCCTACTTAGACCCCCGTCGACTCTCCCGTGGACCCCTGGGGGTCCACCTGGACCACTTTGGGATCTAATGGTTTAAATAGTCTACTCGATACTATTCTGCACCGAGTGTTGTGGGTTCGATCCTCACACAAGACTAAAATTTGTGTTCTTCACAAATGATTGTTCCAAGTATGGGTTTTTAAACTTTTTATTGAGTGCGTTATTTAAGGCCTGTTCAAACCTAAGCAGTATTCGCTACCGTCTGCGGTAGAGAAAACCGAGTCGGTATGCGGTAATATTACTGTTCACACCAAAGCGGATTTCGCTATCGTTGTGGGTAGAGTTGATACTAAATACCTGAGCGAAACCCGCGCGGCAGGCACTTCTACGGTCTACAGCGGCAGCGAATACTGCTCAGGTCGCTCTAGCCGCGGAACTTGATACTAAATACCTGAGCGAAACCCGCGCGGTAATATACCTCTACCCACAGAGGCAGCGAATACCGCTCAGGTTTGAATAGGCCTTTAAATGTTTCTGAAAATTATAGCTAAACAACATTATAGAACAATATCTTCATAACGGACAGCATTAGATATATTCAAGGATAGAACGGTAATGAATACGACTGTTGTGCATGAAGTCACGGGTGCGAATCTTGGCTCTTGCAAAATGTTATTGGATTTTTCTGTCAAGGCAGTCTCAGTACCGGCCCAGGGTCTCTGTCCAGTGTCCAGTAAGCGTCAATAGACTCGCACCTTCTACTTGAGCCCTAAACTAAACTGGCAGAAAGTGAGTGTAGCACTATACTGCCTATCGTAAATGTAGGCGTGAGACTATTTAATCCTTACTAATCCTTCCTTCCTTACTAATATCATAAATTCGAAAGTAACTCTGTCTCTCTATCTGTCCGTTACATTTTCACGGCTAAACCGCTCAACCGATTTAGATGAAATTTGGTGCAGATATAGTTTAAAACCTGGAGAAAGCCATAGGCTACTTTTTATTGATGTAGGTACCACGCGGGCGGAGCCGCGCGCAAAAGCTAGCTTTGTATAATAAATACTCAATATCTATACTAATATTATAAAGCTGAAGAGTTTGTTTGTTTATTTGTTTGTTTGTTTGCTTGAACGCGCTAATCTCAGGAACTACTGGTTCGATTTGAAAAATTCTTTCAGTGTTAGATAGCCCATTTATCGAGGAAGGCTATAGGGTATATATCATCACGCTAAGATCAATAGGAGCTGAGCACCAATGAAGAATGTTTCAAAATCGGCGGGAATTTTTTCCTCTTGAGAGCTTCCGCTGCGTGCGCTGCGTAAACAAAGTTTCGCAAAAATCATGTGTGACAGAATTGTTCTCCTTTAAAAGTTCTAAAAAAAAGTCCGCGGCAGCATATGTCTATCTTTTTAAGGTTGGCTCACTATAACCATTTTTATGCTAACGAAATTTGTTCTAAAATAATGCATTATTTGCGAAGGTATTATTATAAACATGATATTAATCCTTATCCAAATAAATACGTTATTCATCACAAGTATTTAATTTAAAACAAAATTGCCCTTTACATCATTCGATTTCAATGAATATCTTAGGAGATATCGCAGTTTTAAAATAACATTGCAGCAAAATAATTACCCATTACAGACATAAATGATAAATGATATTTATTTCACAGAAAATGGAGTACATTTAAGGGTGTTGTGGTATAATTAATACATTTAGCTCTTCCATTTAGTCACAATGTGGCATGCGAAATGATTTACATTTTTAAAATAATTCTAATTATTGTATAGGTATGACAATTCAATTAAATTAGTGACATTGTTATTTAAAAATAAATTTATAATATATTATCATCAATTGTTTAACGTAGAAACTCCTTAAGGGAATAGTATGACTTTTCTAGTAGCCATGCCTTAAGAAGAAAGAAAGAAAGAAAGAAAGAAAAACCGTTTATTTGCCACAGATACAGTTCAAAAAGGAAATACATACTTACAATATAACTTAACATTAATTATTAGAAACGTGCAATCTGTGGACAGATTGGTACGCACTCAGCATTGTTGCTATATTGTGGTCCATAGGGGATCCACAATAGAGCGCTGATTTTCAGTGCGGACCTTTAGATGTCGCACGGACGTAAGTCAGCCTAAACCAAGGTGTTTCTTAAATCGATAAAGTGGTAAGTCTTTAAAACATTCCGGAACTTTGTTATATATAGTTATGCACATACAATAACAATTATTTTTATACATTGTAGTTCTCGGAATGGACTCTAGAACTAACCTATTAGGATGCCTAGTGTTTCTCGGATACTTATCCATGGCCTTGGTGAAAAGGTGTGGATAGGTTTTAACAAAAACAGAAATCTCTAGAATATACATACAGGTCAGAGGAAGTATGCCTTATGTTTTAAAATGTGGTTTGCAGGATTCGTCTGGAGCATAGTACAAACGATGTTTCTCCTGGTTTATTCTGCGTGATTACTACTGGTTCGATTTGAAAAAATCTTTTAGTGTTGGATAGCCTATTTATCGAGGAAGGCTATAGGCTATATAAGATCACGCTACGACCCACGGGGGCGGCGCAGTAACGATAAACGCGGGTGAAACCGCGGGCACATCTAGTAACTTATACACGTGTTTCTGTTAAGTGTATGATGAAGAAAAATATTTAGATTTCGTCATATTAATATTGATATAAGTATGAATTAAACAATAAATATATAGATAGCTACCTATTTATAGTGGGGCTACATCGCACCGGCGCCGGCGCGGCGATAACCCCGTGATTAGGTAAAACGAAACATAATGCACATCCTCCTCGCGTCGTATTCCTCATTACTGAGGGTCGTGATTCCCCCGCTGAATCACTTTCTCATGGACTAATTCCCTCCATCTGTTCCGGTTTTTTGCTTCGTGGAGGGCTTTGTGGAGATTGGTGTTAAGCGACGATCGGATTTGGTCCGACCATCTCGTTGGACTGCGGCCTCTTGGTCTTTTGCCGTCAACCTTGCCTGTCACCATCATAATGCACATATGTATATCTAAATAAAAGTTCATATTATATAGTGGCAGCGATAGCTTAGTGGGAAACCGTTAGACTGCCACGCAGAGGTCTCGAGTTCGAACCCAAAGCACACATCTCTGACTTTTGCGTATTAAATAGTTAACTGTCACTTGCTTTAATGGTGAAGAAAAACATCGTGAGGAAACCTGTATAATATTATAATAATATTCTAGAACACTATCTAGCACAAACTAAGCAGAGCTTGTACTATGGGTACTAGACAATGGATAAACATACATATTATATACTTTTTTTTTATAAATACATGCATATTATTCATAGAAACACCCAAACCAAGACAAACATCCATGTTCATGCACATAAATGTTTGACTTGTGCGGCAATCGAACCCGCGACCTCAGGCGTGGCAGTCGGTTACACTAACCACTACCACGCCACTGATAGTTCTGCATAATGTTCTCGAAGATATGTGAAGTCTGCCAGGGCCAATGTGGTGGACTATGGCCTGGCCCTTCTCACACTGAGAAGAAGCCTGTGCCCAGCAGTGAGACAGTTTCATATTATTATAATATATATTAGGTATATACCGCAATGGAAATCCGTAGTCTCTGCCTACCCCTCTGGGAAACAGGCGTGAATCTATGTATGTATGTATATACCGCAAGCCATGTTATATACCAGTTATGTACATAGATTACTCAGTACACTAATCTATTCAGTTTCTCGTCCAAGAATAGATCAGTCTTTACCCGGTAAGCAATGGAAGAGCAATTATATGATTACTTATAAGTATTGCACCTATGTACTATTTACTAAGCAAGCATAAAATGACTATGATTCATTCGTCGATAAGTATATTTTATCAGAATTATCACACAACTAATAGCAAAGAACGATATACAATATTTACTTAATAATGCTGTTTTTACACCAACCACGACGTGACTGACTGCACGGATGACGTAATGGTTTAGGTGGTGGCCTCACCGCTGCCACTGCGCCGAGTATTGGGTTCGAATCCCGCACGGGACAACCATTTGTGTGATTGACAAATGGTTGTTTCGAGTCAGGATGTTCTTTGTGTCCGTTGTTTGAATGTTTGTAAAGTCCCGCGAGCGGATTGTCTTTATAAAAAAGAAAAAAGAAAAGTATGATTTATTCGTCGATAAGTAACTTGTAGGATACAACAGTAAACTGTAAAGTAAACGATATAGTTCTTTTACACACCAACCACTTAACATTTTAAAGAACATTTGTGTGCATGAACATGGATGTTTGTCTTGGTCTGGGTGTTTCTATGTATAATATGTATGTATTTACAAAAAAAAAGTATATAATATGTATGTTTATCCATTGTCTAGTACCCATAATACAAGCTATGCTTAATTTGGGCTAGACGGTGTTGTGAGTATGTGTTAGGATATTATATTATATTATATTATACATTATCTAATACGATTTAGAGTATTATATTATTATCCCTTTGCGTGAGACGATGTAAGTAGGTAATTACTCATTATTAGTGTCTATTTATTGCGATTATTTGCTATTAGCCTAGCAGAACAAATTAAGTATAATAGAACATTTAAAATCGACTAATGAAGTCATTATAACTTATAATTGAGAAAACAGAACCTTTGACGGGAGGAAGTAATTTCATTAAAGTCTAACTACAAATCATCCATGTAGTACAATTGCCCTTAAGCACTTTAAAATATCACTAATTGCTTCAGTATTTCATGTAGTAATGAGAGATAAGTGGTTTATGGTTGCAGCTCCTTACAGAAAAGATTTGTAAAATTAACAAATATATAAACTTGGCGATTAAAAAGAGTGGTCGTGAGTTTCTTACTACTTCTCTTTGGTTCTACGCACTTGCTTTGCTAAACATGGCAACACGTAAATGTAAACTCACATCAATAAGTGTAACTTTGAGGATCATACGTGTTACTTTGTGACCTACATGAATAAACATTAAACAGTTTTGATTCTGATTTTGACTAGACGGGGCAAGCGAGATAAGTACCAGCGAAACACTATGCTATGATGCTATATCGAGAGCGACTTCTGTCAAAATTAGACTGTAAAAATTAGCTTTGACTAAACTATCACAACTAGTGGAAATGTAATAACAAGCACCAACATAACTTTGTTATATAAAAATAGAGCAGCGGTAGCTCAGTGGGGAGACCAACAGACTGCAATGCAGAGGGTCTCGGGTTCGAACCCACGTCGCGCAACTCTGACTTTCGGAAGTTATATGACTTTTCGAAATTATGTGTGTATTGATTGACAATTATCGCCTGCTCCGTGCCTCGGAGAGCACGTTAAGTCGTCGGTCCCGGTTGCCATGAACATATATGGCAGTCGTTATTGGGAAGTCAGTGCCCTCTAATATCAGAACACTGGTCTAGCCTTAAAGTATCGTTAGCCTTCGGGTTGCGGAGGTCATATGGCAGTCGCTCCGTGTAAAAACTGATATCCAGTCAAATCAGGTTAGACTAGAAGCCGACCCCAAGTGACTTGGGAATAATAAAGGCTAGGGAGAAGATAATAAATACGAATATTATACCTTTGATGTACAGCTCTCCACTAAAAGGATTCTCATAAAACAAAATCCGGAAATAAATGGAGTAGAAACGATGTCCTATATCTTGCGACATCTGTTACGATAGATAAGAACTTCTGGTATATGCAACCACAGATTCAAGTTACGACGCGACGCGACGCGACGACGCCGCTGTCGTCGCCGTATTGAAACGTCAAGTTCTTACCAGCGACGCGCGATGGTTACAAACGCGCTTATATACGAAGAACACTTTATTTCAAAGTACTATGCTATAAACGCTTAGTTACTTCGACAAACACAAGTAAAATAAAACATCTCGGACAGTGATTTAAACATTCACGCCTATACCTACATTCGGATATCGCAAAGCAAACTTACATAATGGATATCCATATTTGCTTGAACAAAACTATCGTAAACACCATACAGGAATGGAATCCAGTATTATACCCAACATTATTTGTGAGCGTACGTACCACAAACGATTTGACTGTATTTGAATAAACTGTACATTCAATTATAAACGATATTAAATCTTAATTCCCTTTATATAGAGTTTAAGTTATATTTACGAACACTATTTGTATTAAGATGTGCCTCACGTTTCAGACGCCTACAGACTTATTAAAATGCATTGTTAAAAGGCCGACAGCTTTCTTTGTTGTTGGTAATATTATGATAAGTAATATAGGATTGGCAACATAATCGTATATCATACCTTTATTGCGAGTCTGTAGCAATAAAGTGTGACAAGTGTTATCAGGACTTTTGAATTATCTGTCTAGAGTCTACTGAGTTGGAGTAGGCTTGTTAGCCAATCTCGAATCACTACAGTCGTTGGTAATTATAATAAATATGTGTTCGTAAATACTTAATTCGAATAAAGATACGAGTATTATAATAAAAGTATTAATTACTACTACTTAGTTATAACTTACTAGCTTTTGCGCGCGGCTCCGCCCGCGTGGTACCAACATCAATAAAAAGTAGCCTATGTCCTTCCCCAGGTTTTAAACTATATCTGTACCAAATTTCATCTAAATCGGTTGAGTGGTTTAGCCGTGAAAATGTAACAGACAGACAGACAGACAGATAGACAGACAGAGTTACTTTCGAATTTATAATATTAGCAAGGACTAGTAAGGATAGTAAAGGATAACACTGGTTTCGGCACCTAAGCTATTCCACTTTCAGCACCAATAGGTATTTTATTCCACATTCGACACCAAGCAAAAATACCTATTGGTGCTGAAAGTGGAATAGCTTAGGTGCCGAAACCATAGGTGCCGAAAAAATTGGTGCCGAAAGCGGAATACTCCTTCAAAAACACAAAGCATCGAATTAAACAGTACTGAGCCATACTCGAATCGAGTCTACAGAACGATCTGGCAACTACGCACATAACTTATAACGGGTTTCCTACTACAAATACAGCTCACGCACACAATTTCAAGGTTACTAAAATAATGTTTACTAACCATTCCCATTTTAAACAGATGTGTCCACTTTAATGCAGAAACAAAAGGAGACGGGCGGAGTCCCTTAGTTCGTCAGGCCCATCGCGGACAAGAGTGAAAATGGAATCAAATTACTGCTAAAAACATACAAATGATCATATTATGTAAAAAAAAAGTATATTAATGGTGATATTAAAGAGATATTTGAGTTTATAAGTATAATTTTAGGTTATAGGTAATAATTACACCATTTTGTAGGTAAGGCTGTATTTGTTTATGGTTTATATAATTATAATAAGTAAATCATATATATTTTATAGATAAAAATATTATAGGTATAAATGGTAATATTCATAAATACTATTTTATTGCTCTTTGATGCGTGTGAAAAATGAGGCTCAGCCCGTAGTGATTGTAATTAATAACTTGAGACAACTATTACACACGAACATCTAATCTCAAACTGGTTACTATAGACTCTGCCTGCCCACTGCCTGTACTATGGCAAACAGACTAATAAATGTATTTAAATAATATGGAACATAATTAGAAACTCGAAAAAGCAACTGTTTTGCAGTTTTACAGTACGTTTATTACCTTTTTTGTGATATTTATATTCCCATTATAGATTTTTCTGTTTAAAGTAATTAAGAATCAATAAAAATAAGCGCTATTTTTCTGTATACATTTAACTTCTGTCCGTTGTTTTTGTGAGTGGCCGAAATTCGCCGATGTCCTTTGCAATGTAACTATCAATCTACACTAATATTATAAAGCTGAAGAGTTTGTTTGGTTGAACACGGTAATCTCAGGAACTACTGGTTCGATTTGAAAAATTATTTTAATGTTGGATAGCCTATTTACCGAGGAAGGTTATAGGCTACATAACATCACGCTACGACCCACTGGGGCGCCGCAGTAACCATAAACGTGGATGAAACCGCGGGCACATTTAGTAAAATATATTGGTAAAGCGTTTGAAGAATATATTTTCTAAGATTTTTAGTGGCGTCACGATTTGTGAATAAGAGCCGTAATCATGTTGTGCATTGATAATTGCTGTATGTCTATTTGAAGAGACTCTTAATTAATGCGTATTCAAAAGTAAACGTTGTTTAATTATTATTATCTTTATACTCATAATACAAAATCAAACTGGTAACATAAGCTGTTATGCTTACCTTAAAAAAAATGTGCTATTGTACATACATATCATAGTTTTTATATTGGTGAGCTTTATTAAAGTAATTTGGAACAGAGCAATACGAACCTCATGGAATTTAAAACTTTTGATTAGGTACCGAATCTATACTAATATTATAAAGCTGAAGAGTTTGTTTGGTTAAACGCGCTAATCTCAGGAACTACTGATCCGAATTGAAAAATTCTTTTAGTTTTGGATAGCTCATTTATCGAGAAAGGCTATAGGCTATATAATATCACGCTACGACCCACGAGGGCGGCGCAGTTAGCATAAACGCCGGTGAAACCGCGAGCACATCTAGTAGTTAAATAATAAGTACAAAACATTGTATACATAATTATATACAATCTCATATCTACATGTAAATATAGTTGTGTATAACTCTTACATTTCGCCAACTACGTCATAAGGAGAGAGACAATTGCCGTACACCTGGCTCTGTTTCAGACCTCGTACTACTCTGAGAATTTCTTGACAGAAAATCCCAGTAAAAAAGTATAATATGTAAAGTTAAATGTTAAAGTTAAAGCCGGCGATACACGTTAGGGCAACGTTGCCGAGTGACAGCCAATGCCGACGTATAGACGGTGTATTTGCTTTGCCTTGCCAGTGCTTGGTATGACTTGCCTAGCTGGTCGAGTGAAGGAAAGCGCCAACGAGTATAGAGCTCATAATATGTAACTTTAATTTCACTCAATGCTGAACTTTGACGTTAGAAGTGACTTCGTGACCAAAATGAAATAATTGTTGTTTTTTTATTTGATTTATATTTAGAAACATTCGAAGATGTTATCTTTATAAGTATGAGAATACTGATGAAATTTTCTGCCTTTAAAAAAAGCCTAACTTAATATGTTCTTATACATTTTCCACATACGGTGCTTTTTGTTTGAACGGTACGGTTACACACGGTAGCATATGTAAACACGCTTGTAGTTTCTATCCAAAAATGAGCAAATTATGTTAAAAGAGAGAAAGAAGAACCCAAACATGACCTATAAGAAGCAAACAAACAAGCTTAAATACGCTATTCGCGTGTAGTGTTGGTAAATTCTTGCTTTCTATTTGCCGTATATGTCTATTTTATTACCAAGCCAGCTTTCGCAATTGTCTCGGATGATGTGATATAAAATCAACGACCAATAAAATATAAATATTTTCCTATCTTTTTATACTGTTATAATGCCATACCTGCCACAGCACAGTGGGGAGACCAACAGACTGCAATGCAGAGGGTCTCGTGTTCAAACCCACGTCGCGCACCTCTGACTTTCGGAAGTTATATGGCTTTTCGAAATTATGTGCGTATTGATTGACAATTATCGCCTGCTCCGTGCCCCGGAGAGCACGTTAATCCGTCATCGGTCCCGGCTGCCATGAACATCTATGGTAGTCGTTATTGGGAAGTCAGTGCCCTCTAATATCCTGACACTAGTCTAGCCTTAGGGTATCGTTAGCCTTCGGGTTGCGGAGGTCAGTTGGCAGTCGCTCCGTGTAAAAACTGATATCCAGTCAAATCCGGTTAGACTAGAGAGCGGACCCCAAGTGACTTGGGAATAATAAAGGCTAGGGAGAAGAAGAAGTGCCATAGCTGCCATACTGCCAGCCTGATAGTAAACGGTTACCGTAGCTTATGAACCATATGAAGACATGCAAAATCAAGAACATCACTAATGCTATGCCGATCCTTAAAAATAGTCTTTGTGCAGCCAGCGCAAAGAGCAAAAGTCGCACTGGTCTGCTGCTGACGGAAGATCTTAGAAGCTCTATTCACCGCAAGAACACAATAGAAAGTGGTTTGGTCGTAATGCTCTCTACGATGAAGATATTTTCCAATTTGGACTGTTAGAGGACCAGTTAGAGCGAAATCGAAATAATCGCACTGGGATAGTAATTACTAATCATGTCGTCATTAAACTAAATAACCTCTTCTCCCTAGCCTTTATTATTCCCAAGTCACTTGGCGTCAGCTTTCTAGTCTAACCAGATTTAACTGGATATCAGTTTTTACACGGACCGACTGCTACCTGACCTCCGCAACCCGAAGGCTAACGATACCCTAAGGCTAGACCAGTGTGAGGATATAAGAGGGTACTGACTTCCCAATAACGACTGCCATAGATGTTCATGGCAGCCGGGACCGACGGCTTAACGTGCTTTCCGAGGCACGTAGCAGGCGATAATTGTCAATTAATACGCACATAATTTCGAAAAGTCATATAACTTCCGAAAGTCAGAGGTGCGCGACGTGGGTTCGAACCCGAGACCCTCTGCTTTGCAGTCTGTTGGTCTCCCCACTGAACTATCGCTGCTTTTATTAAACTAAATAACCTAAAAGACAAAAATATTTTGTACGAAAAACATGCCCTTTTTAATTGTTTGAAATTTTCAGAATTTGCCGAGAAATATAAGATTGTTTTTTCTCTCTCTGTCCCTGTAACTATAAGTATATGCAAAACGCCTTGAATTTAAAAATTTTTGTCTCGCGTGCACCAAGACAGATAAAACGAAACAAAAACTTTTTAAATCTTATTATTGTTTACTAAATTCATGTCAACAAAGTACTTTTAATTTACGATAATGTAAAGCATATTATCGTAAATTCAATAGCTTCGTCTTGTAACGCAGATAATATACAAATATCAATTATACAGATTCTGATTAGTATGTATTTTTCCATCACTATTCAATGATAAATGTATCTAAACAATAATCCTAATCCTAACTAATATTATAAAAGCGAAAATGAGTTTGTTTGTTTGTTACCTTTTCACGCCTAAACCACTGAACCGATCATCCTGAAATTTTGCATATACGTTGACAGGTGTACAGAAACGGAAATAGGCTACCTTTCATGCCGAAAAAAATTACTGTTCCCGATGAAAACAATAATAACGCTCTTATGATAATAGATGGCACCACGTGTCTTTTGAATCATGATTGAATTATATTATTACAAGCAGAGTACAACCTGAATAAATTGTCAAATTCTAAATTAACGCGAGCGAAGCCGCGGACAAAAGCTAGTCCAAGATAATTGAGAACGGATGTAGGCATGTTTAATAGTACATACATACCATACACAGCACGACTATAGGGGATAGGCAGAGGTCTATAACTACGTAGTACCTTCCTATAAACAGTGACTTCTTACATCATTATCAGTAAGAAGTCCCTGTTGACAACTGTAGTATGAACAGTGTCACAGTCGCCAGCGTCTTCCACGGTCCACCCATGCAAATCCTAATCCTAACTAATATTATAAATGCGCATCTGAGTTTGTTTGTTTGTTACGTTTTCACGCCTTAACTACTCAACCGATCATCATGAAATTTCGCATACAAATCGTCAGGGGTACAGACAAAAACATAGAATACCTTACATCCAGAAAAAGTACTGTTTCCGAAGAAATTTATTAACAAAATCTAAAATCTAGTAAATCAATAAATAACAAATTTCGTGGCGCAGCGGTGATGAAAGTGACTGCTGTGCGGTCTTCAGTTCGATGCCCGGGTCTGGTACTATTATGGTACAGGTACTGTTATGGAACAAGTACTGTTATAGTGTATTTCGCCATGATTTTTTTTACATGAACGTGCTAATGACCTCTTGACGCTGCATCTCTTTCACACTTACGCGAACCGGTAGTGAACGCTACACGCAAAGTCATTCACATCAGTCAGATTTCAGCTCCGACGATTGCGATAATGTGTCGGCGGTTTGATTTCCTACTATGACACAAGTCGACATACTATTATATAGTTTATTGACTTGGCCTTATCTATACTAATATTATAAATATAGTATGTAACGGGTATTAACGCAATCATGCATAATGTTTACCTGTTTTAAAAAAGGTAAACATTATGCATGATCGCGTTAATACCCGTTACGTATTATATATATATATATATATCATGCAACGCGAAAGTTTAAAAGTTATTAATATTATAAATCTGAAGAGTTTGTTTGTTTCTTTGTTTGAACGCGCTAATCACAGGAACTATTGGTTCAACGATAAACGCGGGTGAAACCGCGGGAACATCTAGTACATATTATATACATAATTATGTGAAACTATGTACCTATGTTGTTGGTTATTAGGTTTGTCCTACTCTCATGCAGCAACGAAGCAGCAAATGCACGTCATTTTTGCATAAAGGCAGTTTGTATGTCAGAAAATAACATACCTCCGGTTTCTGAATGGTAGATTAACACAACATTTGTTAATAACAGACGGTCAAACGCACGACAACTGCTGTTTGCCTGGCAGCCAATTAAATCATTTGACATGAGTTTAATTTTGACATGTAGTTTATTAAAAGCAGCGAGAGACTAGTGGGAGAGCGTTAGACTGCCACGCAGAGGTCTCGAGTTCGATGCCAAGGCGCGCATCTCTGACTTTTCGAAGTTGATTATCGCTTGCTTGTGCGTATTAAACAGTTTATTGTCGCTTACTTTAACGGCGAAGGAAAACATCGTGAGCTAAATCTGCATATCAGAGAGTTCTCCATAATATTCTCGAAAAGATATGTGAACTCTGCCAACCCGCACTGGAGCAGCGTGGTTGACTGTAGCCAAACTTTTTCCACACTGAGAAGAGGCGCGTGCCCAGCAATGGGATAGTTTAATACAGGGCTGGTATTACTTATTATAATATATTATTATGTCGTTTATTACCATTTAAAAACCGGGTTATTCCTACAGATTCCTGCGGGATAGATGACGATGGCGTAGTGGTTAGTGTAACCGATTGCCACGCCTGAGGTCGCGGGTTCGATTCCCGCACAAGTCAAACATTTGTGTGCATGAACATGAATGTTTGTCTTGGTCTGGGTGTATCTATGTATAATATGTACCTATGCATTTACAAAAAAAAAAATTGTATATATGTATGTTTATCCATTGTCTAGTACCCATAGTACAAGCTCTGCTTAGTTTGGGCTAGATGGTGTTGTGTGTATGTGGTAGAATATTATTATTATTATTATATTATTATTATTATAGATCCTTAAAACCACGAGAGCGACAACGCCGCGGATAAAGCTATTTATTTTTTATTTTTTTATATGCTTAGGTGGCAAACAAGCATACGGCCCACCTGATCGTAATGGTCACCATAGCCTATGGACGCTTGCAATACCAGAGGCATCATTTGCGCGTTGCCGACCCTTAGGGAGAGAAAGAAAGTAGGATGGAGAAAGAGTGGGAAGGGGGAAAGAGGGTAATTGGGCCTCCGGCACTCTTAGCCATTTATTAATCGATAACTGTTAAACTAAACCACGTGATTTGATATTAAAAACAAACTATGCCCTTGCTCAATCTTAAAACGATCGTTACGTCATATTTCATTAAAATCAGAACAGCGGTTCAGGGGTGAAAACATTGATATATAAAAACTTTTATACATCAATGGGTGAAAACGTGTGTGACAGACATACATAGACATAGAGAAAATAATTGAGAATTCTGTAAATGACCAAGATACTTTGGGCACGTCAAAAGATTCACAAAAAAAGTATATAATGCAGTAATGAACAGGACAGTAAGAACGAACGACGTTGGAAGACTCAGACAATTGTTTCTAGCCAGATGGAAGATATTTTGGCAAGAGGCCTGGTTAAGAATATCCTAAGCATGCATAAAGAATGCGTTGAGTGTGAAAAAGCAAGAGGTATTTGCCACGATTCATTTATAATAAACTCAAGCAAAAAGCCGCAGTCTCTGCCTAGCTCATCGTAAAACAATCAGAAGTTTATAAATTCCAGCACATTTTTATGACTGTATATACACTATATGAAATGCCATACTATACTAATATTATAAAGAGAAAAGATTTGATTTTTTATTTGCTTGGACGTTTGTTTGTTTGTAATGATGTAACTTAAAAACTAATCAACAGATTTTAAAATTATGTTACTAAACGTAAATTATTTTTTTCTAAATTATTGTATTGTCATCGGTCCTCGATAAGTGGTGAAAGGGGTGAAAATCACGTTCAAAGATTCCGTTACATAGATTCATAGATACATACCAAGCTAATAAAAGCGTGTTAAAAATAATAAGAAATAGCTTCTGACCACGGCTGATGCAATCTGACTGAAACGTCGATTTGTATCAATATATAAATAATCACAGAAATATATAAAAGTAACCTAAGTCAATAGGTAGTTAATTAAATGTTCAGTTTTACTGTACTTATGAAGATAACTAACATAAATTACAAGCAGTAAACATTAAAACAAAGATAATTTCCACGTAAAATCGATAGTTATAAATTACTCATATAATTTTATCAAAAACGTCTAGCGTGACAAAAAACTAGAATACGTGATGTAATCTAAATAGGCCCCGTGTACCGAATCACCGATATCGTATGAGCCAACTTTCAAACATATTACGAGTTAATGCACACAATGACTCACACCTGAAGCATTTATTTTGTCAACGACAGATTTTCACGCGAATTTCTTTGCAATGTTACATTTTCATGTAAGTATTCTAATATTTTAGAGGAAATGCGAAAATAAAAGTTTTATTTAAATTCTAGACAGTTTACATAATAATATTCTACCACATACACACAACACCATCTAGCCCAAACTAAGCAGAACTTGTAATATGGGTACTAGACAATGGGTAAACATACATATACACCTTTTTTATTTTTTTGTAAATACGTACATATTATACATAGAAACACCCAGACCAAGACAAACATCCATGTTCATGCACACAAATGTTTGACTTGTGCGGGAATCGAACCCGCGACCTCAGGCGTGGCAGTCGGTTACACTAACCACTACGCCATCGAGGCCGACAATAATACTATACTTATATTCGTTCCTATGTGATGTATTCGTTTGTGTGTGTACAAACGAATACATCAAGCTACACATCAAGTTAGACACCCTATATACGCATAACTACGCTACATACAAAATAGAGAATTGTCGGAAAGGGACTGTGCATAGTGGTGTCGATGTAATGGTAAGGATAGAGCGTAAGGGTGTTACCAGACCGATCGATCGTCGATCGATGGTAGAATGGATTAATTGACGTCGATCGATAGTTTCTACTAGATCGATCGGTCTGGTAACACCCTTACGCTCTATCCTTACCATTACATCGACACCACTATGCACAGTCCCTTTCCGAAACACATGCTAACAAAAATATAACGCACTCTCTCGCACGATTCGCAGCGTTCAACTTCTAATAGTTCAAAGTCCAAACAGTCTGGGTTGATGTGTCGCTGTGTGTACCTAGTTATACATTAAAGTGTCTCATTATTCGTGTCTTAGAAACCTGAATAAAAATATTATGCAAGTAGTTTCTGAAGATACATTTAACACACAATGTATTTTTACGAGAAGTCAGCTTTACCTAGTTTTGGTCAAGTTTATCTCGTCGTCTATATGATGTTTTATAACATCACGCTACGACCCACTGGGGAGGCGCAGTAACGATAAACGCAGGTGAAACCGCGGGAACATCTAGTGTTATATATTTTTGCTTTCAGTTAGGTACTTTAGTATTACGTATTCTTTTTCTTGTAGTTCTGGATTTTACTTTACAAGAGCATATAAATTATGATCAATTCTATTGGGATCGGTATTTAGTCGAACCTGAATCGGCTGAATATCAGTTTTTTAACCTCTCAAACCCCGCGCCCCGCGCCGCCCGGGCACTCAAGGACACTTGACCGGTAGTCGAGTGGGTCGGCAGATGTTTATAATTTAGAACGCAAAGTTATGATAACAAAGCTTGTGTTTCTTAGAAGTATACATTGTAAGCTACGATAAGTGTTATGAATCATCGCATTTACGTGTATATTTTAGTTTATACATCTGGTTAAAGTAACCGAATTGGAAATATGAGATGATATTATTATATCTTTATTATATAGATTAATTGATTTGTCTAATAAGATGTTTTACTTTTTCTATTTCCTAGTTAAATACTCTTTATAGTAAAAAAAAAGTATTTATAATGTCTGTGAGAAAAAATAAGATATTAGCATTTGAAAGTGCGTGACGAGTACATTTTAGAGCGCGGAGAAAGTAAATATTGAAAAAATTTTAAAAAAAATTCTGACGTAGCCTTGTGCGTGTTTTTTACATATTTTATAGAAATACTAATAAATAACACTATCATAGTGATTAAAACCTGAAATACGATATAATAAAATAATAAAAAAATAAAATATCAAAAAAGGCGGGAAATCTGAGAAATGGTAATAGGTTATTTTGGGCTTCAGTTTGTTATACAACAATAACAATAGTCACTATTGTTTTTATTGTGTCTAAAAATAGAAAGAATAAGCTTTCCAATAATGTATTATACTTACATACTTGCCCTATAAAAACTACAGATAACAACGGAACAAATAACATAGACGTCCCGTTACGTCACGTGACGTCACGTGACATGACAAAAAAAATATTTAGAAAAATATTATTCAGTTGATAAATATTAATTCGAAAAGCTGGGTTCATTCTGAGAACATTGATATGCAACACAATATTTTAAATACAGGCCTTATAATAAAAAAACGGCAAACAAAACACGTCCCAACGCTTCGACCCCATATAGCGTCACCGGGGTTTGAGAGAGCGAATGCTAGCTCATCAAATCAAAAGGATACCAAATAATATTCTATGATTAGAATAGCCAGATTATTTGATTTTTCTCAAAGGGCTGACATATCGAGTGTCATACTCATAAACGTTCATGAAAGCGACAGACAGCTTCACGAGTCCACCGTAATTAATACAAATTTACAAATACCGCCTTTACTGATAAAAATATCGCTAACTAAGACGTGGCTACCTGCTGAATAGCGCTTCAGTTTTTGATCAATGATTAACCTTTGATCAACGGCCGCCGCTGTTAATTAAATAACACTTAACGTTGAGTAATGCTTATAGATAATTTTCTACCGCTACCGCTGAAACATTTGAGATTGGTTAATGAAGGCCGGAAGGAGTGTGACTTCGGTCACCCATCTAAAAACTTGATTGTGGCAACAATTACTACTTGCGGATCAAGGTCAACGAGCGTAGATATTAATAGATACTATTATGTGTATAAAAATGCATGAATATGCAGCTTGTTTCATATAGGAAATGGCGCCGCAAATAGTGTGTTTACGGAAATGCGGATACGGATTTCATTGTATTGTTTATTAAGACCAGCACCAGGTATATTGCCACAGAGGAAACTACGCAACTTGAAGCAACAGACATTTTCTTATTATTGTCGGAATTGAATGGACTACACTTGATGTAGTGGCAGTAGAAAGTAGTAAAGTGTTCATTCAAAAACAGGCGCCTTACCGGCATCCCTTGACATTTTTAAATTTTTTTATAACGTTTACCGCACTAATAATAAATCCTATGTCGCGAGGGACTTCACAAACATTCAAATAACAAACACAAAGAAAACCCAGAGTCAATCATTTGTGGATTACACAAAGTTTTGTCCCGTGTGGGATTCGAACCTACGACACCCGGCGCAATGGCAGCGGCGGAGCGACCACTTAAACCACTACACCATCTGTGCAGTCAAGAAATTGTATGCGCGGGAACGAGACAAATGTATACTCTGTATTCCGCTGTCTCGTACTAGCGCAAGAAATGACAATGCTTTATAAGATGGTGGTAAGAATGGTAGTAAAAATAATAATAGTTATATGTTGCTTTTAAAAAGATAAGCCATTTCCGTCACTAAGTATTATTGTAGTAAGGAATCGCAAGCAGCTTTACAAACATTCACATAAAGAACATCCATAACTTTTTAATGCTTCGGTGGTGCAGCAGTTCTGAATGCGACTGCTGTGCATGATATCACACGATCAACTCCCGGGTCGAGCCTATTTTTGCCGAGTGGGGAATCCAACCTACAGCAATTAATGAATTGATAGTGGCGAAGTATCCGCTAAGCCAATACACCATTCGATTAATTAATAAAATCGATATAATTCACCGATATAAACGAAAACAAGCGGATTTAGCATCGATTACAACATAAAAGAACTTATGGAATCTTCCTTTGTCACGTTTTTGAACATTATATATTTATTTTAAAATACTTGTATGCTAATTTGGAACGGACATTGTATAAAAACATGCGCTTGCGACGCGACTTCTTAATACGTGTTCTTATAAATAAACTAACTACTGCCTCTAGCTTTGCACGTGTCGCTTTAGTATGCCTTTTATGTAGGTTTCTTTTTGTGTCTAAAGACAAGGAAAAGGAGTAGTAGAGCCTCGCTGATTTCAGTATGAATGGGCCGGCTCGACCGGGGAAGGACTACCATCTCACAGAATATCGACGTGAAATAGCAATATTCCTACTGTTGTGTTTCGATCGGTGAGTGAGAGTGCCGGAGGCTCTATCACCCTCTTTCCCCCTTCCCGCTCCTTCTCCTTTCCACTTCCTTTCCTAAAGGGTCGGCAACGCGCAAGTGATGCCTCTGGTGTTGCAGGCGTTCATAGGCTACGGTGACCACTTACTTAAGGTGGGCCCGTATGCTTGTTTGCCAACTTAGTTGTATAAAAATAAAAATCCAACGGGTTGCACTCTGGGTGTGCCGGCAGAAGTGAAAACTTGAATATTAACGTTGTGCATTTTTGATATTTTGGAATGGTTAGGGAATAATTTTGCACGAATTGCTTTAATTATCAGTATAAAAATACCTACTATCATTTATGTGGTAAAATACAATATTCATTTATTGCGTTATCGTACACAAACATGGCAATTCTCCCTCTGTCTTACGAATTTTGGATCAGGTCACGTGTCGTGACGCGAGTTTGACAATTCTCCCTCCGTCTTACGAATTTTCGATCAGGTCACGTGTCCTGACGCGAGTTTAACATTTTTTACCCATCACAGAAAAGTGCACAACGCCGCTAAAGAAGTTTTCACTTCAAAAAATAAAAAAAAAAAGAAACACGGCACACTTGCTTCTATATAAGTCATTAGTGCTTATAGCACGCTAGCAGCGAAAGCCTAATGGGAGATCGTTTGGACTGCCACGCAGAGGTTTCAAGTTCGATCTCAGAGCGCGCATCTCCGACTTTTCCATGTTATATGCATATTAAATATATGGCGGCCTCGATGGCGTAGTGGTTAGTGTAACCGACTGCTACGCCTGAGGTCGCGGGTTCGATTCCCGCACAAGTCAAACATTTGTGTGCATGAACATGGATGTTTGTCTTGGTCTGGGTGTTTCTATGTATAATATGTACGTGTATGTATTTACAAAAAAAAAAGTATACCTATGTATATGTATGTTTATCCATTGTCTAGTGCCTACCCATAATACAAGCTCTGCTTAGTTTGGGCTAGATGGTGTTGTGTGTATGTGGTAGAATATTATTATTATTATTATATTAAATAGTTAATTATCGCTTGCTTTAACGGTGAAGGAAAACATCGTGAGGTAACCTGCATGTCTGAGAGTTCTCCATAATGTTCTCGAAGATGTGTGAAGTCCGCCAACCCGCATTGGGCCCAGCGTGGTGGACTATGGACTAACCCTTCTCACACTGAGAGGGAGCCCCTAGCAGTGGGACAGTTATAATACAGGGCTGATATTATAGTGCTTTATCAAGATTTAAGACAGCTCTATACAAAATTTTATCAAAATGGTTTCAGCCGTTTAGCCAGAAATATTAACAATTGCTGCATGGATGACGGAGTGTTTTAAATGCTCGCTGTGCCGCTGACACAGCGACAAATGTCGTGAGTTGGATACCAACACGGCATAAACTTTATGTGATTCACAAATAGCTGTGTCGCACCTTCCACCTTCCCTTCTTTGTATTTGTTTGTTTTAATGTTTGTAAAGTCGCCCTGCAGACGGGAATTTAATTTCCATTACAAAAAAATGAGCATGCATGGTCCTCTTTCTTATAAACTAAATAAAAAAAAAAAACAATAAACAGGCTATGATATTTCGTTTTCATTAAAACGTACCTTATTTTTCCAGGCTACCAACTATATTGAAACCAAATTTCATCACAATAGATTCAGTAGTTTAGCCGCCTTAAGTTCCAAACTATATCCAAACCCAATTTCATTAAATTAGACACGTCAATTTAGGCCTAAAACCTTACAAATATAAAAAGTAACTTTCGCATTCAAATATGAACGTGTATAAGAATGGTTGTGTGGAGTCAAAACAGGTTATATAGTGGATTGATACCGGCATCGTCGGACTATATCGATCGTCGACATACCCGTTCCTCCACTAATGAATGCTGTGCGGCGATTTTTAAATTATATACCAAATATGGTACCTGGCGGTACCGACTGACATATAAAATTCTTATTATCTATGCAAACGAGTGTTAAAGAGGAGACTGATAATAGATTGTTTTTATGCCACTATAGTCTGTTTGACTGCAGTTGTTTCATGGCATAAAGTTGCGTTCGATCGTGGGTTCGATCCCCTGGTCAAAGACTGGATTATTTTTTGGTCAAATAATTGAAAGTAGCACGGCGGCTTGCAACGTGATTGGTACACGCAAATTAGGATGAGTTAAAATATGAAGTACACTTTTGGGGATGTAACTGCACAGACGACGCAGTGATCTAAGTCTCGCTACTAGCAATGTGCTAGGTATTGGGGGTTCGATCCCCATATGACACAAAAATATAACTTTGCTAAAATGCGAATGTGAGTTTGTTTGTTACGCTTTCACGCCTTAACTCCTCGACCAATCATCATGAAATGTCGCATACACGTTGTCAGGGGTATACAAAAGGACACCTTTTATCCAGAAAAATTATGTGGTGTCGTGGGACACCAGGTAGGAACGAAGTTCCTTCGGCTAATGTAGAATCGACACAATTTGCAGTTGCGCGTGAGCAGCCGAGTCGGACGCACACGTTTGGAACGTCGGACCGTAATATTACTATCGCGCGGCATTTTTTTAAGTCTACCCACTTAATAATTATGTTAATTTTAAATGGATGAAATAACTAATAATGTGAGTACGTGTGATTCAAGTGACAATGAAACGCAGAACATAGTTATGGAAAGTGAGCAACCATTTAATACTACGTTAATGGAGGAGGTGAGGCAGAGTGAAGAGTGTGATCAACGAGTTGTGGAGAAGAGAGGGCGGCAGGATGATGAGGAGATCGTGGAGGAAGATGGTTTTGTAACATTAGTTAGGGGGCATAAAAGACCAAACAGGAAAAACTCGGTCAACAGTAGTTTGGTGACGGAAGATGATAAGAATACTGAAGAGGAGAAGCATATTATATGTGTGACTGGAAAAGAAACTTTGCCGAAACAATTTGGAATGGCGAAGCTGTTACGATCATGTAATATTCCTAATATAATTAAAATGGTGTATAAAAGTGCATTCAGGGTTTTGATTCATTTCGAAAATAGAGAAAGTGCTACAAAGTTGATGAATTGTGAACAGATGACCAATTTAGGTTATAGAACACAGATGACAGATGAACTCAATTTATGTTATGGGACTCTGAGGCAAGTAGATTTGGAAACAAATGAGAAAGAAATTTTGGAAAATGTGAGTTGTGAGAGTGAAATTCTATCAGTTAAACGACTTAAAAAACTATTGGACAGTGGAGAATGGATTGATTCGGAAACAGTTCGAATATGTTTTAAAGGTGCTACTTTGCCACCGTACGTATACGGCTATGGTTGTAGGTTTAAAGTGGAACCCTATACGTTTCCAGTGTCACAGTGTTCTAGATGTTGGAAGTTCGGTCACCTATCGAGATCTTGCCCAACTAATAAAACAATATGCCCCAAATGTGGCAATCAACATCCAAACTGCGAAACAAATAAATATGTTTGTGTTAACTGTAAAGGACCACACATGGCAATGTACAAGAAGTGCCCTAGTTTTATAAAAGAAAAAAGAATTAGAGATATTATGACCAAAGAAAATTGTACATACAGAAAGGGATTGGAATTATATCTAAACGAGAAAGGGACTCGACAACTGAACATCACAACAACGGACACAGAGAGGAATACGAATTCGGAAAGCTTAGGAAACGAGAATGTAAATTATACACAGATAAGAACATACAAGGACGCAGTGACAGTAAAATCAAATGTTCAAAGTTTAAGTGTTGCATCTGGTAGTATGACAAACATAGACAGCTTAGGAAATAAAAATAACCAACAGAGATATATACCGAGGAAGAAACAAACTGAGACTAGATCTATGAGTAGTAATACGAAAAAAGACAGCCGCAATATACAACGAGAAACTACGAGTACATGCAAAGAAACTGACAAAGGCGAACTGCCAGTGACAGTGAATACAAGCTCTAACATAGATTTTATTAGTATATATCAAAAAGTTAAAGATATATGTTTTTCTGACAAAACCTGGCATGTGAAAATACAGGAATTAGTCAAAATTATCTTTGACGTATGTAGTAGATTATCCCTTAAAGTTTTCAAAAGTGATGATGTATGGAGAAAAATTATATTTATGTTTAACAATGGCTAACTATAATAGAAATAAGTTATCTCTTAGTATTGTACAGTGGAATGCACGTAGCTTGTTACCTAAACGTAATGAATTTGAATTATTACTAGCACAAGAAAAAGTACACATAGCACTAGTATCAGAAACTTGGTTGGAACCGGATAAACATTTACATGTAAGTGGATATAATACTTTTAGAAAGGATAGATTGGATGGTTACGGTGGGCTAGCTATTTTAACACATAAATCTTTAAAAGTGCAACAGTTTAACACCAATATCAATAATCCTGGTATCGAAATTATGTGCCTAAAACTTTTAAATTGCTATGAAATTAAAAATATAGTGTTAATATATTGCCCTTCTTCGGTTCGCACTTCTCTTTCTGACTGGGAACAAATATTTTCAGTATTCTCAAACAATTGTATTGTTGCCGGAGACTTTAATGGACACCATGTAACTTGGTCCTCCAAAACTGACGCAAGAGGAATACAGCTATATGATTCGGCTTTAGACACGGGATTTATTGCCCTTAATGACGGTAGTATGACAAGGGTGACTTTGGTTGATGGGGTTGCACAAACTACTTCTCCTGACATTACATTTGTATCCTCCGATCTATCTGTTTTGTTGGACTGGAAAGTTATAAACGAGAATTTAGGAAGTGACCATTTGGTTATAAAATTTTCATACAAATATAATAGCTGCATAAATCCGGATGGTATAGTTAAAAAACGGAACTTCAAACTAGCGAAATGGTCAGAGTACAGTAAGACCCTAGAAAACTATTTGATACAAACTATCACTCCAAGAAATGTACAATCCTTATATGATAACTTTATAGAACAATTGAACAAAGCTGCGGATGAACATATACCTTTTAATAAAATTTGTAATAATCCTACAAATGGTTTTCGGCCAAAATCTTACTGGAATCCTACTCTGTCTCATTTAGTAGCACAACGTAGATTAGCATTAAAAAAATTTAGGAAAAATCCCACACCAAATAATTTAATTTTACTGGATCACAAAACGAAAGCTGCTAAAAAAGCTATCAGTCAGGAGAAGTTAAAAGACTGGCAAAATTACTGCAGTAGTGTTAATGAAAAAACATCTAGTTCTGAAATGTGGAAACATATGGGATGGATTAAGGGACGTGGATCGCCCAGGTCATCTGTTTCAAATAAACAGAAGGTACAACTCTTGTGTAGTCTCGCTCCGGATTACGTCTACCCAAAACACCATCAATTTAAATCAAATAATACAGTACTAGAGGACAAGTTCACTTTACAAGAAATGATTAATTGCTTTAAACGAAAAGACACAGCGCCTGGGACGGACGGGATTACATATTCTTTGATATTTCATTTGTCTCCTATTAGCAGAAAATATTTATTGGAATTGTACAACCTCATTTTTAGCACTGGGATTATCCCAAAACAATGGCGGAATATATTAGTAACACCAATACCAAAATCCTTACCAGATAATAGTAGTATTAAATTAAGACCTATCTCCTTAATATCCTGCATATGTAAAATCTTTCACTCTATGTTGACAAAGCGGCTTGAGTGGTATATTGAAAAAAATAAGTTGTTATCTCAGTATACCTCTGGTTTTAGGAGAGGCCAATCTTGTCAGGACTGTTTAGTTAAGTTAGTTAGTCAAATCTACACAGGATTTTCACATAAAACTCCAACAGTAGCTTGTTTTCTTGATGTTTCGAATGCCTATAATAATGTGTTAATAGATGTACTGGTGAACACTTTAGATGAGATAGGGATTGGAAAAAAGTTTTGTCAATATTTATGGAATTTTTTGAGTGAAAGACATCTTATGATAAAAGATGAAATGGATAAAAACAATTTTTTCATAAGATATACAGATAGAGGATTGGCTCAGGGCGACCCAATTTCACCCATTCTTTTTAACATCGTCACAATTAAGTGTTTCAATGAAATTCAGAATGTTACTATGTGCCAATATGCAGACGATTTTGTCTTGTATCGAACGTCTAAAGATTTCAAAGAAACCCAACGAGCACTTCAAATAGTGCTGGATAGATTGTGCTATGTGTTAGATAAATTAGGATTAGAACTATCGGCCGCTAAATCTAAAGTGTGTATTTTTAGCAGAGGTTTTAGAAGATCAAAGGTGGAACTTAAAATAAATAGTCATAATTTAGATATAGTTGTCACTTACAAATATTTAGGTGTATGGCTCGACAGGTCCTTACGCTGGAGTAAACATATTAACACAATTGTTGGAAAAGTTCAAAGAAACCTTAATCTACTTAAAGTTTTAGCGGGTAGGTCTTGGGGATTGCATCCTCAACATTTAAGACATATTTATATAGCCCTGATTAGAAGTCGCATAGATTATAGTTGCTATTTATATGATGCGAGTGCGAAATGTCACTTAGATAAGCTAAATAAATTACAAAATCAAGCATTGCGTATTATAGGAGGTTTTGTCAAATCCACTCCGATACACGTCATGGAGAGTGAGCTGTGTGTGGTTCCACTGTACATACGAAGAAAATATTTAGCTTATAAGTTTTGTCTGAAAGCCAAATCCATAGAAAATAATATAACGAATACTCTATTGGATGAACTCCATACTCTTCGACTGAATAGTTACTGGCGCAATAAGGTTATTCCTATATTAGCCGTAGCATATAACGAGATTAAAGAAATTGAGGTAGTGTCTTTCAACCCTTTATTGATGTTCACCCTAAGAACATGGGTCACTAACATTAATGTGAACGAGATTATTGAATGTAATTTAGAGGCTGTAAGGTCACCGAAAGGGTCTTATGATTGCACTTTACTAAAACACGAAGTGACAAAAGAATTATATACAAAATATAATGGTTGGGTTACTATTTTTACAGATGGGTCGAAGAGTGTAGATGGACACGGAGCGGCTTACTATATATCCTGTAATAACGTAGATAGCTCAAATAATAACTGCTTTAAAATAAGTGAACCTGCATCTATTATGACGCTGAAGCTCATTGCGATCTCAGAAGCATTGAAATTTGTCACAAATTGTCATGACAGAAATATTGTTATTTGCTCTGATAGTAAAAGTTCACTACAGCATATAGCTCGATGCGCCTCTGGACACAGAGGTGCTTCGGTAGCATATGACATTCTTTCTAAGATAGATGAACTTGATCAAAAAGGTGTTCAGCTGAGATTGCAATGGGTCCCATCGCATATTGGAATACAGGGTAACGAGAAGGCTGACATGTTGGCGAAATATGCAGCTAAAAACGGAAAAGAAACTAATATTAAACTTGATTACTCGGAAATATTGCCTAAATTCAAAAATGTTTGTTATGATCATTGGAAGGAACACTTTAACAAAATTTCAGTAGAAAAAGGTATCTGGTATAAAACCATACAATGCCAGCCTCCCCGTGTGCCCTGGTTTATTAATATTAACTTAAGCAGAAAATTTGTAGTCATAGCTCACAGACTTAGATCTGGACACATTCCATGTAACAAATTCGCCTTCTTGATGAAAAAGAAAACCTCCCCCAACTGTGAGGTGTGTGGAGTTATAGAGGACATACATCACTTGTTGATGGAATGTGTCCGATATGAGGCTGATAGGAGCAGGTTGTTCAGGGCTCTAAAATTGAACAAGAATGACATAGGTACATTCCACCGATTACTAGCTAAACCGAGTTCAGATGAAGCAAGAAAGTTGTTCGACTTTATGGCCCTGATACATTGATCTCCTTTCCTTTATATTGTTTTAGGTTACGATGGGACTGACATGCGCTGTGCGTCATAAAAGTCCCTAAAATTTAAAGAAATAAAAAAAAAAAAAGACACAAATTGCAAAACTAATCACGAGTAAAATGTATCTATAATGTGAGTATTCGCCACGTGCTTGTCCATGGATTCATGAGTATATACTATGCATTGGCGGGGTGGAGTGGTAATAGAAAGAGAATGGATGAGAGAACGAAAAGAAAGAGGGAGAAAGAGAAAGGTATTATACACTACTCGCTTGTGTATGCGACTGTCGCGCCTGCGCACGTCTCATTTAACGGTTTTATTCCACGCACTTTTTTCCACGGATTTTTTCTTACGGTTTTACTATCACATTTTTTTCAGTTCGGTCGCGCAGCAAAATCCCTATCCCCTCCAAGCCTGCCGTAAGGAACTTCGTTCCAAAAAGAACTGTTCCGAGCAAATGAAACCGCGGACAGAGGCTAGTAGGTAGTAGGTACTAATATAATGAAGCTTGTTTGTTTTTTGTTTTAGAGCGCTAATTTCTCGAACTACCAGCCGGATTAGAAAAGACCTTTTTGCATTTGATAACTCAATGCTTAGGAAGGTTATGGACAATATATCATCACGGCACAAGCCACGGGAACAAAGCAGATATCATGAACGTGAGTGAAACCGCGAGGTCAGCAAGTTATTATAATTTTTTTAATTTTTTTGCTCGTCAAAATGACTACACTCCCCCTGATGGTAAGCAGTCGTATGAAAAAAATAGCGCTTGGGAAGCACCACGGTAGGTAATTCATGTCAGAACTTACACATATTATGTCAAAGAAATGAGTGCTAAAAGCTTACATCACCGGAGAAGAAAGTAGATTGTTAGATGGAAAGACTTAAGCCCTGCGGTACCAGACAGTTCGATAGTAGTTAATAAAACATACATAGATTCACGCCTGTTTCCCAGAGGGGTAGGCAGAGACTACGGATTTCCATTTGCTACGATCCTGACACACTTCTCTGGCTACATTCACTTTCATCACATTCCTCATACACGCCCGTCGATTCAAGGAGCTCTTAACCTAGCCTTTGTCCAGACCGCCTCCGATCTGATCGAGAAACGTCCGCCTAGGTTTTCCTCTTGCGACTGTTCCATTCACATTAGCCTTATACACTTTCTTAGTCAGTCTTTCCTCGTCCATTCTTTCTACATGTCCAAACCAGCTTAACATGATCATTTCAGCCTATTGCAGTCCACTGCTGGACATAAGCCTCCCCCAGGGTGCGCCACAAGGCCCGATCTCCCGTTTTCGCCATCGTTTAAATAGTTGTAATATCCACTCATTCTTAGATAGTACAGGATAATATTTTTTTGGACAACAGAATGTGTGTAAAATATATTGTTTTAGTTAATTTCTTATCAGATAGATGATATTATACATGTTACAATAAAACGTGGCCAAATCTCAAATCTTTTAAAATTCTTGTCTTTTGACTTATAATCATTTCGTCATGAAACCACCCAACTAACTAACGTGTGACCAGGGCCGATGCAACCTGGTCGAAACATCAAGCATCCAAAAGTAAAATCCAAACATTTACCTTACAAAGTATTCTAGACACAGTTCATCAGACATTTTTTTAAACGGTTTTATTTAGTTTCATGTCCATATAATTAGAATAATAATATCAGCCCTGTATTAAACTGTCCCACTGCTGGGCACGGGCCTTTTTTCACATACGCACACCATTGATGTATAACATATTATATCAATGACGCACACAGAGATATAGAGATGACTAAGTAAAATATTAAATAATGATTCAGTACACTAAATGGGGTCGTAGGCACGTATAAATAAATATTGAGGTTACACAGTTGCTATGTGCCTACATATTTTTCAGTTCTTTTTAAGTACCTATTTCCTTTAACCAAAGGGTGACCCTTTGGCTAAAGGAAATAGGTACTTAAACTTTCACTCCACTTTCAGCACCAATAGGTATTTTTGCTTGGCGCCGAATGTAGAACAAAATACCTATTGGTGCTGAAAGTGGAATAGCTTAGGTGCCGAAACCATAGGTGCCGAAAAAATTGGTGCCGACAGCGGAATACTCCAACCCTACGACATGACCACATCTTATAGTTACACGCTATATTCAAGACTAGATATGCCCGCGGTTTCACTCGCGTTTATGATTACTGCGCCGCCCCCGTGGGTCGTAGCGTGATGTTATATAGCCTATAGCCTTCCTCGATGAATAGGTTACCAAACACTAAAATATTTTTTCAATTCGAACCAGTTGTACGGTTTCGTTACCGTACATACTTATTCTGTCGACGCAGCAATACTAACATGGGCACACAAGATCGTTGCAATTTACCTCATATTGCTGTGATATATAATTATGTAATTCATAATAACATTAGAGTACATTTATAACTATAAAACTATACACTTGCCGTGAGAAAGATCACACTTATTAATTAACTTGTAAACATTTTACTTTAACTTTTAACAGTAACTTGTGGTTCTTTCTGTGTACTCCAACAACTTACATATATCTTCGAGTGTAGGAAACTTAACTGGCTCCTACACCAGTAGTTCCTGAGATTAGCGCGTTCAAACAAACAAACAAACTCTTCAGCTTTATAATATTAGTATAGATGTATAGATTAGTATAGATAATAATCTAGAGCGCATATATTAACCGATAGTGACAGCCATATTATCGGTAACCTTATGAGCTCACGTCAACATCTAGACGTGTCAAATTCTTATCATGATTCATAGGGGTCCTAAATAACAAAGATATACGTAGGTATCTAATCTACGTACTGAATTGACTACCTGTTTGTATGCTTAAGTGTGCGATTTTAATAGCTTGCGATCGAGGTCCCTGGTTGCTGGTCCCCAGACCCGAATCAGGCATCGGACGACAATAACAACACTAATACTTTTGTTCATAAAACTTGTAAAGTGTTAGTCTTCTTATGATTTCTTACTCATTAGTACGAAATCTGAAAAACATTTCAATTTGCCGGGCACACCTGGTAGATGCATAAAGACCTTGCTCTGATATGGCAACGATGGCGTAGTGGTTAGTATAACCGACTGCCACGCCTAAGGTCGCGGGTTTGATTCCCGCACAAGTCAAACATTTGTGCGCAATAGATGTGCATGAACATATGCATGTTTATCATCCGTTTGTCTTGGTCTGGGTGTCTATGTATAATATGAATATATTTACAAAAAAAACTATATAGGTATATGTATATGTATGTTTATCCATAGTACAAGCTCTGCTTAGTTTGGGCTAGATGGTGTTGTGTGTATGTGATAGAATAGAATATGATATGAGGTGTCAAAACACAGACGGCCTATTTTTTTTAAATTTATCAGTGATTTATAAACAGTTACACACTTAGGGACACTTGCACGACATCTCACAAAATACGTTTAGCACTAAATATATTTAAAACATCGTGTTGTCGTCAGTCATCCTTGTAAGGGTGACTCAGATGCCACGATGTTTAAATCTATTTAGTGCTAAATGTATTTTGTGAGTTGTCGTGCAAGTGGCCCTTAGAATAATAACAATGAATGTCCAAATAAACTATGACAGAATGTGCACTAATCTAGATAATACAAAGAAAGAAAATATGGATGAAATGCACTTTGTCACACTCTGTCTACTTTTTAGAGTTCGAAAAACTCTTATACAACAGCTTTGTCCGTCTGTCTGTTATACAACTTTCAACTCAAGAACCGTAAGAGCTAGAGACTCGCAGTAAACGCCACAGAACAGTTAAAGGGGGTACCTCCTTTAACTGTTCTGTGGTAAACGCCATTCGACTCAGCATAGTCCATATACCCCCGAAATGACTATGACCTTTGCCCTCTGACCTCAAGGTCACGCGGTATAACGTGTAATATGCAAAATATTACTGGAACCATTTTTTCGAACTCTAAGATTTACGGCAATTCATTGCCGTTTCTCCCTTGTTAGTGAGTGCGTAAGAATGCATGTATGTATGTATTGGTGTCTATATTTTATTCTAATGAAGACCGCCTGTCTAGCGTAGTTCCGTTTACGGTCATAGCCTATCTTGTCCTAGGTTGAATACTATAATTCGGTACTTTATTATTAGAAAATTTTTAGTGGCAACACGATATCTAGAAGGGTTTCCGATAGGTACAATCAGAAGAGCACAGCTATTGGGACAACTGCAGTGGGTCGTTATCTATTACATAAAGCCTAAACCTCGGCTCGTGATTTGAAGTAGCAAATCTCAACTGAGTACTCTCAAATATTATTTACAGAATCGAATTTCGACAAACGTACATAATATATGTGATGCTCAGTTACCTACCAAAATTGTATTACAGTTTAAGGAAACTTGATATAGAACGAAAAAATGTTTGAGTAATACTTCAATAGAGTTCAAGTCGATCCCAATATGTAATTCTTAATTAAAAAACCAGTAGTAAACATTACTGACAAAAATGAATAGATACCTATAATATATCTTACGCAAACTCCGCCTGCCATTACTTTAACCTAAATCTGTACACCTTAGACAAATGTACAAGTCTGCTTAACCTTTCTCATATATGCAGGCGTAATGTTATGTCATGGAACAAATATTTAAGTAGGTATGTATTAGACGTACGCTTCGCTCGCTAATCGAAAATGATATTAAAGACCCGTGGCGCCATCTAGCGAAATATGATGATACTTGTTGCTATTAACTGGGTCATAATAATGATTTATTTCATTAGCAAGTTATTTACGTCGTCATTTATCTTCTGTTAATTAATATGAGTACGCGGTTGGCTCAGTGAGTAAGATGTCACCTCGCCGCTGTCGTCGCCGCGCTAACTGTTGTGGGTTCGAATCCAACACACACAATTAACTGCCACAAAAACTACAAATGACTATTCTAAGTTTAGGTTTATTTAGTGTCCGTTGTTAGTGAGTTCGAAAAGTTGCGATACAGAGTTTGATTTCTAATGCAGAAGTAGCTTTTTCAAAAATTCAAGAACAAGACTTGTGTGAGGATATTGTTGCGTATACCTACTTAATTACCTTTTTACTATTCTATCTAGGTATTCTATCACATTACTGTATGTTTCATGGACTTTAGTTTAGTTTAGGTTTTAAATGTATGTTCATAAATGCCTCGCGGAAAAATCCTTACTTAATATTATAAAAGCGAAAATGAGTTTGTTTGTTTGTTTGTTACCTTTTCACGCCTAAACCACTGCACCGATCATTCTGAAATTTTGCATATACATTGTCAAGTGTACAGAAACGGACATAGGCTACCTTTCATCCCGAAAAAAATTACTGTTCCCGAGGAAAACAACAATAACGTTCTTATGATTCTTTGTCGGCCTCGATGGCGTAGTGGTTAGTATAACCGACTGCCACGCCTGAGGTCGCGGGTTCGATTCCCGCACAAGTCAAACATTTGTGTGCATGAACATGGGTGTTTGTCTTGGTCTGGGTGTTTCTATGTATAATATGTATGTATTTACAAAAAAAAACAGTATATATGTATATTTATCCATTGTCTAGTACCCATAGTACAAGCTCTGCTTAGTTTGGGCTAGATGGTGTTGTGTGTATGTGATAGAATATTATATATTATATAATATTATATTATATGATAATAGATGGCGCCACGTGTCTTTCGAATCATGATTGAATTATATTATTACAAGCAGAGTACAACCCGAATTGATTGTCAAATTCTTAATTAACGCGAGCGAAGCCGCGGGCAAAAGCTAGTATAATATATAATAATAATAATACATTTTTATTCAATAAATAAAAGTCTTTACAAAACACATTACAGGCTACTTATTGTATTAAATTCACATTAAAACTATATTTAATCTAAAGGAAAAAATTCAATTGTAAATATTTACATTTTATGCCCTGAACCAGGTCAGAGACCTGTGTTTCAGGCTGTTTCTAATATTACATTGTTATTCTATTGTTAATAAAGTAAGGGTCTATAATACTATGCTTAGCACGAGAGTTACCTTATATACCTTCTTTTCCCTAGCCTTTATTATTCCCAAGTCACTTGGGATCGGCTTTCTAGTCTAACCGGATTTGACTGGATATCAGTTTTTACACGGAGCGGCTGCCACCTGACACCTCTGCAATCCAAAGGCTAAGGATACCCTAAGGCTAGACCAGTGTCAGGATATTAGAGGGTACTGATTTCCCAATAACGACTGTCATAGATGTTCATGGCAGCCGGGACCGACGGTTTAAGTGCTCTCCGAGGCACGGAGCAGGCGATAATTGTCGATCAATACGCACATACTTTCGAAAAGTCATATAACTTCCGAAAGTCAGAGGTGCGCGACGTGGGTTCGAACCCGAGACCCTCTGCATTGCAGTCTGTTGGTCTCCCCACTGGGCTATCGCTGCTACAGTTACCTTATATACCTAACAAAGACATGTTGAAGGTGCTAGACTTCAACAACATCCATGGCTTGCAACTCACACAGCCTGCCACATCGGGACTATGGCTATGGGGCTATGGTGGCAGACGTAATTGAAGATAATAAAATAATTCTATAAGTAATCTACACTAATATTATAAAGCTGAAGAGTTTGTTTGTTTGAACGCGCTAATCTCAGGAACTACTGGTTCAAATTGAAAAATTATTTTAGAGTTGGATAGCCTATTTATCGAGAAAGGTTATAGGCTAAATAACATTACGCTACGACCCACGGGGGCGGCGCAATAACTATAAACGCGGATAAAACCGCGAGCACATCTAGTTCTATATAAATACAAAACTGCTTATGCTCTTCATAATAAAAGTTTTGATAGTAGCTGATAGTCTGATGCGCAATGATGTAACTAAGTTGATAGAGTACCTACTTGTTTACCAATTATTTTCTCGAGTCACATCACGTGGCGTGTCATGCTCCTTGCCGGCGTGGGAGACACGTGATAACGCCGAGAAATAATTGGACCGTGTTGTAGGCATATAAAAAATATACTACATAGACAAATAATATATCTACCTACCTACAGACATGGCGTGCCTCCATGGCGAAGCCTAGTTCGGGCAGAACGTTATTACTTATTAGGTTTTGTATGAAGAAATAGGTACTTTATTCTTTATACAAGGAGTCTAAAATAGTGCCTTTAATAGGTACCTTTTCAAAGACAGGAATATTTCCTACTTAATTCTTTCCGCGGCTTCGTACGCGTACCTAAATGTAGATTAGATTAGGTTAGTTCAGTAGGTACTTTTGTCTGCATAAAAGGTACTCAATGTCCTTTTATGTATGTACCTACTCCTGACAACGACAAAAATTTCATGATGATCAGTCGAGATGTTAAGGAATGAAAACGTTACAAACGGTTTATTGCGCATTCGACCCTCATCTTTCGTCCCGAATGTAAAAATACACATTCGCCCCAAAAATTGTTCCTCATATGCCCCAAAATTTAGATAAATATTAATTTCTTAACGTACTTAATTCCTATTTCGTCCCAAATTATGTTCCTTTTTTGACCGTTTTTTTTTTGTATAGCAGATATTGATGTATCATCAGCCGAAAAATATTTTCAAATACCTCCTTGATCTCTTTGCGAAACTTTAGCTTATGATTACATGACATCGCGAGCCCGACATTGAAAAGACTTAATTTGTTTTGCTAACCATATGCTCAAAAATTAAAAAAGAGGGGCGAATGAGGAACATTTTGGAATGTGGGACCTAATGTAGGGGCAAATGTGGAACAAACCTTACAAACAAACTCACATTCGCATTTATAATATTGGTTAAGAGACTTTCCACATTCAAACAATGGACACAATTATTATCACCCAGAATCGGAACAACCATTCGTGGACCAAAACTTTTTTCCTGGGTATTGAACCCACAGCACTAGACCAGAGGCGAGCGATCACCTTAACCACTACACTATCCATATGCATTCATACTACGTGGAACCTAAAAACATACTTAGCGAAATGAGCGTCTAATCCACTTCTGCCCACAACCTTTTTGGGGATATTGACGAGAGGCTATGGTACGTAGGTATTAACATACTAATTATTCCATTAGCACTTATGACGTAATGAGTTTATTAACCCAAAGGTTTCGCAAAAGAGTTTTCATAACAGTCAGTTGACGACTTGACGTATGCGTGTCGTGTCTTTGGACTTTGATGTCATAATAACCCATAGATCATATTGCAATGTTTTTATTATACGATGTAGGCGAAGTCGCCATGTTTCGTAAATAATTATGATTCAGTATACTATATTTATAATGTATTGCTGCGGAAGCGCAGTGGTTGTGAATGTGATTTCCTTTGGCGTATTTAGGCTTTAATTCTATGGTCGTCAACATAGATGGAGTACATAGAGACCTAGAATTTTAAGTTTTAACATAATATCTTTAGGTGGGCACGCGACAAATCTGGGGTGGTAACCTGCCGCTCCTTGACTGTGCATGAGTTTGATTCCCTGGTCGGACATCTAGAAGTTCTCAGTAGCAGCAAGGCGAGTGGCACTGTGTCCAGCAGACGGATCGCTTCCTAATACGTGCCATCGAAAACCATAAAAGGCAAAACGCGAAATATGAGTACCCCTCTGCCTACCCTTCCAGTCATATGCATGCGACATGTATTTATGTAAAAGATATCATAGTCTAGCATTATACATAAAAACTAAAAAGTTTCTGAATTACTGGTAAACCTTTTCTGTGGCTTGTAAGTCATAAACAAAATTTTAACAAAAAAGAAAACCGACGTCATATATGAATATTCTAAAACTTAAAATGCACTAAAAAGTTAATAAATAATTGCATATTCTTGTGAATAATTAAATTATTGTTATTTTTGGAGTCGGTGGTTAAAGTAATTATGCTTAAAAAAATGTTGCGTAGACAGTTATGCCAAATGAATATTGTGCGTAACTATTATTAGGATAAGTAAAAGTATGCCATGTTAAATTATGACATATAATTTTATGCGAATAAATAGGTAACCATGAATAACTATGTAACGACTTCATGCCGCGCAACGTCTTCTATGTGTTTCTGGTCTGTAGTGTATTATCTATTAAGGCGGCTGTACACATTGGGCCAAGGTAGTGGGCCAGCGTGTTGGGCCAACGTGTAGAGACCTACTTGGCGATGTGTTGGTAATTGGCGCATAAATTGGCCCGCCAACCGAATGTTGTCGGTTTTTCGTGCGCACATCAAAGGATCTTGGCGCGCTCCGCAAACAGTGTTTACACGTTGGCGTCTCATTCAGTTCGTTGTCATTCGTCAGTAAAGACAGTACTGTTGCGCGCGAGTGAAATTTACGTACCCGAGTTACGATGGCGTGGACAAGTAATGAGATTTTACAATTTATAGAATTGTATCGAAATGAACCAATAATAATAATATTCTACCACATACACACAACACCATCTAGCCCAAACTACGCAGAGCTTGTACTATGGGTACTAGACAATGGATAAACATACATATAGATATACTTTTTTTTTTGTAAATACATACACATACATATTATACATAGAAACACCCAGACCAAGACAAACATCCATGTTCATGCACACAAATGTTTGACTTGTGCGGGAATCGAACCCGCGACCTCAGGAGTGGCAGTCGGTTATACTAACCACTACGCCATCGAGGCCGACAATAATATGGAATCCAAAGTATTATATTATTACAATATAAAAACAAAGTAAGTTACTAAGCTAGATAAATAAAACAGATAATTAATATTGATTTGATTTATTTAGTGTTATGTCGTAGTGTTTTCCTAATATTCTGTTCTTTTTATCTTTGTGCACTAAAAACTCGCGATGGCTAACGCGAGCTTGCGCGATATCGCTCCGAGCATGTACTTATCTTGTGTGTGGGGGCCAGTTAGTACAGACCGGAAGGCAAAATAATACACTGTGCGGCGACACTTGGACCCAGTGGGATCTTTTATGTCATCCGAGCATGTAAGTCCGTATATGTTTTTAGGCTTTCGCGGTTCGTATACATTATATACTAAGTTAAACGGGTCTCTACATTGGTGCACTTTAAGAGAATAATTAAACATACTGTACAAACAAATTGCCGCGGCTGCAAGAGATTCTACGTCCATCTTTATTAAAGAGCCAATGCAGAATGATCGGTACACCAATGTGTAAACAGCGACATTTGCAATTCATTATTTTGGCCCGACATGCTGGCCCACTGCGTTGGCCCAATGTGTACAGCAGCCTTTATGTTTCACACTACTTCACAAGTTCACACAATTAGCACCATATCTACGAATAATCTCCGATTCAACTGACAGACATTAGCTAAACAAGGCTTATTTTTTAAATTTATGTCTATGGTTTTGCGTACGGCGGCGTACCCTCTTATAGACAAAAAATTGGTACGAAACGAAGTATAAAAACATAATTTCTAATTCAGAATATCATAATTAGTCGATCAATTTATTTTTGAATATACGTAACGTTGTACATACATAGGTACAGAATAGTCTATACCTGCTATTATAATTATTTTATTTTAGCCACACCACGTAGGGGTCTGCCCGAGGAGCATTTTAACTGTTTAATTAAAGGGCGTTATTGTCACGCCATTCGTGCTTTTGAAGTTCGTTTATTATTTTAGCGTCTAACACTTCGGACGTGGACTGGGTCACAAATGACTGGAAGCCGGAACAATATTTTTCGGTTTTTCCTATTGTGTCCACTGCGAGACGTTGTGTTCAACGTTTGTTTTTTCGGTTGTTAACTGTCCGACAAAACTCAACGATTGCAGTCAAAACGAGAAATAAGTTTTAGGTAAGTATTAGAAAACTTCTTAACATATCTAGGTACTTATAGATGACAAGCTAAAAATAGTTTTATGGATTGCCATTCCGCATCCGTGTAAAAAGGTATTATTAATAAACTATTTAAAAATTAAAATCACGTTAATAAACAGTCTAGCATGTAAAAACTATTTTTAGATTATTAAACGTCATGTTGAAAAAAACTACCCACCCTACAGGTTAAATCTTTTAAGAATATATAGAGGCCTACGCTATTGTATATTTCTGATATTACCTAACTCACTTATGTATTGACACGTATCTTCATTGGACTAAGGTTCTAATATGTATTTTAATATCAAAATATTTCGATAATTTTGCACTGTATATAGGTACGACTAAGTAACTATTACATGCCACACTACTCGATATGCAAATGCATTCCTTCCCCGTTCCGCTATGCGCTTAATTGGTTAAAATATTCAAATTGTTCATCGAATTAATAACAAAGCAAAAGTGAGTCACTGTTACTGTTAACAAAATAGTCTTTTTATGATGTTATTTACTGCAGGTTTTATTAATAAATCACCTTGGAGGGTAATCAATAAGAATTTTAAATGAAAGCATCTAAAACGTAACCAAAAGAAGTTAAATTTACCGCTTAGAACCTACCGCCGGACGCTGCAGTTTTTATTATACCAATCAAGTAAGTAATGCATAAAAATTATATGTAGGTACTTACAGAATTGATTTTTAATTTTCGGTCACCCATCACGTACATCTTCCAGAATTAATGATGTTTGATAATTTACCACTCGGACTAAACCGGCAAATTATGTTTTTTATTTTTTGTTTGACAATATTTTCCAAATTGATTCCTTTACGCGCAAAAAAATATGAAAATCTTAATAAAAATTTGTATGATGATTACATCATTTGTTGAGTACAAATATACATACCTTAAAATGCATTATATTTATATTAAATTGTTACAATACTTTTCTATTTTATCGTCGAATGTATATTCTTCGATCGTGTATTGGAATGTAGGATTTAGTAGAGATGTCACAATGTCACATGTTTGTATATTATTTTATAATAGAAATTAGATATTAACATTTTACTGTGTGATAATTGGTCCGAGATTTTATAGCATTTATCTATGAAGAATATAGATTAATAGACAAGAATTTATTTTCATAGATAAATGCATGATGTAATAGTAAAATGCCTATTAATAAAAACATTTTATTTTCATGAAGCAAATTATTTAGTCGAGTTACTAATACTAGTAAATATTGTTTTGCACATCACTATAAACGTAATCGATGAACCGCTTTTCGTGACGATTGTGATTTGTATGGAATTTTCTTAAAATATCAGAATCCCTCCAAAATAAAATATAAATACAATTCAATGTATCAAATACAATATGTCTTGATTTATTAAGTGACGTAGAATAATTATCTGTTATTGGTGAGGTTAGGATAGTTAGTGTCTGCTAGCTTCGTGTTTGGCAAAGTTGCAACAAGAAGTAGGTACCAAAAAACATGAATAGTGAGAAGAGAAACTCTAGAGGCAGGGGCCGCGGCCGTGGTCGTGGTAGAGGTAGGGGTCGAGGACGCGGTCGTGGTAAGAAAGTGCCTAAAGTTATGTCCAGTGACGAAGAGGAATGTTCTGTGGAAGAAACTTCTCAGGAACCAGAAGAAGTCGTCGCTGAAGAAGTAGTAAAAGAAGAGCCCGAGCCGACTGAGCCGCCAAAATGTAATATCATTATCTATAATGTGTAGTAAATACAACTAGGAGCCTAATAATTAGTATCTGTAAATTAAAGTTTGTGACAGTCAACTTTGAATTGAAGTAAAGCACACATATGTGTTAGGTTCTACCAAATAATACATTTAAAGTGTACCACAAGTAAATACAACTTACAGTAGTATAGAATTATCACTAGAAGTATTATCAATTTTGTGATTACATGTTATCACAGATACTGATTATTAGGACACCTTATTTCATGAATTTGAGAGGTCCATATTTATCTTGTTCTAAACATTTTGTGGCAGCAAAAGTAAGTGTTTCAATGTTTATTAGTTTGGTATGATCATTTTGAAGTAATTACTAATGAGATGTAATGAGGTTAACTTTATAGTTTTGAACTATTACTTTTACACTAAGATCTATGTTAATTAAATACAGATCAAAAACATGCATAATTAAGAAACATAACTTAATTAAAATACTTTTATTTACATTAAAATATTTTGCTAAGAAACTTTCACTTGTAGTACATGGTGAAAAAATAGATAAACATATCTAACTCTTTTCAAATTTTCATATATTTTAAATCTAAAAATGTTAATTTTCCATATAAAGAGAGTATTATTATGTACCAAAAGACAAACCTGATTCTATACTAAACATCAAAAACTGTTAAAAAACTGCCATGTTCAAAACACAAGATAAACTATTATCATCATCATCATCATCATCAGGCTATAATAGTCCACTGCTGGACATAGCCCTCCCCCAAAGAGCACCATAGCGCCCTGTCTTCAGCTTGCCGCTTAAACTATTATAGTGACCTTTAAATGTAAACAATCTTTATTGAATTAAAACACACCAAAAGCTACTACTTAATAACCTGTCACATAAATCTTAAGGAGTCTTAATAATAAAAGCATTATGTCTAGATGCCAAAACCCAAACAAAGATTATAATAAGTTAATTTATTACTTTGTCTATCAAAGTGGGTTCTAATTTCAGCTAACAAAGTAATTTGTTTACAGTTGAATCACTATTATTACTATCATAATTAATAATGTGTGTTGCTCATTATTGATAATGACAATGATATTCAATCCAAATAAAACAAACTGAACTATACTTATGTTACTTAAAAGTATTTTGTTTAATTTGTTTTGAATATAATTATTAACTTGTTTTCTTTTATCATATTTATTTTATCCTATTGGTTCTCCTACTTATGAGAACCAATAGGATAAAATAAAAAGTAAACAAGTTTTTTTTTCTTTTAGTAAGTACTAAAAGAAAAAAGAGACTCATGGTAACTCAGCCTTGGGACCGAAAGCATACTTGTTGCTTCAGCAACAAGTAACACATGGAAAGAAATAGACCATAATAAACTTCTGCTTATTATGGTCTATTTCATTCCATGTGTTTGTATTATCAAATCAAAAGAATAAAAAATTAAAGAGGTACTTGGTGATGAGTGTTTTAATGTTGACCAAGCTCAGTAACATCATAGAATATCCGTAAAAATGGTATCTTATGATGTTTCAGTTGTTTTTCTATACCCATGGTCACAAGGACTCATTGATAATAATAATAATTATTATTTATTTACCAAAAAACAGTGTTACAATTATTTTTTCCACTTGTGCAATATAAAATGTAAGTAGTTCTAGTGGAAAGGATCACCCGTTTTCTGTACTAGTTAAAATAAACTGTATTACAGGATGATGCATGATGATGGTTCATGTTCTTATTGTTAACTGCTTCCAATTCAAATATTTTTTTACTAACATTAGATCTGCATAACATTTAGTACTAATGAGGTAGCCAATATATCCACAACATCCATAAAGCTCAAAATTATATTATATTAGCTATCATAGTGTTCTAGATGATTTCTAAATGATTTTTCTAACTTCTACAGTGGAAGTCCCATCAGACATATCGCAACTAGAAGCACCAGTGTTCACCACTTTAACGAGAGGTCCACCAGAACCCATGCTCAGGCTGGACTGGAGCCACCGAGCTACTCTGATTGGAGAGAAAGTACTGAATCCTATGATCTACTGCTGTGATATATGCTCCAAACCTATACTTATTTATGGGCGGATGGTGAGTACATTTTGAAGTTATTTTTCATAAACAAGAGCAATTTAAAACTAGCTGCACCTATGGTTTCACCCTTGTTTATGATAGCTGCTCTGCTGCCGTGGCTTGTAGAGTGATGTTCTCTTCAATTTAAGAGCCAAGCTCTTGTCGGTGGAGTCTCTTCCATAATGTCCATCTTCAGCCAGCGCTTTGACTTCTTGATACAACGTAACTTTTACCTTTTCTTTCACTTGATCTATGAACATCCTCCTTGGCCTTCCTCTTCCCCTTCTGCCTTCTATTTTTCCTTCCAAGATGTTTCTTATAAAAGTGTCATTTCGTATCAAGTGGCCCAACATTTTCCCTCTTCTGTTCTCTATTGTTTTTAGAAAAGAGTGATCTAAAGAGTGATGTTATATATTCATTGAAATTAAACTACTATATACTGATTTTATCGCATTGTTTATTTGACACTTTATTACAAAATTTTGAAAAACTGTTACACTACTATAATTACTATTAAACTATACAAATTTTTTAAGCTAATTGAATTATTGAAACTATTAAAACTATTTATACTATTAATATTTATGTTTACACTTTCCCCGACGTTTCGGTTGCTTTTCAGCAGCCATGGTCACGGGGAGACTAAGATGGTAGTTGTCTCAATGTTCCAGTGTAGTTATTTCAAAGTACCCGAACATAATTTAATCATGGGTGTTTCTATTTACGCAGAATGAGCTCAAAGTATCATGAAGTCTAGCTGTGGTTTGCTTCTTTTTGGGTTTGACTATTTGAATTACTGGATCCCAAGCTGGTGGTACATTCCAACCATCTTCTCTATTGAAATTAGGATGTTTCTTGATTTCAATAGCCTCGCGAAGCATCCTTGGTAGGAATCGGTGTTCTTTAGCGAGAATCTGTGGTTTGTCAAATCACAGGTAGTGGTTGGTCCCCTGTTGCACATGTTCACACACAGCAGACTTCAACGAGCGTTGGTGTTTTACATCAGCTATGTGTTCTTTTATGCAGGTGCCTATGCTTCTCTTGGTTTGACCAATGTATGAGAGTCCACAGTCACAATCAATTTTTTAATAAAGTGTCAAATAAACAACGCGATAAAATCCGTATATAGTAGTTTAATTTCCATTAACAACATTCGCGTAAACTGAAGACAATATGTTATATATTATTATTATTATATATTATCAGGCAAGCAGTTGTGTACAACTGATAAATGCATATATCCGGCTACTGCATCACATGCTCATCACTTTGAGTTGAGTAGATGTTTATCTAGTCTATTTTTAAATTGGTTTGTAGTTTCAGCTGATACTACATCTCTTGGAAGCCTATATAGCCTGTTACTTTTGCTAAAGTAGCTTCCAATGATGAAAGAGTTATTAAAATCGGTTTTAGTTTATTCATTAGTTATGTAAACTATTCATTATAAACAAACATACAAAAAAACAACTCTTTGCTACCAATATTAGTATAGATGTGTTATATTTTCTCACAATGTTCAAATTTCCAGAATTGTCTTTTATATTACTTATATCTATCTTGACAAGATAGTTTTAAACTTTATTAATTTATTCCCTTAGACCAGAGTTTTCCAGACTTTTTTCTCATAGACCACTTTCAAAATTTTGCTGGTTCCGGTGGACCCTCTGCAGCTACATTCTACCATGTTCCTTGTCATTTGTATTTATATTGGTGACTGCCTACATTGACAGGTGAAGTCAAGCCAACATTCTACACTCATTTTTTTGTCACGCTAAGGTAGACCCTCGTCGAGTCTCCCGTGGACCCCTGGGGGTCCACCTGGACCACTTTGGGAACTAAGGCCTTAGACAATAAAAGAATCTAAAAACTAATAATATTATAAAAGCTAAGTATTTGACTGTTTGTTATCATTTCAGATACCATGCAAACACGTGTTTTGCTTGTCATGCGCAAGATCCGATCACACGCATTGCCCTCGATGTAGGGAGAAGGTAAACAGTTTTAGTATATTTGTTTTATACACAAATTATTTACAAGACATATTAACTAAAGAGAAAAACAAAACAACAAAATTAAAAAGCGTCAAAATATTCCTCCGCATCGTCGTCAATTGGTAACGTGCCCAGAAGACTGGCAGCATTGCCACGTTGAATGGCAATACTTATTCTTTGTGCAAAGAAAAGTTTGTTTTATTATGTTTGCGGGGTCTAACACAGGTAATACGTAAGTATTACCTGTGTTAGACCTAGTTTTAAGTAATTAAAAGGAGTACCTCAGCTATTGATTATAGAATAGCATGTAAGAAAACGATAATAAACAATACCTTATTTTTATTATTTTATAGTATATTTCATATGTCTGGAATCCAGTGATTATCTATTTATGGACGACCAAACAATACATTGCATCTTCAATATAAATTAATGATCCATCACTGCCCACTTGGGCTTTAGGAATTAATGCGCTATGATATTTACTAAGAAATGAGACATAGCGCATGTTTACCCAGTAAATATAAAATGGAAATCTTCATAACTCAAGTGTAGTGTTGCCCCATTATCAATCTTCTTCTCCCTAGCCTTTAATATTCCCAAGTCACTTGGGGTCGGCTTTCTAATCTAACCGGATTTGACTGGATATCAGCTTTTATACAGAGCGACTGCCATCTGACCTCCGCAACCCGAAGGCTAACGATACTCTAAGGCTAGACCAGTGTCAGAATATTAGAGGGCACAGACTTCCCAATAACGACTGCCATAGATGTTCATGGCAGCCGGGGTGACGGCTTAACGTGCTCTCCGAGGCACGGAGCAGGCGATAATTGGCAATCAATACGCACATTAATTTCAAAAAATCATATAACTTTCGGAAGTCAGAGGTGCGCGACGTAGGTTCGAACCTGAGACCCTCTGTATTGCAGTCTGTTGGTCTCCCCACTGAGCTATCGCTGCTATTGCCCCATTATCAATACATACATAATTATATGTATGTGTACTCCCAGTACTGGCTTGAATTGATGGAGCAATAAAATAATCAGCCATTCACTTACAAACAATTTATTAGAGGCTTGTGTGCACCTTATAAATTGCAAAATGAACTCTTTCAAAAACTCAGATTCTGGCAAATCTTGTTGAGAACCTCTAGGAAATAGGTTGTTTTGGAAAAAAGCATATCCACCATTGATCAAACTAATACTCAATTATCAAGTAAGCTAGCAGTGAAATGCTCACTTAGCATAGAAAAATAAGAACATATGAATTGCCTTATCTTTCTGCAAATAAAACCACAATAATAACATGTTTTTTTGCTTTCCAGGTCCTTAGGGTAGAACAGACAGGATTAGGAACAGTATTCATGTGCACTCACTCTGGAACGCGATATGGCAACACTGGATGTAGAAGAACATACCTATCACAGGTAAATACCATTTTCTTATTGTGTGTTAATAGCGATATTGTTCTCATTTACTTCTCTTTAGAGTTACTTACCCGAAGAGTGCCTACGGGACCCTCTTAGTAAGCCTTCGCTGTCTGTCTGTCTGTCTGTCAGCGGGCCGTGTCTCATCAACCGTAATAGTTAGAAAATTGAAATTATCAGTGTGTTTCTACTGCTGCTGTATCATCAATTAATAGAAAAATAGTACATAGTGTTTATTCTTATACGTATGGTACGGAACCATTAACGTTCGACTACGACTCACACATGAACTGTTTAATTTTACGAAATATGTTATAACTAGATTTTCCCGCGGTTTCCCCCGCGTTTGTCGTTACTACGCCGCTCTCGTGGGTCGAACTGTGATGTTATATAGCCTATAGCCTTCCTCGATAAATAGGCTATCTAACACTAAAAGACTTTTTCAAATCAAACCAGTAGTTCCTGAGATTAGCGCGTTCAAACAAACTTTTTAGCTTTATAATATTAGTATAGACAAGCTGTTACCTGCGACTTCGTCCGCGTAGATTTTAACTAAAAAGTGTTTGTCTCCGCGGAACCCTATTGTTTTTTTCTAAAATCAAAGTAGCCTAAGTTACTCCTTATAACATCAGCTATCTGCCAGTGAAAGTCCCGTCAAAATCGGTTCAGCCGTTTCCGAGATTAGCCGGAACAAACAGACAGACAAAAATTTTAAAAATAGATGTTTTCGTTTAAGTACCTTATATACTTTCATATGCATTAGATAAAAAGCTGTTATTTTGACATTACAAACAGACACTTAAATTTTATTTATTAGTATAGATGAGCCGTAAAAGCATAACAAGGATTTCTACACAGACGGGTCTTGAATAGCTCGCCACCCCATTTTAGCGATCGTCGGTCCACCTTGTGGAGACCTGTATTTTAATTTTAATGTAAATAATTTTAGTTTAATAAACTTTTAGTGAAGAAGGCCGAAGGACACTAGGTCTCCACCCCGAGATGAAATGTCTACATTTCGTATGTAGTCGATGATCTTCTTATCCCTAGCCTATATTATTCCCAAGTCACTTGGTGTCGGCTTTCTAGTCTAACCGGATTTGACTGGATATCAGTTTTTACACGGAGCGACTGCCATCTGACCTCCGCAACCCGAAGGCTAACGATACCCTAAGGCTAGACCAGTATCACGATATTAGAAGGCACTGACTTTCCTAATAACGACTGCTATAGATGATAGTATATGTTTATATTTGTTTCGTTATGTTTATAGAGAGATCTGCAAGCTCATATCAATCACCGGCACGTGTCTTCGGGCGCGGCGGAGAATAAACCGGAGCCTGAAGCGCCCTCGAACACCGTGGCTATCGTTAAACCTTTAACGGTAAGTACTGATTGTGCTATAGTTATTTAAAAAATTACATAGTTAATTAAACGTTTCCGCATTAGAATTCATTTTTTATCTTCTCATACTTGACCAACGAAGGTGATGATCATTGTCTTCACCCTTACATTTTTATTTTATATCCTTGTATTTCGTAAAAATGTATTTTTTTTTTTGCAACTCCATTTAGTCCAATCTAAGAAGCAGCGCTTGTACTATGGGTACTAGACAATGGATAAACATACACATATACTTTTTTTTTTGTAAATACATACATATTATAGATAAAAACACCCAGACCAAGATAAACATCCATGTTCATGCACACAAATGTTAGACTTGTGCGGGAATCGAACCCGCGACCTCAGGCGTGTCAGTCGGTTACACTAACCACTACGCCATCAAGGCCGTCATGCTTGATAATATGTTTTAGCTTTTGCACATTGGTTCTACAAATAGGTAGATTTTGAAAGTAAACTGGATGTTATGCTATTGTTAATTTTTAAAACACAATTGTTATAAAACTTTGAAATTAACTACTACTGTAAAACACTGTTTATGGAGTATTATTTTAAAACTAGATGTCCCCGCGGTTTCACCCGCGTTTATAATTACTGCGCGGCGCCCGTGGGTCTTAACGTGATGTTATATAGCCTATAGCCATCCTCGATAAATAGGCTATCCAATACTAGAAGAATTTTTCAAATCGAACCAGTAGTTCCTGAGATTAGCGCGTTTAAACAAACAAACATACTCTTCAGCTGATGGCTACATGCAGTGATTGAAACTCAGTGTAAATCTTCACTTCATTTAGTAATGATAAGATATTATATTGTATAAATGTGTATGTATTGCAGCAACTCCCCGGGTCGGCAGGAGATCCTCGCTCCCACTCGCACCCGCACGCGGCGGCGCCGGGCTCCGAGCGTCGTCCCGCTCGCACCAACCTCATCACCGTGCCTATACAGGACCAGACAGACTCGCACAACTACTATAGCTATTATCCTGTGAGTCCTTCCTTCACATGTTTAAAGTAAATTAGTCCAATGTAATGGTCTTAGCTTGTTAGTATTTACGATAGTCTAGATAGGTAGGCAGACTGGATTATATATTATACTAGCTTTTGCCCGCGGCTTCGCTTGCGTTAATTTAGAACTTGACAATCAATTCGGGTTGTACTCTGCTTGTAATAATATAATTCAATCATGATTCGAAAAACACGTGGCGCCATCTATTATCATAAGAACGTTATTGTTGTTTTCCTCGGGAACAGTATTTTTTTTCGGGATGAAAGGTAGCCTATGTCCGTTTCTGTACACCTGACAATGTATATGCAAAATTTCAGAATGATCGGTTCAGTGGTTTAGGCGTGAAAAAGGTAACAAACCAACAAACTCATGTTCGCTTTTATAATATTATAGTTAGGAAGTTAGGATTATATAGCAATGATAGTCACGAACAACGATCTAACGACGGCGGAGTTTATTTAAAATAAATTCACAATATGATCACAAGTAAGTAGGTATTCTCGAACAAACACGTCCCCGCACGGTGCGAGCTCCGATTATATATTGCCCTCCCGTTCCAACCAGAGCTGCCAACCTAAGAACTTTATTTCTTGTACAGAAGCAGGCAAACACCTCGTATTTTGGATCTCAAACCCCGTACATTTTATTTTTCGGTAGAGAATTACTAAAGAAAAAGATGGTCAGCCCACCTACCGTGCTAGGTTCAGTTGCGAGAATTTCTAAAAATTAACAAAAAAAACATGGTCAGCCCGTAGAGATTGGATCAAATTTTTTACTTGCTAAAATAAACTCGAGGCTGACAGTATCCTCGTACCTCGTAAGGGATACCGCAAATCTCGTATTTGTACGAAGAACCTCGTATGGTTGGCAACCCTGGTTCCAACGGTCGCGTCCAAGCATGATTCGTAGTGACGTCACGCATATCCGGCATAGCTTGTTTCCGTTAAGATTGGCCGCTGTGACCGTTCGTTCTTTGACTAAATTATTATTATTTCGTGCGTTTGTGTGTGTATGTTCCAGCCCCCGGCGCCGGTGCCCCCGCCGTCGCTGCCGGTGTCGTCAGTGCCGGTGCTGCACTCGCTGAGCGTGCCGCCGCCCACGTACTACGCCACCGCGCCGCCGTACTCCGCGCCGCCGTCGTACGTCACGCAGCCCGGTAATTACCTTGTATCAACTTTACTGTTTATGTACTGAGTGTTGTAGGTTTGATGCTTAAACAGGATAAAAAATTGTGTGATCCCGAATTAGTTGGTTCTGAGCCTATGTTGTGTTTGAGTGTTTGTAAAGTTAAGAAAAACGAAACGAAAGCACAAGCAGTGTATACATGGGTGCAGCCAGAATTACTTTCAGGAAGGTGCACCTGCATCTAAACATTACACTATTAACAGATATAAAATCATAGAATTAGAATTTTGTTCGCTACGCTTATTAAATATTATAACAGGCGAAATAAAAATCGGGCAGAGTTTTGTCTAAGCTTTGTAATCAACAACGAATGACACATAAAATGGCATGACTACGGCTTTTATTAACTTCCCCCCACTATCTGGCTGACAGTGTGGCTTGGCGGAAAGGGAAGTCAATATGGCGGCTTGGCTTTGGCTTTGGCGACGCGTTTGCTGACGTCACATCCGTTACACTCGGCCATCCTGCAACAATTGCTCCCGCAATGGGAACAAACAACAGCAATTAGCTTTCGAGCAAATCAATTAGCTTTCGAGCAAATCAATTAGCTTTCGAGCAAATCAATTAGCTTTCGAGCAAATCAATTAGCTTTCGAGCAAATCAATTAAATCTTCTGTGTCTAGCTGCTCATCAGAACTACTACCACTATCGGTCACAACGGCTATACTTCTGTATGGTCTTAATGATTCAGCTGAAACTAAACCTGTAAAACTTTTATAACCACGTAAACCCTTTATACTCCTTATCCGGTATCTATCCTTCCCAACTACTTTAATAATTACATATGGCCCTGAATATAAATCATCCAGTTTAGTGTTAACCCTAGCTGCACTACTAGTAGGAGCCTGTCTCCAAAGAACAAAATCTCCCCTTTTGTATATATGCGCAGATTTCCTGTTCTTGTCAAAATTGCGTTTCATTTTAATACTCGCTTTATGAATGTTATCTGAAGCTTTCTTGCGCCTAACCTCAACTAAATCAGACACCCGTCCAGGAATTGATACGTCACATAATGGCCTACCAGTACGAGCAAACATTAGATCGAAAGGTTTATACGCAGTAGTGTCGTTAACTGTGTTGTTAATGCCCCAAATTATATCAGGTAGAGAGTTAGCCCAGTTAACAGAAGCTTCAGTTGGATCAGTGGTCCGTAGAGCATCAAGAATTGTTCTATTAGTGCGTTCAACTTGGCCATTTGCACGCGGGCAAGCAATTGCATTCAACGTGTGCCTATATTGTTTATCTGTGCTACATTTTTTAAAGTGTCTACTCGTGAAAGCCTTTCCGTGATCTGTTACAACATGATTAGGATAACCAAACAGACAAAAGATCTTTTTTAGTAAACGAATGGTCTCCACAGAATTAACAGTTCGTGCTGGCTCAGCAATCACGAACTTTGAAAAGGCATCTGTTAATACAAGCATGTATTGGTATCCTTTGTTTGTTCTACAGAATGGGCCTAAGTGATCTATATGTACCATAGACATCGGATTAGAAGGTTTAGGAATGGGGTGAAGTTTCCCTTCCTTTTTGCCATAGTTACCTTTGCCATATGCACAATGAAGACATGCGGTTACGTATTTTTTTATAAATCTTGTCATTTTAGGAAACCAATAATCACTTTTAATAATTTCCATGCAACGATTTAAGCCTACATGACCAATGTCATCATGGTGCATCTGTCCTATTTTCCATCTTCCTAAACTAGGAACTACTAAACGGTTTCCGTTTATGGTCTTCCGATAAAGCCTATTGTCTAAAATGACGAAATTATTTCTAACCTCTGGATTTGCGGTATTATTATTTAACTGACTAATTATAGAACTAAGCTTATCGTCTTGCCATTGTAATGTAATAAACCAATCTGCGACTTCTAGGCGGTTTATGTTCATAGTATCTACTGGATGTCTACTTAGCACGTCAACATGCTTCATACGCTCCCCCGGCCTATATTCTATGCTAATATCATAGTCTTGTATCAAAAGCCACCACCTAGCAATGCGTGGAATGGTGTCGCGTTTAGTCAGCGTAGCCCGAACTGCTGTACAGTCAGTTACCACCTTTACACATTTACCTACGATGTACACGCGGAACCTACGCAAAGACTGAACTACTGCGAGAGTTTCTAATTCATAACTGTGATACATGCTCTCTTCTCTGGTTGTAACTCGACTAAAGTATTGGACCGGTCGTAACGAACCATCTGTTTGTCTTTGTAACAATATACCAGCTATACCTAGCTTGCATGCATCCGTGTGTATCTGTGTGGAAAGCGTGGGGTCATATAAGGCTAGTACAGGTTCGGAACACAAACTACTTTTAAGTTGTTCAAAACTATTGTTTTGATCACTTCCCCATACCCATGTAGCATTCTTTTTCGTTAAGTCAGTTAATGGCCGCGCACACAAGGCAAATTTCGGAATAAACTTTCTAAAATAACTACACAAACCGATAAATTGACGCACATGATGCACATTGGTAGGCACTGGAAACAGTGATACAGCTAGCAATTTTGACTTGCCCGGCTGTATTCCATCAGCAGATAAGTCGTGTCCTAAATATGTAACTTGGGTTTGCAAGAACGCACATTTATTCATATTTAATTTAAAATTTTCTATAGCAAGTTTACCGAGGACGTTTTCTAAAATTAATAAACCCGAATCTATGTCAATTGAGGGTAAAAGTAAATCATCTAAGAACGCCAATATTTCGCAAGGATTTGTATTCGCGTTTTGTTTGCTGCTAGGACTACCCACAGATTCTACTAATTTATTAATTAATCGCATAAATACTGCGGGTGCGTTTGCCAATCCAAAAGGAACTCTGGTGTATTCATAATGACCCTGAGCAGTTATAAAGGCAGTTTTATGAGTGTCTTCTGGAGCTATACACACCTGATGGTAACCTTGGGCCATATCTAAAATTGTAAAGTACTTTTTACCAGCTAACTTTGAAATCTGGTCATCTATATTTGGCAAAGGGAACCTATCTTTCACAGTGATTTCGTTTAAAGCGCGATAATCGACACAGAGCCTATAGTCGCCATTTTTTTTCTTCACTAAGATCACTGGAGAAGCATAACTAGATTCAGATTCCTTAATAATGCCTGCAGCCAATAATTCATTTATTTTAGATTTAACTATTCCTTGTTCACTGTGCGAAAGTCTATAGGGATGGCGATATACTGGTTTATCACTAGTGAGATTGATCTTTATCTGCGCTAGGTTTGTACAACGTAACTCGTGTGTACCAGAAGCAAAACAATGTGCATGATGTGATAATAAATTGATTAAACTTGTACGCTTTTTCTTTTAATGGACCCGTTTTAATATCAGCTATTTTAACACCCCCTATACTTGAAATAATAGCTTTGGCTTGGCTAGATCTCGAAAAATAACTATTAGAAACATGGCAATCGGAAGGGCAACATACCTTGTTAACAGCTTGTGGCTCGTGGCAGCTTTCAGCCCTCGTGAGGACTTCTCCTGGCGGCCATACGATCGTTTCAGAGCCGATGTTCACCACCTTAATGTAGCCCTCTTCGCCGCGAAGTAGGGTTGCAGGCATGGAATAGGACACGCCTCGCAAGTCATAGTGCCGTGCGGGAGTCACTACATCGTTGTCCACATGGTTGCCCAGCACACGGACTTGAATGATGGAGGAACCCGGGGGCAGTCGTTCTTGGTTGGCGGTGACGACTTCAAACCGGTCGCTTTCTACAACAGCGTCGGTTTCACATGTGATGTCAGGAGCGTATACAAAATTAGCAACACCGTTGCTAACTGTTAGGGTCATGCCCTTGCTGTTAATAACTGGTTGTCCAATAAGTAGATTCACCTCGTTCATTTTTATGCTTGATAGGTGAGCTTTGCATCGAACAGATATCCCATCGATTTCTAACTGAAAATCGACCTCACCTAGGCTCGTGGTGAGTCCGCCAGAAAAACCTTTTAGCACAATGCTCGTAGGTTTGACTTCAAGGGACAGGGCGCTTGCAACTTGTTCGTTTAACACATTAACCTGGCTCCCAGTATCAATATAAGCTTTGACGTAAACTCCATTAACTTTCACCGCTTTCTTGTAGCTGTTGTCGTTGTAATGGCTCAGTATGTTTACGTCCTTGATGCTACTGCTGGATGCTTTATTGTTTAAGGGAAATGTAGAACAACGCAACGCTATATGGCCTTGTTTCCCACATTTGAAACAAGTACGAGTGCCAGGCTGAGTACAATTGCGTAACAGATGGCCAGTCTTTTTGCACCGAGGACACGGATCTGTTTCTGGATTTGTGGTAGCAGCTTTTTTGTCGAATAATTGCCGGTTTGCTTTCTGTGAGCCGAGTTCTTGAGGTATAACACGATAGTCATCAAGTGCACATAGAAAACCCTCATACAGTTCACTTGGTGATTTACATTGAAACGCACGTGCATTTGCCTGCAAAGATGTTGGTAGACCTCGAATAACGCAAGAAACGCTGGCGTCGTCGGATAATTTGCACCGAAAGCACATTGCAATTTTGTCCTGGTAATATTTTGTCATAGTTTCGGTGGTTAGTTTTTTCCGTTGCAACAACTCTTCCAACATATTTCCGTAATCCTTGTGTTTAGGAAAGGCACGCAGTAACATTTCTTTCCACTCGGTCCATGAATAATTGTAGTCATCCAAACGATGGTACCATTTTTTTGCTTGACCGCGTAGTTTGTCTTGCAAGTAGAATGATTTTGTAGTGTCATTCCATCCATGAATTTCTCCAATTTGCTCGATTTTCTTAATCCAAGCAGCAACTGTATATTCGTCACTATCTGGATCGAACTCCGGAATCAACGAAGCGGCACGGTGCTGCTTGTATTTGTTGAAAACGGAATCCTCTTCATTAAGATTCCATACCGCCTTCTGAACCTTCTTCTCGAGCAGACTCTTCAGTAGCTTCCTTGCGGGTGGTGTTGTAGCTCCATCGTCGTCTTCAGATCCAGAACTCGCACTTTGAGTTTGCAGCTTGGATATGTTACGATGTCTTTTCATTTTGTCTATCCCACTTCTGAATATAACAGGCGAAATAAATCGGGCAGAGTTTTGTCTAAGCTTTGTAATCAACAACGAATGACACATAAAATGGCATGACTACGGCTTTTATTAACTTCCCCCCACTATCTGGCTGACAGTGTGGCTTGGCGGAAAGGGAAGTCAATATGGCGGCTTGGCTTTGGCGACGCGTTTGCTGACGTCACATCCGTTACAATATAGAATTACTAGATGTTCACGCGATTACACCCGCATTTATCATTGCTGCGCCGCCCCCGTGGGTCGTAGCGTGATGTTATATAGCCTATAGCCTTCCTCGATAAATAGGCTATCCAACACTAAAAGAATTTTTCAATTCGAACCATTTTTCAATTCCTGAGATTAGCGCGTTCAAACAAACAAACTCTTCAGCTTTATAATATTAGTATAGATATACATGTATATTATGTAGATAAATGTAATGTCAAATTCAAATGCGGGTATATTATTGAATACATTTCGCACATCGAAAATGAAAACATTTTATGTATTTATTTTCCTGACAGGGGGGTGCGAGTGCACCCCCTTGCACCCTGCTGCCGGCGCCCATGAATGTATACAGAGCCGGCCCATAATATGCTGAGCCAAAATGAACTTAAATACAGTGCAAAACATGTGTTTTAAATACTAAAAAGGTGGCAAACAGCGAAATATAGCTTGTCTGATAGTTAAATATAGCAAGTGGTTATTGTAAGCTAAAAATTCTTGTGTAATAGCTCAGTTTCCGCCTGGCAGATCTACACTAAAATAATAATATGTTAATAGATGGTCAAACTCCATCAAACAGTAATAGCCAATCAAATTTTGTTTTTTTATTCAGAAACCAGGTGACACCTGCAAATAATGTTTATAATTAGGGATCCTAAAATTAAATTGTTGACCTGCAAATAATGTTATACATAGGGATCCTAAAATTAAATTTTTGGGAAATTTTAACAACCTTTTCTATACCAATGTAATATCTGGAATGATTTTAGTATTCACATTTCATTTGGTAAAATTTTTACTCTGCAGAATATTACCAAGGATAATGTTATTGAGGCATTTGGTCTTTCACCAAATGATTTATTACAGCAAAAATAATTATTTGTTGTAACAAAAAATAATCTTTTTTGGGATATATCTTTTTTAAATCGAAACAGCTAGGTTAGGTTAGAACTGTGACCACACAACGCCATGTACCAGAAACATATTTTTGAATGTGAAACCAGAAACATTCTGTGCAACTAACAAATATTTCAGTTATTTACGCAAAATAAAATAAGCCAAATATTTAATATCGTCAGTTTTCAATTTAAGTTTTCTATTAAGTCAATAGCTTAGTCAATGATAAATTATTTGCATCTGATGCAAATAATTTGTCATTGACTTTTGACTTTTGCGCAAAATAACTGAAACATTTGACTACATTAAAATTGGTAAAAGTACTAGTTGGTAAGCAAGTTATTGTTTAAACATCCACTTGCCAAACATTAGGATTGCTTTACAATTATTTGTGAAGGGGTTTGTTTGCTAATTGGCAAATTAAATTTTGCGGAAAATTATTTGGGAAGTGATCATTTGTAAATTTTATTTCGGTGAATCAAGTGTAACTCTTGTTACTCTATTATTCATGTCAGAACATCTTTCATTATGCCATACGCAACTTACCAAAAGACACAAAGCCAGATTGACGTATATTCTTGAATTGTAGGTGGCAGCATGACGACGAACGTATCCGGGGTAAACCAGATGCCCAGCGGCGTGCCTATGGGTGCAGTGAGCTCTATGGGCGACAGCTCACGCTGGGCGGACGGCTACCAGCAGCCCTCCGTGCCAGTCCAACAGTGGGCGCCACAGGGCCAGCATCATTACTACAGGTAGCCCCTGTACCGCCGGCGGCACAGATGGCGCGAATAGGCCGCCGGCACGCGCCCACGGTCGCCACTGATCGAAGGGCTGCGTGTGGATGGCCCCTACAGCTCAAACAAACTACCCACTTTGTCGCTTAATCGAACAATGCAGCACTTATAATAATATTATGCAATAAGCCTCAATATAATGTTTATTTAAAAGCTAGAGCAAGCGTGTCCAATTTGACACTATAGCGGGCCGCATTATTTGTGCTCGTAGGCCGCAGTTTTGCGACCCCTGCTCTAGAGATGTAATATAGCGATTGAGCATCGAAAGTAGGTAGTGTTTGAGCGCACGCGCCGAGTGACGTCACGATAGACTGAGTAGTGCTTGGAGTGGACGGTTATGTGAATCGAATATTACAAGAGCAGCAATCCTTTATTGAAGTTTATTAGAGTAAGTTATTTATCACACGCGTGGTATAATCTCATATTGTACAGGTCACAAGAATTTATCCGTTCTATATTTTGTTAGGAAATCTTTTTATTTGAATTTGTATTTAAATATATTTTCTTTTTCAAATGTAGTAGATTTAGTTTCAGTTTTCTTTAAATGTTTAATAGACTGTAAAATATAGATATGTATTAACTTCATATATATTCTACTGTTATTGTATATATATCATATACTCTTAATTCTATTGATCTGAAATATGAATATTTTGTAAAAAAAAATAAACACTGCCCGTGGAAAGCAATAAATAAAAGTCTAAACAAAAGTGATTAGATATTTATTTTATTAATTAACACTAATCAATATCAATTATATTTACAATATGTCACACCATTCATTCACATCATACACAATCAACAAATGCAATAAAATCTGCAAAAAATATTTTACTTTTTTTATACCCCATACATACAACTGTTATCATAACTATTGGTTTTATAAAAAGAAAATAAAATGAATACTATTTCGTATAGATTCACAGCGCCAGTGCAGAAATATTGTTGCACACCGAACATAACATATTAACAAATCAAAATGCATCACCATCACATGAGATACTCATTAACAATTTACATATTTAGAACACCAATTGACAAATGTGGAACTTCTTATTGCCTCCAGCAAGATACCATGAACACAACCTATTACTTTTTTACAAAATAGTTACCACCAGTCCGTGGAGAACCAGTATTGATTCAATATCCGAATATTTGGTCACAACACTACCGCTACGGTACAGTATGTACCGCGTTATTCGAATGAAACATACGCATCAAGCCATTTGCACACAGGCGCTTGAAAATCCTGATCATCATAAAAACAACACTAGGTTATGTGACTGTGATATTTATTGTGATAACTACCCGCCCCGACTTAGCACGGCCAACAAAACCTTAACAAATTATATACCTAAGCCTTCCTCGTGAATCACTCTGTCTATTGGTGAAAACCGCATGAAAATCCGTTCAGTAGTTTTTGAGTTTATCGCGAACAAGCAGACGCGGTGGAGGACTTTGGTATAATAATATGTAGTGATGGACAGTATCACATACTTGCACTTATCACAAGTACTCGCATATTTCCAACATTAATATATGCCTTTATCAACTCATGCAAATTACGATGATATCTTTAAAGTATCTCGCTGGACTGATTAAAATTTTATTCGACGGATTCAAATACTATTTCTCCAAAACACCAGGAATGTAAAATCCTCTTGCGTTTGCTATGACGGGCCATACGAGTACCTTTTAACTGTCGTGGAGACAAATCCCAACACAAAATACACCCAAGCTTTGAAAACATCCATAGAAAACACTGCGAGGTGATATGCCCAGTACGAAACGGGCAGTGTACGTCACTGCCCGTTTCGTACTTTTTTACTTCTGATTAATCTATAAAATGCTTTGTCGTCCCGTCATCTTACTCCTAAGGCGTTCCCAGACATAATTGCAAATGCGCGCGGCTGTGACTGGACGAATGTTACGCGAACATTCGCCTTTACGTCCTTTCTAATACACGATGTGGATACGTCCTAGGTAATGTCATGCGAATGTCACACATAGCCACGCGCTTGGCTTTCGAACACGCTTTTATAAAATCTATCTCAGTATTTAACGAATGTGAGGCCAACATGGCATGTATTTTAACACTAATCCATTGAATCCCTGTGCCTGAGATCGACATTCACAAATCAACCATGTCTATTCCTACATTGGTTCTGTGAACAGCCTTTTAATTATTGTAACATGTGGTACTGTGAAGATCATGATTGTTTAGTAGTGGGGGGCGTGGGTTCCGTTCCCAGGTCGACAAGAGTGGCTTCTGTAGGCGGGGGAGAAGGCCCTTGACTCGCAGCGCCCTCTGCCGGGAACTGCGGTATAACTTGCGACTGCATTTTTCTCACGGCATCCATGTTCACTTTGGTCGATAGATTTTTCTGTCGCGTCTGTTCGGAAGTCTTCGATAATCTCTCGCTCAACGCCTTGAGCGCGATTTGTCTGGAATTCCATAAGCAGTTATTAGATGGTTGGTGAATGGATGTACATTTAAGTTTGATCTCCTATAGAGTGTATGACATAATAAGTTCCAAAAAGCCTGAATTAATGTCGACGATTATAAATGTCTTAAGACGACAGAGCCTTCGGCTAAATGAACTGATGACCTTAAAGACTTAGCTTGAACTGGGATAGACTGGATTCGATAGATGAAAGACCAGAATGTTGGTACTGAATTGCAATAGACTCATAGTGAGACAAAATCTATACAAATAAATAAAATTGAAGTGTCTGTTTGTAATGTCAAAATAACAGCTTTTTAATTAATGCATATGAAAGTATATAAGGTACCTATACGAAAACATTATTTTTAAATTGTCTGTCTGTCTGTTTGTTCCGGCTAATCTCAGAAACGGCTGAACCGATTTTTACGGGACTTTCACTGGCAGATTGCTGATCTTATAAGGAGTAACTTAGGCTACTTTGATTTTAGAAAAAAAAGTAGGGTTCCGCAGAGACAAAAACACTTTTTAGTTAAAATCTACGCGGACGAAGTCGCAGGTAACAGCTAGTAAAAGATATATTTTAAATGATGTTAGGCACAATTATTATAGCGAATAATCGATTAAATCCTATTTGTCATTTTCAGTAACTTATTATTTGCAATAAAATTTCAATACCCAGAAATATATAACATGAAACAATAAATCATAACAACATCCATAATAATTTCAGACCTTTCCTTTACCTTAGTTAAAAGTTAAGAAGAGATAAATAACATTATTACTTAAAAAATTTAATCATCCTAAAAACTGTAGGCTTATAAAGTTTTAACAAATGTTTCACACTGTTGTATTACAATCTTGTTTTACAAACAGTTGCCAAATTAAAATTCACAACAACGACACAGAATAGCTGTACTGGAAACACTCATTGTCATACCCCATACACATAACAAATAGCTGTACTGGAAACACTCATTGTCATACCCCATACACATAACAAATAGCTGTACTGGAAACACTCATTGTCATACCCCATACACATAACAAATAGCTGTACTGGAAACACTCATTGTCATACCCCATACACATAACAAATACCTGTACTGGAAACACTCATTGTCATACCCCATACACATAACAAATAGCTGTACTGGAAACACTCATTGTCATACCCCATACACATAACAAATAGCTGTACTGGCAACACTCATTGTCATACCCCATACACATAACAAATAGCTGTACTGGAAACACTCATTGTCATACCCCATACACATAACAAATAGCTGTACTGGAAACACTCATTGTCATACCCCATACACATAACAAATAGCTGTACTGGAAACACTCATTGTCATACCCCATACACATAACAAATAGCTGTACTGGAAACACTCATTGTCATACCCCATACACATAACAAATAGCTGTACTGGCAACACTCATTGTCATACCCCATACACATAACAAATAGCTGTACTGGAAACACTCATTGTCATACCCCATACACATAACAAATAGCTGTACTGGCAACACTCATTGTCATACCCCATACACATAACAAATAGCTGTACTGGAAACACTCATTGTCATACCCCATACACATAACAAATAGCTGTACTGGAAACACTCATTGTCATACCCCATACACATAACAAATAGCTGTACTGGAAACACTCATTGTCATACCCCATACACATAACAAATAGCTGTACTGGAAACACTCATTGTCATACCCCATACACATAACAAATAGCTGTACTGGAAACACTCATTGTCATACCCCATACACATAACAAATAGCTGTACTGGCAACACTCATTGTCATACCCCATACACATAACAAATAGCTGTACTGGAAACACTCATTGTCATACCCCATACACATAACAAATAGCTGTACTGGCAACACTCATTGTCATACCCCATACACATAACAAATAGCTGTACTGGAAACACTCATTGTCATACCCCATACACATAACAAATAGCTGTACTGGAAACACTCATTGTCATACCCCATACACATAACAAATAGCTGTACTGGAAACACTCATTGTCATACCCCATACACATAACAAATAGCTGTACTGGAAACACTCATTGTCATACCCCATACACATAACAAATAGCTGTACTGGCAACACTCATTGTCATACCCCATACACATAACAAATAGCTGTACTGGAAACACTCATTGTCATACCCCATACACATAACAAATAGCTGTACTGGCAACACTCATTGTCATACCCCATACACATAACAAATAGCTGTACTGGAAACACTCATTGTCATACCCCATACACATAACAAATAACTGTACTGGAAACACTCATTGTCATACCCCATACACATAACAAATAGCTGTACTGGAAACACTCATTGTCATACCCCATACACATAACAAATAGCTGTACTGGAAACACTCATTGTCATACCCCATACACATAACAAATAGCTGTACTGGCAACACTCATTGTCATACCCCATACACATAACAAATAGCTGTACTGGCAACACTCATTGTCATACCCCATACACATAACAAATAGCTGTACTGGAAACACTCATTGTCATACCCCATACACATAACAAATAGCTGTACTGGCAACACTCATTGTCATACCCCATACACATAACAAATAACAAACTACACAGTGATAAGTACACAGGAGAATCAAATCTTTATATATATAAATCTTCTGTGCGTGTGTTTGTAATTAAAATTAAACTCCTAAGATTTTGATGAAATTTTTTGTGTATGTTCGTGTTTTTTTTTCTTCGTTAGTACTAGACAACGTATGTCGGGACAGCTAGTCTTTATAGATATACTAGTTTTCACCCGCGGCTTCGCTCGCTTAAATGTAGGTTAGGTTAGGATAGGTTTGTAACAGTTATTTTTTTCTGTATGAAAGGTACCCTATGTCCTATTCTGTACCCCTGACAACGTGTATGCCAAATTTCATGTTGATCGGTTGAGTAGTTAAGGCGTGAAAGAGTAACAAACAAACAAACTCATTTTCGCATTTATAATATTAGTTAGGATATAAATCTTCTGTGCGTGTGTTGTAATTAAACTCCTCCTAAACGGCTGGACTGATTTTGATGATATTTTTTGTGTGTGTTCAAGTGGATTTGAGAATGGTTTAGAATTGTTTTTTTTTCCTTCCTTTGTACAGGACAACGTCTATCGGGACAGCTAGTATAACTTTTATTATTTACAATCAAATATTTATAAATCTTATTGCCAAATTATGACTATGGCGCCGAGTGTTGTGGGTTCGATCCCCACGCAGGACAAGTAGGTGTTCTCGGTCTGGGTGTTCTGTGTCCGTCATTTGAATGTTTGTAAAGTCACCCGCGATACTGGAATAATTTCTAGTGCTAGAGTTGTCTTTTATAAAATAAAAATTATTGGTCTTGATTGCGCTCACCGCGATCACCCATATAATCGGTGGATTCTAGCTACCACAGAGATTTTAAATAGAGAACCCTAGTATAATTTAAAACAGGCAATGGTACAAAGTGAAATGCCTTTACAGATGTAGACATGAAGTAGTATAGAACTCCGTTTTGTCAAGCTTAATATACTACTTGCAATGTTCGTAAGTATAGCTACGTATAACCATAGCGGAGCGTAGGTAAGTATATAGGCAGCAGGCGAACAAGTAAAAATCCGAGCGAGAAGCGATAGTTTACTTGTAGTCACAAAGTATAAAACAGTAGTGAATGATGAATAACCGTACTAAAATAAAATATAATTTTATACCAATTGCTAAACACTATTTAATAATAATAACGGTTTACGCTTGACCGTTTCGTGCAGGTGTTGATGACGTCATTGTAGGTAATAGACGAGTCGAACAAATGTGCGGGTTGTTGTAAATTCTTCACAAAGTAAATTCGTCACGAAAAAAGTATGTGTAGATTCGTCACAATTCTAATTTATGCAAAGAAAGTATTTGTATATTAGTCACAACTCTAATTTATGTCCAATATGGTAAAAAGCCGCACCGATAGCAATAAAATTAAACAACCAGTAGAATGAAAATGTTGTATATTTTTCATAATCACAGTAAGTTTAATAATTTATCATCTACATAAAAATCACAGTTCTCAATTGGACGATTTGCCTACAACATTACAATTATAAGATAAACAATAGGAAGACAATTAAATCGGGTAGTATTTAACTATTCCTCAATTTTTTGCCTTTGTTCCACCAAAAATACTAATTGCACAGCAAAATATGCTTACTAAAATATTTTAAAGAGATCCAAGACGCAGCTCCGCTTCGCGGGGCTCCTATTTTTGGGTGGGTTTAAGAAGGAACCTAACATAACCTAACCCTTCCGGGACGGAATGCAGTGATGTGAGGCATATAAGTGCTCGTTATGATATATTTTAGCAAGCATATTTTGCTGTGCAGTTAGTATTTTCGATGGTCATTATATTTAATCCCAATTAAATCACAGTATATTTATATATTTTTTTAATTTAACATAACACCTATAAAAAATCACAGATCACGAGTTGCTGACTTGCCTACAACTATATAAATAAATATAATAACCTAACACCTACGTAAAAATCATTGTTCTCCGATTAGAACGATGATGGAGCGCTAAAATCAATAACTTTGCTTGCTATCGCTACTTTAAGCAAAAATTATGTAAAATGAGGATTTGTGACGAATTTGCAATAACCCTCATGTACCTACCTATGACGAATTTACTTTCAATGTATGGATTTTTCAAAATGTGACGAATTTACAACAACCCGAATGTGCGGGCGTCACGTTACTTTCACACAGGTGTTCACCACGTCATTGCAGACGGTAGATGAGTCATTGAGTCGTGCAAGTGAACCGGCCTACTCGCTACAGACAATTCTTGCAATCAATTAACCACCTACCATAGACAATCATGATAGAGAACCCTCGCGTCAGAGGGTAATTGTATTATTTACCTAGCCTTCCTTCCTATATTACGTTTTAGTGACATAAAATATGAAGATATCAGTATTGGAATGAACTGCCTGCCGAGGTTTTCCCACAAGACTACAGTACGAGGTTTTTTAAAAAAGGGTGTTAAAAGGATTTTACTGGGTCGGCAACGCGCAAGTGATGCCTCTGGTGTTGCAGGCGTCCATAGGCTACGGTGACCACTTACCATCAGGTGGGCATATGCTTGTTTGCCACTTTAGTAGTATAAAAAAAATACGAATTACCTCCGCCTCTCCATATCTTGCGGTTCCACACCCGGCATGGATATAGTCACTCCTCTGGGGCTTAGCGCGAGGTGTACGCGGCGCGGGCTCGGTGAGCACAATCCTAGTCGTACTAGACACCGGTGTGGAGGGCCCAGGATGCCACGTACTACTGGCTGGAGTACCGTGGGGAAGAAACTGGGAAAGAATAAAAGTGTTTTTTAAAATGGTTGGTCAGACACTGGTGCTCTCTTGGTGTACCTATGACTGTACGGATGGCATAGTGGTTTAAGTGATCGCCTCGCCACTGCGCCGAGTGTTGTGGATTCGAATCCCACACGGGACAAAACTGTATGTTCCACAAATAGTTGTTGCAAGTCTGGATGTTTTTTGTGTCCATTGTTTGAATGTTTGTCAAGTCCTTCGCAACTCATGAATAGGTTTGAATAATTTAGCGGGGAATAGTTTTGAAAAATAAAACCTCGACACTATGTATCAATTACATCAGTGTTCCGCAAACTTTTTGTGTTCAAGGTACACCTACGAAATCGGGCAATTTCAGAGGTATAGCATAAATAAAAAATCAAATTTTAATCATATAATTATCGTTTATTCTTTAGTTTTAATCAATTTAGAAACTTAATTTTAAAGCATAAGTTGTATTTAATGCGAAACATGATCTTGTTTTATTGAGCAAAGGCGATCCAAATTTGGAGTAATCATCGACAGGGCTGCTCTCATTTCTTCATCGATCGTCCTCAGGCGTTCCCTTTTTTTTGTTTTTATTGTGGTAAGAGTCGAAAATCCCGTGTTGCGTGGCGCGTGATTCGCCGCTGCATAGGTACTATGTGTCGGTACTACTCGGTACACTGTATCAAAAACTTATCGGATAGCTACTTTCATAACATAAGAATCAAACAAAAGAATAAACTAATTTAATATTAATAATTAATTTTAGCATAAACAGGATTAGATAAATTAATATTACTTACTTATAGTTTTTGTTGCTTTGAAAGTAATGTTACGATAAGTTTTGCGAAATGAAAGATAGCAATGGATAAGTACATTATTTCCGTTCACCTTTATAATTTGATAACAAATAGATTTTCCCGCGGCACACCGATTAATGGCCACGGTACACCAGTGTGCCGCGGCACACACTTTGCTGAACACTGAATTACATGACCTTGTGTACACTTCTGTGAACAGGTTTCTCTAGAGAAATTCCTTTTATAACAGTGGTCTTGTCATCAATCCCTTTTAAAAGGCACACCAGGAGTAATACTGCCACTGCAATAATATAATTTTTTAATGTAAAAAGCAATATGGAGAAACAGCTTAGTCTCATTTATGTGCTACATAACAAGACAGATATGTGTGTCATTATTATTTATTTTAATACAATTCAAATAGTGACCATTTTAAAAGAAAATGTACAATGTACATTCTTTGTTCATTGAAGATGTTATGTATTACCTCAGTATTTATTTTTCTTCTCAAGGAAGGACATCTGCATTTATGTATATTAACTTAGTTAGTAATATTAACTCAGTTGTCTCATTTTGAAATTAAATAATTAACAAGTATTTCATTATATGGTGGCTTTTAAAAGATGTTAAGTGTATCCAAAATTCATAAATTCTACTGTATTTAAAGGCTGCCTAGTAGATTTTGTGCAATAAGGGTGCACTGATATAAAATGAGAAAATCCCAGGTTAGATTTCAGGAATCAAGTCCAAAGTTAGGTTACAATCTATTTTGGAAAATTTATAGACATTGCACACACCTGTAAGCAATATTTTTCTATTAAGAAGTTTTAGTAGCAACACATAGTCTGGAAAGGGTTAGTCCCACTCGCCACCCCCAGCATTGCCATCCCCGGTGGCGAATGAGATATTTTTTTTTTGGGAAATGTCCCATTCAGTTTTTAAAACCAATGACATTATCCTTTTACACTAAATACAAGGAAGTACATAATTAATATAAAATAAATGTGGGACATAAAATATGTCCCACATTTATTTTATATAAATTCTGGGATAAGCAAGGGCGTTGTAACGACGTGAGCATTGCTGTGGCGAATGCAGAATGGTGCCTGCACACATCAACATCTTCATACATAATATGGAATGATTGTATTACAAGACACACGGCTTTTAAGTGGGTATTATTATTAATATATTTTATGATACACCATTTTGTTTTTATGCATGATGTTCTTCTAATAATTATTTATCACACAAAATATTTCATTTTATTCAGCAATATATAGTTTTATTTAACTAACAATTAATTGTTAGGTATAATTAGAAATAGAAAATGTATAATAATTAATGAGATTAGTTACACAACAGTAATGAGAATATAACTGATATTAATCTGTACACTAAACTATAATAATTAATATGTTCAACAGTAAAAATATAGTACATAATTATCAAATGGTACAGAATAATAAAATAAGATTTATGAGTGTGTATGAGGAATGTTATGAAAGTGAATGAAGCCAGAGAAGTGTGTCAGGATCATTGCAAATGGAAATCCGTAGTCTCTGCCTACCCCTCTGGGAAACAGGCGTAAATCTATGTATGTATGTAAGATTTAACAATCTTAAATGTATAAAATGAATGTTGAAGTTGATATCTATTTTAGTTATATTTTCCTAAAGTTCATAGTAACAATAAATTATGCTAATACCATATAACTAAAATGCTCATAAAAAATAATTAATGTAATTCCACTTTACCACTCACTTTTTCAATCAAAGATCTCCTGTTTGTAACAAGTGGTATACAAACAAGCCTAGTCAGATCACTTATATTATAATACTGCACTATTAGGTTATTAGAGTACCTAAGGATATAATAAAAAAGATAAGAAATAAAATTACAACATGTCAACATGCAATGGAAAGAAGCATATTAAAGCTTAAAAGGATAAAAGCTAGGAATGTGGAGATAAGGAAGAAAACCAAACTCACAGATGCCCTTCAACACAGCCTTACGTCTCAAATGGAAATGGGCTGGTCACATTTCTACATATACAGAGAGACGGTGGGCATCAGAATTAACAAAATGGCAGGGACCAACTGGTAAAAGTAAAAAGGCAAACTGCGAAAACAATGGGCAGATGATATTGTTGAAGCTGTTGGTACCAACTGGATGAAGTTTTCCCAGAATAGAGACAAATGGCACGGGATGGAGGAGGCTTTTACCAATAAGGGATCCATACAGAAATTTGTGCAACTTAATTAAAACATTAATTTAAATTGTAAATTTTTAAATATGGACAAATAAAGCTTATTATTATAATAAAAAACATACTTATCAAAACTAAAGTTGTCAGCCATATCCCCTCTAGTTCCACTGCTATGCCGCTGCCAAAACCTCAGATATATCCAAGACAGGATAGTTCCACTGCCCCACATACAAGGATAAGTACCCTCCAATGCTCCCGTAGCCCACAAAATAATGGCTGCTATTAAGACCAACAGTGGCATAGATCTATTGGTTAACTTGCCTGAAAAACAAAAAAGAAACAATAAAGAAGTTAACAGTCAATTATTGATAACATTTAATATTTGTTATTAGTTACAGCAACTTATGTGTGAAATTGATTTCCTTACATAAGTATACGTATAAGCTAGATAATATATGTTTATTGATATGTTTCAATGTGTGTGATACTTTTCAAGGTGAGTAGTTAAGTGTTAAAAAACTTACGACAGGAAATAACAACAGTTAAATAATCTCTATACTTATCAAACAATTCGCACCTAATGGTGTTTTTATCAGCAGATGATCTGGCATTATTTGCTTCACTGCCACACTCACAGCGGCCAGGTACCCCGCCAATCCATGTACGTGTATATCGAACAAGTAGGACGTCTGTCCTGTACACGCAAATATCACTAAGTAGTAGAACGTCGTCAGAAATGCAACACCAACATTAGTCAGGAGGAAAAACCTCATCATTTCCATTTGACCCCATAACGGTTCAATTAGTTTCCCACACAGCCCCACTGTCACAATGTCGATGATCACCTCCCACAAGTGTATCTCAAGAAACCAGAACGTGAAAGTGGACCACAATTGGAAAGAAGGTGGCAACAAATATCCTGGTGTGACACTAAGAACGTCCACAACATCGTCGGAAAACGATAGTATGTATCCTATAATAACTACCACACAAATGAATTTCACCGATGGCGAAGTGTTCCCTAATAGAGCAGCGAACTGTTGTCGTAGATAAGGCAAATTACGACTGAATACCCTAAGCGCAGCCATTTTTGTGACGGATGAGCAAAAAACCAAAACTGACAATAATAAATGTCATGATGACAACTTCATATTTATTTATGGTTAACGTCTATTTTATAGATTTTGCCAAGATATTATTCAATAAGTCTATGTTTACTCTAGACCAGGGGTTCCTAAACTTATAAGATAACGGAACTCTCACCAAATACCTTTTAGTTAATGGAACTCCATATCAAATGATTACAAATCAAGACACTTTAATTTACATAAGAACAAAAACTTTTATTATAAATATTTTAAAAGTGAAACACTTTCATACTCTACTTTAATTTTTATTATGAAGAATAAAATTATTTCACTGTTTAATCAATAATTGCTTTATAGTTCGGTACTATTAACCCGCCCCGGCGTATCGTTATAACTAAGATCAGTAAATATATGAATATATTTTATGGAAAAAACCTAACTGTTTGCAGAAATGACTCGTTCTTATTATTCTTCTTAATTTTTATATAAACAACAATATACTGTGAAACGCATCCTTAGACCACAGGCTTAGAATAGGAGTAATTGAGTATTGCAGACATAATATTATGCAAAGATATTGTAGAACTAATATCTTTGATATTATGTATTTGTATGACGTTTTTGTGAAAGTTGGCTTGAGGTATGATTTATACCTTTACTGCATTATCTTTGGATTTATAAACATACAGTTTATTTCAAAGTTAGTCAATGTCAGCCAAATGTCATAAAATGACAGCTTTCTTTCAGTTCAGTTTTTCATCATCAGAATTCAGAAAGTTGACAATAATTTTGTTGTTTGTTTCGGTACATTTTTAGACAAATTTTCTATTTCTATTGCTTCTAACTGCAGCACTCGTTAAAATATATAATTAAAACAATACTTATCTTAATGATTTTGCCCAGACGTCTCGCTACTGCATTATTGGTAGAACAATAAATACCTATTCATACTTATGCCGCTACATTCTTAGCATTTATTTTATAGATAAAATTGTAAGTCCACATTTTAGCTACGCGTGTCAAGCGTCTGGGGAGACAGAATGTTGGAAGGCAGTGGGAAAATTTGCAATACCCGCTATATGCGTTACCTAACACAACAAGAAGCCATTTCATTAGATCAGGATCTGTTCAATGAATATAAGTTCAGTGTAGATCAATTAATGGAGCTTGCTGGGCTTAGTGTAGCGACAGCTATAGCCAAGGCTTATCCACCTTCTACGTAAGTGTATATAGATGTGGTCCTGCATATTCTACAGCTCAATTATTTTAAAGTTTATGTGGCTTAGAATTAAATAAAATGAGATCTCAATTTAGAAAGTCCAGTTTTGACGTTTTAATTATCAACACACATTATTAAAATAATTTATACCCCAAGTGGTAGCTTATTTACTCCTTATCCACCTGTTAGAAGTCGGCCACAAGACACTATGCTTTTATCATTATATCTCAATATGGTCAAGCTGATGGATTAAATAAAATAATTATTTTCACAGACATCAATCTGCTCTGGTTATATGTGGTCCAGGAAACAATGGAGGAGATGGTCTAGTAGCAGCTCGCCACATGGTTTTATTTGGCTATAATGTCTCAATTCACTACCCAAAACGTACACCAAAACCTCTATATGAAAACCTTTTAGCACAATGTGTAAGCTTTGGAGTTGACGTTTTGGAGTTCTTACCTAAACAACATGAAGTTAGTTGTTACCACCTTCTTGTTGATGCTCTCTTTGGGTTCAGTTTCAAGCCTCCTGTGAGAAGTGAATTAAAACCTGCATTAGATTTTCTTATTAATAGTAAGGTACCGGTTTGCAGGTAATTATTTTTACAACATAGTTTGTTATTATCCTGATGTTAATAATTATAACAATAAAATCCGGGGAAGTTATTAGTTAAATAATATTGATTCTTATTTGAAAAAGAGTAATTCAAAACTCCATTATAAAATTGGAAGTGGATTTTACCTTATCTATTAAGTACGTAAACCTGTTTAATTGCACACTGTGACCAGACACAATATCTTTTTAATCATGACTGGTATTCCAAGACTTGAAAAGTTAAGTAACTAATAATAGACAGTAATATTGCTTTTCATCTCATTTAATAAAACATTTAACATTTCAGCGTTGACATACCCAGTGGCTGGCATGTGGAGAAAGGACCAGAAAATGTAAGGGCTCTCAAGCCATCGCTTCTTATATCACTTTCAGCACCAAAACTGTGTGCAAGATCTATAGATGATGCAAAACATTATCTTGGTGGACGATTCTTACCTCCCTCGATTTTAGAAAAGTACAATTTGGTTATACCATCGTATCCAAGCCAAGATCAAGTAGTACAATTATCATGTTGATTACCTTCAATTAAATTTGTATGAAAGCTACTGAATTAAGACTTTTGGGCTAACAAATTAGTATGTTACATAAAACTGTGAGCTAATGTAAATAAATTTGTTACATTTTTATCTGTGTACATAAAGTAAATACATATATTGAAAAAATATATATTAAAAATCCTCAAATATTTATTGTTTAATATTTTCAATTTTGGTTGTAATAAAATCTGGTCTAAAATTAAAGGAAAATCAAAAAAAATCAAAATCAAAAATAAATTTATTCAAGTTAGGTTACAAGTTACAAGGTAACACTTATAAATGTCAAAGTTACACTACATTTTTTATGTGAATTTACATTTACTGCCACGTTCAGCAAAGCAAGGGTGTAGGGCTTGTGTTGTTATCAGGTAAGGCCATGCCTACCCCAGATTTGCCTGATGACTACCCCAGAATCGAAGGCTACAACTCAAAATTCTAAGGTCGTATGAAGGCTCCAGATACACAATCAGAAGAGCCGCACTGATGTACCCACCCACCACCACAATTTATCTATCCAAGAGCAGCTACCAACAAAAAGCTGACATCTCACTTGCATAAATCCTTACTAATATTATATTTAAATGCGAAAGTAACTCAAGCCAGTGTGAGTACCGTCCTTATTAGTGATGTGCCGGATAATTAAATAAAAATGTAGATCCGTAGATACAGATCATTGGCGTCAAGATCCGCGGATACGAATTTTAACTTTCTTACTCAATCGGTGTCGGTGCGCGTGACCTTAAGATTTAAATTTTGTTATAAAGATGATCTTATAATTTACTTAATTAGAATACCTAATCATTTATGTAATTACAATTTAAAATATTACAGATTTAAGTTTTGTTATAAAAGTGATCTTATAACTTTCTATAATAAATGTTACAAAGATTTAAACTCAATTGATCTCATTATAAAGATATTTTAATTAATATTTTAAAATACTATAGTAAGTGTTTAAATAAACTGAGTTGCAGTTGCGCAACGCTTTCACGTGTAGCCTGTATAAAATAACTGGAAGTAATGATGGACGAACTTCTTAAATGGACTATGCACCTCACGTCGCTCGATAATAGCTAGGGCTAGAAAGCTCGTCTAAGTCTTTAAAAACTTGCGCTCAGTGGCTAATAATGTATTACTAGTACAGACGTACCGTGCATTGTGTGAATGCTTTATTAGATACTGCATTTGTGCGTGGGGAGGTGCGGCAAAAACCCACATGATTGGAATCGAGCGAACACAGCGTATGGTACTCAAAGTAATCCTATATTTACCTTATCGTTATCCAACCACTACCGTATACGACTTGTCTGGAGTACTATCTGTGCCAAGCGTTAAATCAACTTTTGCGCAATGACATAACTTTTTAGCTCCCTACACATATAATATTTGTAACAAGTCATAAAGTGCGCTCACTAAACAATAGTAATTTCAAGAAAGTCACATTGAACTGGTTGAAATCAATTGACTATGATGCTGTAGAAAACCTTTTAACAGTATCTTAAACATATACCAGTGGCTCACAAGCTCAATTAAATTAAAATATGTAAACAAAACCATTGTTACAACCCTAGTTTACACATTTACAATTTTTATGTTCTGCTTATTTATTATTTTCTATTATTATCTTTGTTGAAGTAATAAATAAAATTGTCACTATACAAGGGGAAGACGCTGGCACCTGCAACACAGTGTTTACCAGCGCAGGTGTTAGGGAATTCTGTTTTAAACTGTATCAAACTTATGTCAATAAAGATTATTATTATTATTAAATATATATTAGATAACCGACCCCAAGTGACTTGGGCATAATAAAGGCTCGGGAGAAGATATATTAGATAGTTGATTTAGTTCCTTTTAGTTAAGTACAGTATTGTATCGTATATTAAATCACTACGATAAATGTTGATGTCAAATATTTGATTTTGAGAAATTAAAAATGGTTTGATTGAAATGTAATAATATTTTATTGCTACGTAATCATCTACATATAGAATTGAATATACATACATATTATGTATTAAAAGTTAATAAGGTAAAAAATCCGTCAAAAATGTAATGGATACGGATACGGATCTTTTTTCTCCCCCGCATATCCGCGGATACGTATACAGATCCGGAACATCACTAGTCCTTATTACTAAGTACGCGCTTTTATCCAAACCTTATAAGTGGACTGCTAAACTTGTCTTATTTCACTACAAGGTCAATAAAACTGGTGGCCCCGGTACTGCTGCAGCATTTATCGCTTTTAGAAATATAGGATTCCATGTAGGTGAGATAGGTTCTCACATGTGTGGTTTCTTGTTCTGAAGCCTTGTAAGTATAAAATCAAAAAAAATTAAAATACGCAGTAGCAAATGAATGTATCTTTCTGAATATGAATCTCGTACGGGCATTATTATTCTGAAAATAGGCGACCTACATTATAATTATTCTTATTTGAAATTTTCTGAACGGAACGGCTAAACGTGCAACATTCTTCAATAAGTTTCATATATAATATAAGGCGATACGGAGCATTGATTTATTTTGTCATACTGTTCACTCCCTGGTATAGTGATCGGTCAGATTTAGTCACTTCAATCGACATATGCATAACATATGGATTGAGGATAATGGGGATCTGGAACATATTTGCAATATACCGTGACGTTTAACGTTTTTCGCGCCGTTTTTTCCCGCGACCGGCTGTCAATTGACATTTGCAAGTATTAATTGGACCGATTTAAGCAAAAATGATTCAGTCCACACTAACCTCATTTCGAGATAATAGAGTTTAAAGTTTATTTCGGTATTTCTCTGGCTTTGTAGTTCTAAATGTTATGTTTTTAATTTTATGTTATTCTAAGTGTTCTAAACTAATTTACATGCATGTATTTAGTAAATAAATTTTAATAGTTTCGTAGATATTCAAGAAAACTTGCGCGTGGATCATTATTACATAATACATTTTGTATGGAATTAGCTGTGTAGGCTGCGGAAAGAAAAATGCAAAAATGTTCCAAACTATGACAAAAATAAAAGCTTAAAAATGTTTATTATTTTTATTTTATTTAAAAAAACACAAATGTTACCCTACTCCTCATCCAAATCAAAGTCGGGTTCATCACAATAACCATCTATATCGTCTATTATTGCATCGTCTCCCTTCAGTTTTTTATAATAACCAATGCAATCATTTGGTATGAGATGGAATAACGATTTCAAATCGTTTAACTTCTTTTTGTTAATCAGTTTTCCTGAAGGCCATAATTCTTGCAAATCTTCTTCTATGACACCCAAATCAACACCTTTTAATTTCTTTTTAATATTCAGTTCTTTGTAGTCCTCATTAAAGGAAGTTCTCATGAACAAAGAATGTTGAGTCTTTTTTGTGATTAAAATTTCTTTTGTTTTGAGCCAGTTTACTTTGCTCTTATCATTAAATATTTTTCTATTAACTATTTTCTTTTCTAGAATTTGAGATCCAATAAAATCACAACTTTCCATTTTATGGACCTGTAAAGGATTTTTGTTTTTGCATTGTTTCATAATGGCAATATAATCATCCACGGAGTATATCCTTTCATATTGCTTGAGTCGAGTCTCAATTTTAGCGAAGTCGTTGTCATTTGGTAGGAAAGTGTGTCCTGATTCTAGGTAACGGAAGCTGATTGTCTCGAGAGTGGGGTGTCTATTTAATAAAGCCTTTAAAATCAAAACGATTTTGATATTCCTGTTTTGCCCTCCGCAACAGTCACTCCACAAAATCAATTTTTTTACTGTAGGAGGTAGCACGCACTTAATATATTTCCTCAAACATGAACCCACTTCTTGGGCCCCTCTGCCTGCCTCGCCTTCAGCCCAAACAAAACAATTCCCAACACCGTTGGAAGCCGAGTGTATACCGCAGTTGTATACCCATAACTGCCTTTTGTAGAAAACTATATTGGTCGGTATTCTAGGTAAAGGCAAGGTTTTCTCCAAATCGTAAGTCAGACATTCAGTTTCTTCACAAGTTTTAGCCTGTTCAAAATCTTCCTTCAGCTTCTTCCTTAAATCTTCGGCAATTTTTTGGTGTTCTTCTTTTTCTCTTTGGGCATTTGCTCTTTCAGCTGAGGTAGTAGAATTTTTCAATGTCATTTCATAAAGATCACATTTGTTACACGTGTCTTTCTTAAGGCTCTTGCACCTCAAATTGAATTTTTGTACAAAAATATGTCTAACAACATTGAAGGATGGACATTTTTCATCTTTTCCAAATTCTTTTTCGAATTCTATTTTGAACAATTCGTAGATTTTTGGTACCGTCATTCCTGGCTGCAGATATAAAGCATCGCTGTTCTTTTCTCTACGATAATGTGACTCGTATTTTGGCAACCTTTTGATAACATCGATAATAAGCTCAATATGTCTTTGTGGCGTTTTATTCCATCCGCCTGCTGTTTCTCCTCTTTTATCTTTTATTTCTCTGTCATTGCGTTTTTTTCGAAGACTGACAGTAACTTTTTGAGGTGTTATTTGCAGAGTTCTACAAAACATGTCTCGACAAACAGGTATATTGCCAAGTGTATACGTGCGAATAAATTCGCGAGGTTTCCTCTTCGACGGGGAGCATAATGTAACGTAACTTCGTTTCTTTTTGCTTTCTGTAATGTTAGATGTTATGTACAAAACTTGAGCTGCGTACGATTCAAGATGTACGAATCTATGAAATTCTCGTTCCCTATCTTCTTTTGAAACTAAATTAGCACAATCTTTTTTGCATGAACATTTAAAATCTATGAATTTTTTAGATGATACTTCCTTCTTTTTAGTTTGGTAAGGTAAATTTTTGTATTTCCTTTCTTTAATTTCCTGACGACTGTATTTTTGTTTGAGTTTCCTTCCTCTTTTTTTACGACCTTCATTTTCGTTTTCTGGTGCATTCTCTAAACTGCATACGATATCGTTAGCAATTTCTTGTCGGTAATTAATTTGTTTTTCCGCTTCTTCACTTCCTTCGGTGTTATTTTCTGTTTCACGTTCTATTTCTTCCATAACATCTTCAACATTAAGTCTCTCCGTTGATTTTCTTTTTTCAGTTGCCGTACTCGGAGAATGGATTAATGCCTGTGTGGTTTTGATTCTTACTTCATCACAATCAGTGTCACTTTCTGAATCTGTGGTATCTTGTGCTATAAAATCTGGATCTCTTACGCTATCGTCACTGTTATATGTTAGTTTATCATTATCTTCTAATCTTAGTGATGTTGGTTCTTCAACTATTTGGTCTAATGCAATGTGCGTATCATTAGGAACACTCTTCATTATATAAGGAGTCAGAGGTGAATATGACGGCGGAGGAATTGACAAATTGGATAGTAGCGTTGGACTACTGACATCATCATTATCTGAAAGATTAATTGCAATAAAATTAAGATGTTGATTATTGTATTTTGAACTTTAGTCTAACGAACATTTTACTGTCCTGGTATTAAATAGTACCTTACCTTCAGATATTCGTTTTTGGAAAACTTCACCAGAAGCCATTTGGCTAACATTGATTGGCGATTTGTTAACTTCGGTTTCTTCAATAGCATTCTCTAAAATAAAAGATCTTTCCCGATCTTTCAAGTTACGTACTTCATTCGTGCAATCTCGCTGTAAACAAGAGGCTAATTCCTCGTCATCACTTGCCTCGATATATGTTTCTTGTCGACTTTGAGTATTGTCAATGCGCTGAACTACTGTGCATTCTGACCCCGACATAGAGTTTATGACATCTTTTGGCTTAAAAGGGCATACCGTTTCCTCATCATTACTGTCGCTTGCTTCTACATATGTTTGCCTTTCATTAAAATGTGAACTATCTTTAATACTAACAATCCCCTGAAGTGGATTTTCAGAGCACCGTTCAACAAAAGAGTCTTCACAAGGTTCTTCAAGCATCTCATTTGTCAAAATGTTGAAAATTTTTTCCGTTTCTGGAGACATTTCTCTGATTGGCGATGACGTACAAGATTGTTGATTTTCGTCATCTGAAACAATATGGAGCCGTCGTGTATATTTTTGTATCCCTGATAAGTACTTTAACTCTTTACGTTCCACCTATTTAAAATTACGTCGGGCCACGTTCAATATAGGGTCTCAAACAAAGCGCGAAAAAGCAAATCAGCTGTTTCACACATTTTGGTTAAGTAGGTATAAACATTTTGTATAAAACAGCTGTTTTTTTTTCTAAAAAACACTTTAAAAACAATGTGGAAATAAGTAGATACCTAGTATTATGTGTTCTTACCTAGCTTACTTTGAGCGGTTTGACGAGAGTTTTTATTGCAATAGTCTTTCTGAACCATCCTTATAATGTTATCACTCCTCTTACATTTCTTTGAGAGATGTGAATAATTAAGAAGCGAACCGCCACCTTCTACGGCAAAACAAAAAAAATGCAAATAGGTAAATAATAAGTAAGTAGGTACGTACGGTCGGCTGTAGTTAGATAGTAGGTAGGTTAGTTCCAAATAATTTGGAGCTCACCTATAGCTGTGTTTCTAGGTACCTACCAACTTATTCTGAGTAAAATGTATAGGTAGCAAGCCGGGCATAAAGGTTATTTAGCGGCTAAATATACCTAAAAGTTCATCCGTAGATTAAGTAGATAATGTCACCTGCACGTAATAGTAATTATTGTAACAAAATATGATTATAAAATACATAAACCACAGAAGTTACTGCAATGAAAACAATTTAAAAGAATATGAGTAGGTACATAAACACAACGCGATCGTAAAATATCTACGAGACATATTAATAATTATTACCAGTAGCTATCTACAATAATAAAATTACTTACCATCATCTTTTTGCCCTGCATCTGTTCTTTTACGTACACTTTTTAATATTGAATCTTTTCTATTCATTTCTAGGTTTAAGACTAAACTTTTGATAAAAACTCGAATCACCAACTTTACAAAACACAATTTAACAAATTCAATTACAATGAGATGTTACTCATGCACTTTTCTTTATTTTTACTACGCAGCAATAAATTTCACACAACGTTTCAATAGACGAGATCAGTACGAAATGACGACGCCCGCTCCCCACTCCGCCCGCTGCAGCCGCACATATTACGCGTTTGCAGCGGCGCGAGTAGGTAAGTTTATTTAAAGTACCTACCCACAACCTAATAAAGTAATAATGTTTGCAATGAGTGCAGTTTTTTGTTTTGAAAAATATTTAATGACACAATAGTATTTACTCAACAATTACTTAATAAACAAATTTGCCATAAATTGCGAAGTGGATCCTTTTTGTTTATTCAATTAAAGTATAATATAGTTTTCATTTCAAAATTGCAAAAACGTTTCAAGCTCTGAAGTTCATTTTGTGTTAAAATTTAAATGAAGAAAACACGCAGCAGCATTATTTGCAAAAAAGATTCAAGTGAGGTGGATCGTTTTTGTAAAACTTTAACAGTAATTTTTCACTGCGCTTAAAGTTTTACAAAAACGATCCACCTCACTTGAATCTTTTTTGCAAAACTTTAGCGCATTTGAAATGGTTGGTTTAGAAATATGCAAAAATGATCTTCAATAAGTTTGTCTACATGACCACATTATTCTAAAAAAATAGAATAAATTTCATGCAAAACATACAATTTTATTGCAGGTACAAAAAAATGCAATAAAAGATAGAAGGTTTAAATAGTTATATACGTATTTCATTAAAGTTTTCGGTATAAAAATAATATTTTGTTTACTTTTTAGCCGAGATATTAATGATAATTTTATATTTAACCGTGAATCGTTTTTTAAGAATTGAATTTTTCGTTTTTCTTTAATTAAATAGAATAGTCATGTGGTCTGAATCAGTATACTTCTGTAGTCGAATGTTATTTGGAATTGAGTTAAAATGATTCAAGGTTATTGGAACATTTAAGCAGAATGATTTTTATAATATTTTCCATATTGTATAAAAAGCATTATTGTTCCAAGTAGTTTGAATCATTATAGCAAAAAACAAAAAACCTATATCAGGGCAACCAAGAAAATGCAAAAATGATTCTAATAGCTTGAAACATTTATGCATTATGAAAAAATGATGTTCGCTATGACAGTTGTGGTTTGGACCATACGGATTTTCGTCAATTATTAACATAGAGTTCCGAGTCTTTGATATGTTAAAATATACCTTATTTAGAGTACATAAGTCACAAAAACTCGAAATTGTCGAGATTGTGGGTTGGATCATTTTTGCATAAATCGGTCCAATTATTGCATCGCATCGTGTCTTATTTCTGTTTTATAGATTAGTTATAGTGTTTTATACATCAATGTAAGTAAATTCACCGATATTTATTAGTTTCTTTATTAATACGACAGAAATGAGTAATAATTTAGGTTTCGTAGAGGCTGAGAAACCGTTACTGTATTTTGGTGTTTTCTGTTCCCATTGATGTTTTACTTAGGTAGACCATATTTTACTGTATTAAGTATGATCATAGGACATTTTGTGATCCATAACTTTTATATATTATATACATATATGTTTTGCTTGAGATGTATCACAAGTTTGCTTTGTTTAACCCATTTGTGTAAATATTTGTAGACAACAATGTTCGAAGCACGCCTCCTGCAAAGCTCCATTTTGAAGAAGGTGTTGGAAGCTATCAAAGATCTCCTCACCCAGGCTACATTTGATTGCGACGACAATGGCATACAACTACAGGTGAGTCATCACCACTTGTATACTCTATAAATCTGATATACATGACAAAAGCAACTGCATCCAGAGCCTACCTAAACAGTTATACAAAAATGTGTCATACCTAATCAATTAATGCATTGTTTGAGGTTTTGTACAATTAGGCTTAGGCCAGGGTTCGTGGTATAGAGTCCCTAACATTGCGGCAGTCCATAAGCACTAATTAGCAATTATCTGGTGGCCTGTCTGCTATCAAACGTAGTAAAAACGACATAGATTTGAATTAGACAACTTTGGCACAGGACTTGTACTTGCTACATGGCATATTGTTGTAATTTTTATTAATCAAATATTTTGGTTAATATCTACCTACACATAGCTTTTTTTGCCTGTAGTGGTACCTAAGTCACAAGTGGGACATGTAGCCATCCAACTGACATTGAGCAGTAACCTGTACACTATAGAGAGTCATATTCCAAGGAATGCCATGTTGTAGTTGTTGTACAATACAGTTGGCCTTTACATTGCCTGTAATGGTTAACTACATTGCAAATGGAAGAGTTACAATTAAAATATGGTTAAGTATATAGTTATGCTTGGCTACTGGTTATGTACTCTCGGATCCAGCGACGGATGACCATTTCAGAAAAAATTTTGCTTGCACATGTTGACCAGTTGAGTTTGTATCGCCTTAAAATCAGTAAACAAATGTAAAGTGTAAAAAAACTCAAACAAAGAAAGGGCGTGTCATGAGTACGGGTACCAAGTGTTGGCCTGCTATGCGATTTTAACCTTAAGAATGGTCATCCATCGCTGGAGTCGATAGTACATAGTTATACTTGGCATTCATATATTGGCCAATGTTAACACCCTCAAATAGCCCCCCAGATACTGACGTTTTTAATTTTAGTTTCTGGGTAGTTGAAGATTTAAAAATTTAGTGAATCATGCTTATTTACAGGCTATGGACAATGCTCACGTATCACTTGTATCTCTTACTCTGCGGGCAGATGGCTTTGACAAATACAGATGTGATAGAAACATTTCCATGGGCATGAATTTAGGAAGGTATGTACTAAACATTTGATTATGTTTTATGCTAAGAGGTAGACATAAAATCAGGAATCAAAAGGAGTAAAAAAATTAAAAATAATCTATATTTCTAATATGGCACAAAATGTATTCTGCCTTTGTATCTCAAAGTTTAGTATTTTCGACAATCAGAAAAAGAGCTGCAATGGATGATAAAATATTTCAGGTTTCATGAGTATTTTTTTTTTTATTTTTTATTTTGTTAAAACATGGGTGTATGTTTACAAATAGAAAATATGCAACATAGGATGTAAAATAATAAAAGAAAGACCCATACATGTTTTGCCTAGTACAGGCGTACAAAATATTTTATACAAATTAAATTGAAAACGTCATAAAATCAGGTATCGTTCAAGTACTCATTAATATTATAAAAACATTTGGCAACAAGAAATCTTTTAAATTGTAATCTAAACCTATTTAAGGGAAGCTGCTTTATTGATTTAGGTACTTTGTTGTAAATGACAGGTGCCAGGCAAAATACACTTTTGTGCATTAGTGCAGTGTTGCATGGCACAATACACACATATTGTATTTTAATTATAACTCAGATTAGAAGCAGATGGCTCCATTCCCAAATTTTTGCCATTGGATCTCTACATAACACATTTCCGTTTGCAGCTACTGAAATTCTTCTAACAGAAAATTACACCATGCCAAACTTGCTAATTTTGTACCTAACTAATACATGCAAACTTATACCTATCTATTACACTTCAATTTATTTGTAAGAGCTGTTGTGTGATGTAGATGCCCCTGCTTAAAATTAAATGATTGCCTCCATGTATGTGGGTTTCATTAAATTTTTATTCACAAACTAATTAATTTTAGTGTGAAACATAGTAAAACAATTAAATGTTGGATTGTACAACCTGATGTTATATTGCTAAGATTGTGAAAACAATTTTTACTTGTATTTATTGTTATTGCACATAGACGAATCATCAACATTAGACTACAGAGATACAAACATTGCATTAAAAAAAAATATTTTTTTTGCCTTTTAATATTGCCATGCATTTATTTGAATAACTGCACATTTTTTGCTTTAAAAATATCATTTAACTAGATGTACCTGCTGTTTTACCCGCGTTTTAGTTACTGCGCCGCTTCTGTGGGTCGTAGCGTGATGTTATATTATAGCCTTCCTCGATAAATAGGCTATCCAACACTAAAATTATTTTTTAATTCGAACCAGTAGTTCCTGAGATTAGCGCGTTCAAACAAACAAACAAACACTTCAGCTTTATAATATTAGTATAGACTAATGTGAATTTCAAATAAAAATAAATGTTTTCAAGCCTACTTGAAGTCACAAGTAGAGTGGAAAACTTTTTTTTAATTTTTTTATTTTGCTCGTCAAAATGACCACACTCCACCTGATGGTAAGCAGTCGTGTGGTCTAAGAGCAGTGGCCTCCACATCGCCACCACAGTAGCCGAGGCGATGTTGAGGTCTCTACTTTGACGGCCTGAGAAGATGCTTTTTCACGCCCCGCTTAAAGAACCCAGGATTGAAGAAAGAAGGAAACACGTGCCTTGGCAGAGAATTCCATGCCTTGGTCGTTGCGCAGAGGTATGAGGACCCAAACTTTTTGGTACGCGCTCTAATCGACTCTACCGTGTAAGGATGGCATCTGAGCCCAGCATGCGTTGTTCTGGATAGGAAAGGGGAGGGCGGGATAAGGTGGAATAACTCTTCAGAGCACTCCTCGTGGTATATTCTGTAGAAACATGCCAATGAGGCAATGTCCTATGTTTATTTATTTATTTTACAAACTTACAATACCAGATTAACAGAGCAATCAGAAAATGCACACAATTCTATCTAATATTTTGAAATATCTACCTTTTATATTTGGCTATCTAACTAACAGTGCTATACTGTATGAGTGGTGAAATGGTTTAAGTGGTCACCTCACTCTTGCCATTGCGCTGAATGTTGTGGTTCGATTCCCATAAGGAACAAAAATCTGATTTTGTTTTTGTGTTTTACTAATAGTTTTACCGGGTCTGGATCTTTTATGCCAGTTGTTTAAGTGTTTCTAAACTCTTTGCAATACTGCAATTATTCTTTCTGTTGAAGTTGTCCCTTCAGTGCCTTACATAATATATAAATATTACAAGACTAACTTTTGTTGCAGTATGTCAAAGATCCTCAAGTGTGCAGGTGACAAGGACACCGTGACGATCAAAGCACAAGACAATGCAGACAATGTTACATTTGTGTTTGAGAGCCCCAATCAGGAAAAAGTGTCAGATTATGAGATGAAGCTCATGAACTTGGATCTTGAACATTTAGGTGAGATTTTGTTCAACTTTTAACATTATAATTGTGTATGTTTTTGTGTAAATATATTCCAAATCCGAAGAAGTAAACTATAGAAAGCTAGTTGTTACATGTTCTGCTGTGGGCATGGTCTGAATTGCTTAATGCCAGATAATGAACATTACAAAAGACTTTTCTCATTCCTGACCTATGTAAAAAACTTAAAAAAGGTGATAGTCTCTAATCTCTGGTTATTTCAAATTACTAAGAAATAACCAATTGAGTCACAGAGGTCACACTGGTGGCCAGACAATATATTTTTAATTGTTTGGTATTCTTAGACTTGACAGATTAATGTTATTATTATGTTCAATCCAGGTATCCCGGAGACCGAGTACAGCTGCACGATCCGGTTACCGAGCGGCGAGTTCGCGCGGATCTGCCGCGATCTCTCACAGTTTGGAGAGTCTATGGTCATCTCATGCACAAAAGAGGGTCAGTAGCATAATGTGACTGTACCTAGTTTCAAGTTGTACAAGTTACATCTAGCGACATACGTCTATGCAATGCTCTTATATTTACGTACAAGATCTTTTTTAGATTGTGCCTGCGGTGCCTGAAAATTCTATCCCTGTGGAATTGTACTTTTTTATTGGCTGAAAGGTACCCTATTTCTGTACCCATAACAAAGTATATGCGATGATGATTGTTCAACAAATTAACTTTCGCATTTATAAGATTACTAGATGTGTCCGCGGTTTCACTCGCGTTTATGGTTACTGCGCCACTCCCGATGATCGTAGCGTGATGTTATAATATAGCTTATAGCCTTCCTCGATAAATAAGCTATCCAACACCAAAAGAATTTTTCAATTCGAACCAATAATTCCTGAGATTAGCGCGTTCAAACAAACAAACAAACTCTTCAACTTTATAATTCTTACTAATATTTAAAATGTGAAAATTAGTTTGTTTGTTTGTTACGCTTTCACGCCTTAACTACTCAACCGATCAACATGAAATTTTGCATACACGTTGTCAGGGGTACAAAATAGGACATAGGGTACCTTTCATCTAGAAAAAAGAACTGTTGCAAACCTAACCAACCTAACCTACATTTACGCGAGCGAAGCCGCGGGTGAAAACTAGTATAAGTATAGGATATACATAAACACACAATAGGTATTATGAAATGATATGTTGTTATGTTATTATGTTGCTCTGCATATATTGTATTCAACTCTATTTGGTTAGACTGAGAAACCAACTTCAACACGCCTAGAATTATTTAATATCTGGTCAACTATTGTGATGTTGCATTGTGTTGATAAGCTGCATTAAGCCATCACATTTGACACAAGTTGAATTTAGACTGAAAAACCGGGCGTAAAGTTGTTTTATGTGTATTTGATTATCCACATTATTGCAGGTGTTAAGTTCTCATCTACGGGTGAGATTGGCTCAGCGAACATCAAGCTCGCTCAAACCGCCTCCATTGACAAAGAGGATGAAGCTGTCGTGATTGAGATGGAGGAGCCAGTGACTCTTACCTTCGCGTGCCGGTATCTCAACTACTTCACCAAAGCAACCCCACTCAGCCCGCAGGTCAGTTGTAAACAGATATAGAGGAAGAGAGTTATTCTACATAAACCATGTAAATGCAATTTTCATTTACCCACATCTATGTACTTACGGTATAGAACAAAATGGGACAGTGTCTAAATAAAGCTGATGTATGTATATGAAGTGTCCCATTATGGTAGACATAGGCTTTCTCTCAGTATAGGCTCTAGGCTTCAGATATCTTGTAGAATTTGCAGATTTGCTTACGACTATTTCTTTCAATGCAAATAATACTTGTTTATCTAATGACGCACATACGTGCCATGGTATGGAATTCGAGTCTTTGTAGTCTAGTGCAGAGGTTCCCAGACTTTATTTCTCATAGACCACTTTCAAAATTTAACTGGTTCCGGTGGATCCCCTGCAGCTACATTTCTACCATATTCCTTGGCATTCGAATTTATATCAAACAAGTTCATGCAATTTTATCTAATGTCTACGGGCTGACTGTTTTTTTTTCTTTTGCCAGCATTTTAGTTCTTCACTATCGAAAGCAAATAAATTTTCGTGGCCTCCGCTTACGAATTGTGAACTCCCATTTTTTTGTCACGCCATCATAGACCCCCGTCGAGTCTCCTGTGGACCTCTGGGGGTCTACCTGGACCACTTTGGAAACTAAGGGTCTAGTGTCACCAGCTACTTAATAGCAACAGGGGTATGTTTACTAGGTATTTATATATCATGGGTGGGTGTCTTTATATACTTGGAATCAAGGGACACTAAGACATGACGTCTTTTAGTTCAGTATGGGAATGGAATTCTGCTGGTGCTAATTAAATACTACATGATTAATGTTTATATTGACAGGTTCAGCTGTCCATGTCAGCAGACGTCCCACTGGTAGTGGAGTACCGCATCCCAGACATTGGCCACATCCGTTACTACTTGGCGCCTAAGATTGAAGAGGAAGACAATTAATTAGATATTTTTATAAGTTTTATAATCGTGCTTAGAGTTGTACTGTATTCTTTCCACTAATAATATCATGATAGAGATGTTTCAGATTAGTTATCTACGTACACTGTGTGTATCGCCGTAAACTTGTGATAAATCCTATTTTTGTAAGGGTCCATTGTCAATGTTCATATTATCATTTTCAAATAAACTCGTTATACATAGAATCATTTTTATTTGCCACATTAGTACAAATGACTTCAATCATGTCCATGTTTCACATGAGTATTGAATACAAAAAGAATGACAAGAAATTATCCAAAACACTGACTTTGTGTTTCTAAAATAAATTAAATTCTTAATTAACATGAATGGAATGTGAACTTAAAGCCTCACAAATTGTGTAATATACAAATAGTCTGAATCATACATTAATCATTCTTAAATCTATAGAAATCTCCACCAGCGTCCATAATTATGTAAAATAATTGAGAGATCTAAAACACTTAGGCATTTAAGTATATGGTAGGGTAATTATATCTAGTGCACATTGGAAAGATAGATTCCTCATACGGCTTGACACTGAAAAATTCTTAATATAATTTCTAATAAAGTCCAATTGATAAGGCTAGTGTTGCTTGGCCTCACTTGTTTGCAGTTCTTTCTACCTAGTCTAATAAGAACATATCACCTATCAGAAATATCCATAATACTGGTCTCATAGTGACATTCTTTTGAACCGCGTATGTCCTACAACATTTATTCAGTGCCAAATCTGATACTACGTCTGAACTGACTAGAGCTGCAATATGCTAGAGTATTAAGTCACCAGTGTGCATCAGACCTTAAACTCACAATTATCATTAATTCTAATATTTGAGATTGGATCTGAGATATGGTAAAGTTAACTATTTATAATTGGTATAGACATCAAAATGGTACAGTATATTACATGTAGGTTAAAGACTTGCCCATAATTAAAAAAAAATAGAAATATACTGAAGAATGTTCAAAAGCTACTGTCATGATAATGCCTGCCAGTGTTAACACATAGATAATAGGAATAGATGACATAAATCGAACATATAATTATTATTATAATAGTATTAAATTAGTTGTTACACGTGACTAGAAAAGTCGAGATACTAAAACGTTTAATAACTAGGGGAATGTAAAAATAACTTACTCGAGAATATTAAAAAGTAACCGTAAGTATATAAGGAGGGTGGGCAGGAGTTAGTGAACGGTGGGAGACGACGTCGCTGAACACCGAGAGACAAGTACAATGTCCCTACGTGAGGTCCCTACGTGAGTCGTCGAGTCCCCACGTCTCACTGCTTCCACTTTTTGGCGGAGAATAAGACGGCGCGTTGTTTCAAAAAGAGCGAGTAGCTCTGTTTCCGCGGCACGCTGGTCGGCGAAGTGTCTTCACTTTGCCTTTTCTTATCGTTGACGCGGCGGTTCGCGTCGACCATCGCATTTATGTATGCTGACCGACGCCCGCGCCCTCTACCTGTTAGTAACAAAATAGTATTGTTAATACTCGCATCTTCAAATAATAGTACAGGACAAATCCTTTAGGTTCCAAGCAACAACTTCCTAAAATGTTTACTCTCCCAAAACGTCCACTTCCCAAAATGGTAATTTCCTAAATGTCTATTTCGTAATTCGTCCACTTTCCCAAAACGAACAGTTCCCAAATAGTCCGTTTCTCAAAACGGCTACTCCCAAAACGTCTACTTCACAAAATCGAACATTTGCCCTATATTTTCTTATAAGTCATAAGCAAGTTGTCTAATACATTATGAATACTGTGCGTGCCTGTGTATTTGTAAGTGATAGATTGATAACTGTGTGAATATGTACAATGCAGTAACAGGAGTGTTTGGACTTATTCTAAGAGGTTTAATGAAACTTCACGTGCTATAAATAGTATAAATAAATAGATTGCTCCTACCTGCCCCCCCTCCACGTCCTCAGGATTCACGCTTGACCTCCGAGGGTCCCGGCGTGACCTCCTCCTCGTCTCCCTCTACTTGCGCCGGGCTGATGATCTGGTCGTGCAGCGTGCGCAAATGTCTCAGCAAGTTTGACTTTACGTTGAAACTCTTGTTACAAAGGCCGCATACGAATGGTCGCTCCCCTGGAAATGTATTTGTACAGTCACTCTGTCAACGACAGGATGGCATATTGCATGGCATTTTGGCTTAGTAGTCGTTTCGCACGAATTTGTTCGCACATATCGTGCGAATAGACACTTTTTTAAATATTTTTTTTTTGTTGTCGTTTTGCACACATGAAATATATTTTCGTGCGAATCGTTCCCGTCTGAAAACGTAGGTGTCCATTCGCACAGTAACATCACAGTCAGTAAATATAGCACCAAGCCGACCATTGTCGTAATGTGAACCGCTATTTTAAAAACGTTATTATAATTATATAACACTATTTAGAATACTATTTATAATACTTTTTATTCAAGGTTTCGATTGCCTTTCAATAGACAATTGTCACAAGCAGACTGTCTCTCCGTAAACATGAGTAGGTATACAATATAATGTAGGTATACAATATAATGTAGGTATACCTTACGTCAAACATCTAGTCCGCTCTGAAGTTGCTATAGTCTATACAGTTCCCCTAAAGACCTATTCAAACCTGAGCGGTATTCGCTGCCGCTGTGGGTAGAGGTATATACCGCGCGAGTTTCGCTCAGGTATTTAGTATCAAGTTCTGCGGCTAGAGCGGCCTGAGCGGTATTCGCTGCCGCTGTGGGTAGAAGTGCCTGTCGCGCGGGTTTCGCTCAGGTATTTAGTATCAAGTTCCGCGGCTAGAGCGGCCTGAGCGGTATTCGCTGCCGCTGTGGGTAGAAGTGCCTGCCGCGCGGGTTTCGCTCAGGTATTTAGTATCAAGTTCCGCGGCTAGAGCGGCCTGAGCGGTATTCGCTGCCGCTGTGGGTAGAAGTGCCTGTCGCGCGGGTTTCGCTCAGGTATTTAGTATCAAGTTCCGCGGCTAGAGCGGCCTGAGCGGTATTCGCTGCCGCTGTGGGTAGAAGTGCCTGTCGCGCGGGTTTCGATCAGGTATTTAGTATCAAGTTCCGCGGCTAGAGCGGCCTGAGCGGTATTCGCTGCCGCTGTGGGTAGAAGTGCCTGTCGCGCGGGTTTCGCTCAGGTATTTAGTATCAAGTTCCGCGGCTAGAGCGGCCTGAGCGGTATTCGCTGCCACTGTGGGTAGAAGTGCCTGCCGCGCGGGTTTCGCTCAGGTATTTAGTATCAAGTTCCGCGGCTAGAGCGGCCTGAGCGGTATTCGCTGCCGCTGTGGGTAGAAGTGCCTGTCGCGTGGGTTTCGCTCAGGTATTTAGTATCAACTCTACCCACAAAGATAACTGAAATCCGCTTTAGTGCGAACAGTAATATTACCGCATACCCAGTCGATTTTCTCTACCGCAGACGGTAGCGAATACCGCTTAGGTTTGAAATTTTTGCCGCCATCTTATTTAAATATTTCAATTTAAAAGTCTATAATATAAAGAAATTCTTAAGAACTTTTCGGCAACAACAGTCGTAATTATTATGTATTATACATGTACCTATCCATTCCTCTCGTTCGTCATTAAATGGTTCAAATATTTACATTACTATTATTTACATACATACATACATAGATTCACGCCTGTTTCCCAGAGGGGTAGGCAGAGACTACGGATTTCCATTTGCTACGATCCTGACACACTTCTCTGGCTTCATTCACTTTCATCACATTGCTCATACACGCCCGTCGGTTCAAGGAGCTCTTAACCTGACCTTTGTCCAGAACGCTTCCGATCTGATCGAGAAACGTTCGCCTAGGTTTTCCTCTTGCGACTGTTCCATTCACACTAGCCTTATAAACTTTCTTAGTCAGTTTCTTATTATTATTTATAGTCGTATATCTAACATGTGATCAAATTCTAAAAAGCCTATGTTGCTGGAATATGTCTGCTCTACGGCAGCGTCCTTGTGAAGAACCTAACTGCTAGAACATTGCTAGAATAATCAAAGACCGGCAGCTGTAAACTCGCGTACTGGTATTCCACGTCGATATTCTGAGAGGGTAGTCCTCCCCCGGTCGAGCCGGCCCATTCATGCTGAAATCAGCGAGGCTGTACTACTGTAAAAGTTAAAACTGTAAAAGCAACTGACCTGTATGCATGCGCATGTGTATGAGCATCGACGCATGCGATGGGAACGTTTTCTTGCAGTGCGAGCAAGTCTTGTTTTGCGCGCCCTCTGTGAAACGATTGTGACGTTTTGGTGGTGCACTGTTGTTTGATATGGCCAATTCTAGACAACCGACATCGAACGACATTTAGAATAAGGATTTAGTAGGCAGACAATCACACGACTTGCAACATCTTGCTTGGATACAGATCATTCAGAGATGAAGCAAGATATTCCATGTACATAATTCTTTTGTTAGAACATAACTGAAGTGATTATCATGAGTGTAGCGGGATCAGTGTTGTTAGAACTACAAGTGTACGAGGTAAGGTTGGTGAGGTCATACATCATAATAACATCGTCGCAATGGCAATGTTGTTCGTTTGTCGAGAATTAGCCACATACATAACAATCAAAATTCAGCTATGTTACAATTTAGTAATGTTATATTCAAATAGTAAGCAAATATCTTTATGCTTTAGTTTCATGCTAGAATTCAAAATATAATCACAACATTATTGATTTATTAAAAAGAAAAAAAATCTTTTTTTATTATTGTTTTTTTTTCCTCTGGCAAACAGGCGTGAATGTATGTATCATTGATTTATTCTTAGCTGTTTTTTAGTTTTATTTATTAAAAGTAAAAGACAGCTAGGAATCATTCCTGTAACGCGGCAGACATTACAAATATTCAGGCATAGGACATCGAAAATTCATAAAAATGTTGGACCCTTGTGGGTATCGAACCTACTACTGACGACAAAAGCACTGTGCTATAGTATTGTTAATTTAGAATAATAACAAAATTTTGCAGACCTATATATTATTGTAATTTGAGTTAAACAATAAGCTAAATAAATATTTTAAGAAATACTTAAAGGAATTTACAGAAAATATTAAAACATACCTATATAATAATTAATTTAAAGCAATAAACCCCAACACCAAGAATATATTTTCGCAAGAAATTAAGCTTAGGGATATAACACCAGTTTTTGGGTACCGCAGTCCAGTCAGACACAACGCAAGGCTCTGGGCGGCTACTGAAAATCACCTGACATGGCACGAACAGATTTTTGCATAATTGAAATTCAATAATTTTAATTTACAGTAGCAAAAGTATTTCCTAAAGTAAACCACAAATAGGCAAGCATAAAGATATTTAAACACTATAGGCTCAAGGCACACCTTTTGTGACAAAGACTGCAATTACAACATGTACAAACATACTTCATCTACTTCTCCATCTTACGCAAAAAACAGAAAGCAATATATGTTATATTTATATTTGTTTTTATAGTACCGATGTGTTTTGAGCCCGAAATGCATGCATGTGTTAAATTAGACATTTAGTATACAACAAGGAGGTAGAAATGGAACCGTCTTATATCCCTCGGATTAGTAATAACAATAATTGCAAGAAAACATCAAGTTAATATATATACTTAATACATAATAGCTCAATGTTTATCAGTTAGTAATTATTAATTATGTATTTTATGTACTAACATGAGACAACTCAATTAGATCGTTCGTATCACGCGTTAGGGAGTCCCCAAACTTATCGACGTGGAATCGGCTTCAGCCGGTCAGAAAAACCTTTATGTCAACGTAACAAGGGTGTTGCTAATGCCATTCGCATCGGCTCGGCGCGGACGACGCAACGCGACGGCGGCCGACGGCGAAACGGGTGGTTTGCCGCTTATCTGATCGCATTAGTATGGCGTGGAAAGAAGCCGAACGCCCACCTCGACGCGTTTAAATTTCCGAAAGCAGTCGAATGCAGAGTTCATTCCCGTCGGCGGTCGGCATTGACGACGGCCGAACGGCGTCGAAGACAGCCGAATGGCGTCGGAGAAGGTCGAACGGCATTGCTTCTAAAAACTCAAATTTAACAATGAAGATTGAAAAGTAAAAATGTCCGTACAACTTGAGCGTCTCTCATAATCTGCGATGAAAACGTTTGTAGATGTGCTGAATACCAGCCACTCACGACCACAATAGGGATGAGTGGACTAGCGAACGGAAGTGAACAGCCGTCGCAAACGCCGTTCGGAGGAGTCTATAATCGAACGGAAGTGAACAGCCGTCGCAAACGCCGTTCGGAGGAGTCTATAATCGAACGGAAGTGAACAGCCGTCGCAAACGCCGTTCGGAGGAGTCTATAATCGAACGGAAGTGAACAGCCGTCGCAAACGCCGTTCGGAGGAGTCTATAATCGAACGGAAGTGAACAGCCGTCGCAAACGCCGTTCGGAGGAGTCTATAATCGAACGGAAGTGAACAGCCGTCGCAAACGCCGTTCGGAGGAGTCTATAATCGAACGGAAGTGAACAGCCGTCGCAACGGCCGTTCGGAGAAGTCGGCTGCCGCTTGCTTGTGAGCAGCCATCGCGACAGCCGATTGGCGTCAAGCCGAGTAATGTGGTGATACGCACTCGGCTTAAGCCGATTCCGCGTCGATAAGTTTGGGGACTCTCTTAGAGTAGGTACATGCTCATTAACTAGGAACCTTAGCCTGAGCCACGCTCTTTTTAATTTTTTTTTGCGTTTGACCGCAATCTCATCTTTTGTAAAGTGATGACGGAGCTCGCTTGCCCAGAAGATACCTATTCAATCGCGACTTGAAGACAATCAAATTGTACTCATCGGGAAACACATACTTAGGTAGCGAGTACCACTCGCTAATTGCAATGACATTCTTGAGGGCAAAATTAATGAATCTGTCAAGTTTTAAAATACCGGATAATTTGACATTTAAAAATCTATTGTCTCTAGCCGCCAGTGTATATTAAGGTATAATTTAAATATGATAATTTTTTTTTGAACTGGTCTGAACTCCGAGTTTTCGCGAAGCTTGCTTAATGACGCTCTTGATGTAGGTTTTCTGATTAAGGGAGCGGCAAAGATCCATACCTAAGATGGAGAGGCTGTCACGTATCACCAGTGGAGTGTTCTTCAGAGAAGGGAGGGGAAGGAACGGAGACTTTTTTTGTTGAGAACGCGCATGCCTGGGTCTTCTTGGCGTTGAACTCGACCAAGTTCTTGGCATCCCATTCATAGATGCGGTCCAAGGTCTGGTTAAGTTCAACGACAAGATTCTGCCTTTTCCCCTCAACCTCAGCCTGTTTGGCCCCAGGATGTCCGAGATATCGCCCATGCACGGTACTGTCGTCCGCATAACAATGTATGTTGCCGAGATTCAACATATCATTGATATGCAGAAGAAAGAGCGTAGGGGATAAGACAGACCCCTGAGGCACTCCTGCATTGACCTGCATAAATTTGGAAGCGCGACCGTCGCAAAGGACCCGAATACGACGCTTCTGCAGGAAACTTGCAATCCGGGTGCACAGTTGAGGGGGCAAGCCATAGGCCGGAGGCTTGGAAAGAAGAGACCGGTGCCAGACTGTCGAAAGCTTTGGCTATGTCAAGGCTGATAGCCAAAGACTCGCCGTACATGTCCATAGCCTCACCACAGAGGCGCGTGACGAACGCTAGAAGATCACCCGTTGATCGTTTAGACCGAAAGCCGTATTGGCGATCATTGATCAACGATTGATCCTCCAGGTAGCGGACAATTTGGGTGTTTATAATCCGCTCGAACACCTTGGAGAGCACCGAGGTGATAGCTATGGGTCGATAGTTGCTTGGCTCGGAACGGTCCCCCTTTTTGGGAATCGGTTGAACGTTCGCCTCCTTCCAAGCCTCAGGCACAATGCCTGCGGCGTAAGACGTCCGGTATAGGCGCGTAAGCGTGGGAGACAACTCCGCTGCACATTTTTTAAGAACCACAGCTGGGATGCCGTCAGGTCCACTGGCTTTCCGAACATCGAGAGACTGCAGTATCGCACGAACGGTTCGTTGCCTGATACATATATCAGGCATGGTGTAGCCGCAGTTGGCAATGTTAGGCCCTGCCCTCAAATATGTAAGAGTAAGTGAAACAGATACGCTCGAACTCGTGTTGCTAACAATCTATTTGAGTTATATCTTCTAGTACGTATAGTATATTATTTGTCTTTACTTCCTGCATTAGGAATAATTCTTAAGTCGCGGGAAGCTTTATAAACATTGAAACAAAGGACACAAAGAACACCTAGACACAGAACAACTATCGGTGGTCATCAAATTTTTTTTGTAACGTGTGGGGATCGAACCCACAACACTCGGGGCAGTGGGGAGGCAACTATTATTCCACTGTACACTCAAATTATATCCCATAATTTTGACTGACTTACAATCGGATGGACACTCCATTTAATAACGATATATTATGTTATGACGTCATGTGCCTATTAATGTTCAATGTGATAGAAATGACTCTAATCAAATAAAAACTTATATTAAATGGTTTGCCTTGAATAAAATAAATCACCTTTGAATTTCATTATATAAAATATAATTTGTCTAGCAGATTGTAAGTTTAAACTGTCAACAAAATTGTTTAACCAAAATATAATAATGTTCTCCAGTCCGAATTTCGGTCACGGCGGCCAGTCTTAACGGAGACCGACCATCTGCGTTAGGAGATATTATAGTGCACAAGTGTGTGCGCAAACACAAGTGCACTCTCTGTTCCCTAACTCTCATGATCCGATGGGACGGTAAACCGTCACGACCGGAGAGAGATCAGGCGCAGGACCAACGGCTTTACGTGCTCTTCGAGGCACAGGGGTGTCTAACACCGCCAACTTCCTAACTCCGGGCTGCTATTGAGATTTCACAACAGAAAAACGCAATAACTTTTTGTTGGCCTGACCCGGGATTCGAACCCGAGATCTCAAGCACAGCAGTCGCATTCACTACCGCTACGCCACAGTGGCAGTTTTTTTTTTTTATATAAACGCACATTATGTAGCAGAGGTATAATAAACCAATATTATGCCAATAATTTTTCAGATCCCACAAAACCAGACATTTTCTTTTTAATTTCTCAATTTTTTCTGCTACTTATAACCTATACTTAGACTTATTTAAACACCACACTTAAATGAACGATGTAGAGATAAAAGATTGAAATCATACATGTGCTCTCCCTCGTATTTAAATCGCACGATCAAGTGTCCAAATTAAAAAGTCTGAGTTCACACATTAGACAAAGAACGATAATGAACATTTTCAATATGAATGAGCGTGATAAATGATAATACTATTTTTATCAGATATAATGTTAGATGATAAAGATACAAAAGGCGATGATATTTAAAAGTAGTATAGCGCATGTATGATTCAAAACCTTGGTTGGGGCAGTAGAGCCACTAGGGGCAGTAGAGGTACTAGGGGCACTAGGGGCAGTAGAGGCACTAGGCCAACTACTAGATGTGAGAGACTGACCTGACTCGGTGTGCGTGCTCTGTACGTGGCGCACCCACTCGGCCGGGTTGGGGAAGTGCTTCTGGCAGAGGTCGCAGCGTAGCAACGCCATTGTTTCCTCTGTATCGTCGCTCTGTTGACAAACACTTTAATAGTAACATTATATTGAATGCTAATATTATGTGACATGATTGTCTGACGCTCTTAATCTCGCAATAGATTAACGAAATGATGATCAATTACGTATACCACTCCAATCCAAAAAGGTTGGTGTGTTGGCGAATGTGTTTATATGTATGTGTGTGAGGTTGTGTGTGTGTGTGTGTATGTGAGGGTGTGTCTGTGTATGTGTGGGTCTCTGGGGATGCGTGTGTGTGGTGTATGTGTGAGAATGTATGTGGTTGTGTGTGTGTGTGAAGGTGTGTGCCTGTGTACGTGGTGGTGTCTGGGGATGTGTGTGTGTTGGCGTATGTGTGAGAATGTATGTGTGTGAGGGTGTATGTGTAAGGGTATGTGCCTGTGTATGTGTGGGTGTCTGGGGATGTGTGTGTGTGTTGGCGTATGTGTATGTGTTTGTGTGTACTTGACAGTACACTCTTACCGCGGAGCGGTGTTTCCTCTTCCTGGCGTGTTGCTGGTCGGAGCGCGCGTGTCCCTGCACGTGGCGCACCCAGGCGGCCGGCACCGTAAATACCTCCGCGCACAACTCACATGCTAGCGGACTGTAGATCTGTCAACAAAATATACTTTAAATTCTCATTCGATAACTGACTCGAATCACAAGACAACAGTTTGTTTACTGAACAAGTATTTTAATCAACAGGTAAATCAAATAAGATTGCATAACAACGGTTGTAAATCCAACAAATATGCGGACTTACCGATCGTAAATCGAACAATTGTGTCGCTCAACATATTGTAAATTGAAAAATTGTATTGATAACTAATTCTAAATTTTAAAATGATGATTGGCAATACAAAATATGTTAATTTATCTTTCCGCCGCTGTTTCAGCTACGTTTATAATTACTGCGCTGCTCCCGTGGCTCGTAGCGTGATGTTATATAATATAGCCCATGTTACTTCTGGACAGGGTTGCCAACCATACGAGGTTCCTCGAACAAATACGAGATTTGCGGTATCCCGTACGAGGTACGACACTGTCAGCCTCGTAGTTATGTACGAGATTTTGATATGGTGAAAATAATAACAATGATTTCACATTGCAGGCAATATTTTGTAGCATAATTTTATCATATCTCTACGGGCTACGGGATGACCATTTTCTTTTTTAGAAATTCTCGGAACTGAAACTAGCACGGTAGGCGGGCTGACCTTTTTTTTTTAGTAATTTACTATCGAAAATTAGAATGTACGAGGTTTGAGATCCAAATTACGAGGGTTTTGCTTGCTTCTGTACGAGAAATAAAGTTCTAAGGTTGGCAACCCTGCTTCTGGATACAGCAGCTTTCGGTTTATTCCCATCCAGTAACACCCAAACGTGTAACAGTGTTACTCGTTGGGAATTTTTTTCCCAACGAGTAACACTGTTACTCGATGGGATTTTTTTTGTCCCAACGAGTAACACCTTTAAGTATTGGTGTTACTGGATGGGAATAAAAAGTTTCATCGAGTAACACTGTTACACGATGGGAAAAGGCGCGGGTAAAGCATCCCATCGAGTAACACTATACTTTTATACATTACTTTTCATCATATTATGTATGTTCCAATCTATTAGTATTATTATAATTAATTGATTATAGCTACTACTTAATCACAGTTTTGTATAGTATGATAGATTTGAAGATGTACCAGGACTACATAACATTATAGGAGATATTTTTAGTAGATTTGTTCATTTGTTTTCACGCAGATGGTTCGACTTAACTTTAGTTATTACAAGGCCTGCATAACATTGTAAGAGATGATTTTATGTCTGGAGCTCCAACAACAACAAATCTACAAGAAATATCTCCTAAAATGTTATGTAATTCTAATACCAAAATCTTCAAATATGTCGTATGAGACGGTGGAACTAGTAGTATTATAATGATTAAATATACTACTTAATCACAGTTTTGTATATGATAGATTTGAAGATGTACCAGGACTACATAACATTATAGGAGATATTTTAGTAGACATCAAATATTTATTGGTTACGCAGAATATGGTCACACTTAGTTTTATTAAAATAACTATTCATAATACCTCGAATAGATGACCTGTTGCACTCGGCAAAACCCACTTCTTACATGACGTCATGACATTTAAAATCTGGCTACTGGCAAATCAAGCTTAGAGAAGAGGATGAGGATAAAACAGCTTTCATTACACCCTTTGGAATTTATAAATTTAAAATAATGCCATTTGGGTTACGTAATGCACCTGCTACCTTTCAGCGTTTAATCGATAGATTTAAAGTAACCCTGGAGCACGTTACCATGCTGGCATATTTAGATGACCTTATATTTATGTCCAAAACCTTTGATCAACATATCTCTGATTTGAGAGATATACTGCAAAGAATGAGAGAATATAACTTAACCGTGAACAAAGAAAAATGAAAATTTTGCTACTCGTCAATTAAATGTTTGGGGCCTATTATAACGCCGAGGGGCTTGAAGCCTGATCCGGATAAGACAAAAGCTATCTTAGACAGACCAAACCCCAAAAATCTTCAGCAATTGATATCATTCTTGCAGACGTGCTCATGGTATCACCGATTTATTAATAATTTTTCAGCCATTGCCCAGCCACTAACAAAACTTACTAAGAAAATGTTCCTGGAGCTTGGAATCCAGAACAAGAGGCGTACACGACTCTCAAACAAAAGTTAATAACCGCACCTGTTTTGCGGTAAGCAGATGACACTAAGCCTTTCGCATTAAAAATTGATGCCAGTAACTACGCGCTTGGATCAGTTCTAGTCCAGTAAATAAAAGAGGAGGCTCGGAAAGCCTATGTTGACCGACATCGGCGCCCTCATCCCCAATATAAGCCAGGAGATTTAGTTCTTGCTAACTTACATCCTGTGAGTAAAGAAACCCAGGGCGTAACTGCTAAATTCGTACCTCGTAGAGATGGACCATATTATGTAATCGTAAACCAACATGATCCCGCTTCCTTTAAAGTAGCTTCTTTAGATACACCTGATATCCCAATCGGTCTTTATCATTCATCGGCTCTGAATCCTTTCAAGAATGGCCATTCGACTAGTCTCAGAGCCTGTACAGCCTCTTAGAAGAAGAGGTCAACCAAGAATACAAGTTGACGTCTCCACGTCAGCGTCGGAGTGAAAAGAGGACGTGGACGATCTAAGAAACAATAAATTTCCAGTCCTTCTCTTCGAGACATCTTCGAAGACTGAGGGGGAGAATGTAACACACCTACTGATTTAACCTTCTTCATACGTTAAAGTGTAACGAGTACGCCGTGTATCCACTAAGATGGCGCTGACGACGTCAAGTTTTAGAAATCGGTGTTAAGATTCTCCGCGAGTTAATGACCTTCGTAGAATTAATTATTTTATGAAATTCAATCTGTAATGCATTCGGGGTCGACGTCCTACTTGGAATCGATGCTTGAGACTTCCCAGACATCGAATTAACCCTTTCGTCCTCCCGGGTAAAAAGGGTAGGTATAGTGCACTTGTGTAGTAGGCTAGTTATATTGTTTATAATATATCGATATTGCGCCAAGTCTACCGATTAGTTATTTTTCCCTCCTGAATATTATGTTATCGTGGTAATGAAACACCGTTACACATCTTTATAACGCACAATTAAAATTGTACCTGTTCCACCGTCTCTTATACGACATATTTGAAGATGTTGGTACTAGAATTACATAACATTTTAGGAGATATTTCTTGTAGATTTGTTGTTGTTGGAGCTCCAGACATAAAATCATCTCTTACAATGTTATGCAGGCCTTGTAATAACTAAAGTTAAGTCGAACCATCTGCGTGAAAACAAATGAACAAATCTACTAAAAATATCTCCTATAATGTTATGTAGTCCTGGTACATCTTCAAATCTATCATACTATACAAAACTGTGATTAAGTAGTAGCTATAATCAATTAATTATAATAATACTAATAGATTGGAACATACATAATATGATGAAAAGTAATGTATAAAAGTATAGTGTTACTCGATGGGATGCTTTACCCGCGCCTTTTCCCATCGTGTAACAGTGTTACTCGATGAAACTTTTTATTCCCATTGTGTAACACCAATACTTAAGGTGTTACTCGTTGGGACAAAAAAATTCCCATTGTGTAACAGTGTTACTCGTTGGCTCGAGTTAAGTTATCGCGAACGGAAAATAAGTTAAAAAAATATTTATTTATCAAAGTACAATGTTTACTCAATAAAAACTGTTACAAGACTAACTTAAATCTAATTACAAATAATAAAATGAAAATAATGTATCAGCTAATTGACATGGCGCAAACTGTCGTATAGGCTGCAACGTCGGCATAAAGGTGTTGTTATGCCGTGGTAACTCCTCCCTCCTTAAGACGGAAGCAGGTACTGCTGCCGGTAGCGTCCTCGCTACCATCGAAATCCTTGGGCGTCCTAGTGTTCTGATCTCGCTGGAACGCTGCATATTTCCATCGATATAATTTCCATATTGCTGCTGCTATCAAGAGGGTGTAGAGCAGCAACGTTGTCCAACTGGGTGTAGCGATAATCAAGGGCCAGTTTACGTTGTTGTTTGCAGAGATGTCATTCGCTCGGTTGATAAGTTCGTGAATATTATCTAGAGATATTTCTTCTAGTCGTAGCTCGAACCTTATCGTTTCTTCTGGTACTGTCTGTTGCTTAGGCAATGGAATGATTTCATTTATGGCTATTGTACTGGTGTGCGTTGTAAGTGTTGTGTTCATCATATAGATCTTACAATCTTCTGTTAGTGAAATTAGGATCACTCCGGCTGCTCGCTTGTATTCTGTCTTGGAGTTGCATTCTGTTCGAATAACTTGTTCTTCTTTCAGCACCACTAACCAGCTGCTGTCTCCAATCTTCTGTATCTTGCCGTTAGCGAGGTTCATCTTGGCGTGTGTGCAGATGGCTTTTCTGTGTTGTATGAGGGCTACGATGCAGTCTTCGGTATCGTCCATTTTTCTTGTTTCCAGAGTCTTGCAGAGTTGGCTGCCATCAGTAAGTGGATCGCAGGTTTCTGTCAGGTAAGTGTACTCATCGTTCCCAAGTGCAAGGTATTTGGATTTTGGCATAATAGTAAGGTTATTTTTATCAGGAATGGAATAAAGATGTATAAGGTCGTATATTTCAGGAGAGATAGATGGGATTTCTAGAATAAAGTTAATTGAATGTGCTGTACTATATGCTTTAACATTAATAGATTTTTCTATTATATTTATGTTACTTATGTTTATTTCAGATACTGGCTTAAAACTATATCGTTTATATAATTTAGTTAATTCGGCAATAAGATTTTGAGAATCAATAATACTGGGATGCATAGTACCTAATCGAGCAAACGTCATTGCATCTTCTAAAATCATTAATTTATCTAAAATTATCTGTAAGCTAAAGTCTATCTGTACGTATACATCTAGGAAATGTAAATGGTTATTAACATTATTACGATCTCTGGTAAGATTTTTAAGAAATTCTGTCAAATGTTTCTGATTATCGTCTAATTTGTTTATCTGGTTACTAAACTCATCTATTGTATTTTCTGCTAATACTAAAGACTTCTTTTGAGAGCTTTCAATATGGTTGATTTTGTTTCTAATATTAGATATGTCATTTTCAAATTTAATCGCATCTTCATTGTCAAGATTTCCTGTAATGGCTTTAACAACTGAACCTAAACCGTTAATAATACCACGTTTCTTTCTAATTGGAGGTGACAAAAATTGCAACTTTTTACTAATTATATTTAGATTATATTGTATTTGGTCTTTGTAAGTCTTATGTAGCTCTCCGAACGTTAAGCCTTCCGCAGATCTAGTGCTTGCATATAAAGACATTAACTTCATAGATGTAACACGTAAACTAGTTATATTATAAATACGAGCTAAACTAAAGTAATTATCTTGCTTAAGAATCTGTCCTTCTTTAAGCAATAGGATGCCATTTCCGTTATCTATAGATTTTATGTTTACGGTGGCTGACGTGTAGAGCACGACGGCTCCTGCGACGAGGGTCCTGCAACAAGATGAGGCCTACGTAATAACTTGAAGTGAACCCTAATTGACTTAGAGTTAGGGTGGTTACCTATTATCTCGGCGATGTTATTTGGATGTAAGTGGATGATCTTGTAGGGTCCTTTGAATACTGGCTTCGTTTTGTCGCTGCGCGCCGTCTTTGCTACCTGTTTATATACAGTCTCACCTACCTTGAACATGATTTCTTCAGCTGCCTGGTTCCTTTTAGCGATAACCTGTTCCTTATTTTTAGACATATGAGCTGAGACACATTCTTGAACGGCTTCAGCGTTTGTACGATGTTTAATAACATAATCTTGATAAAATTCTTTTGGGTAAAATAATTCTAGTGGGTTTCTAGAGACTGTGTGTCCAAATAGTAACTCGTGAGGTGTGTATCCTGTAGCTGAATGGATTGCATTATTGTAAGCTATAACCGAGTACATCATTATGGATTGTATGGGGTCATCTTTATTAGTCATTCTTTGAATACGAACTATTTCTGCTATGGTAGAATGAAAGCGTTCGATTGGCGAATTTGAATTGGGATTATATGGCGTAGTAAAATGAATGTTTATATTATGCAAATCACATATTTCTTTAATAACATCATTATCAAACTTACTGTCAGAATCTGTAGTTATTTTACATGGTAAACCTAATACTGAGAAAATTTTAATTAATGCTTCTGCTATATGAACACTGCTACTTGCGCTTAAAGGAGATGCCTGTGCGAATTTTGAAAAATTATCAATTACAGTAAGAAAGGTTGCTCCGCCTGTTGAATATAGATCCATGAATAAATGTTCCATGGGCTTAGTAGGTGTTTCAGTAAGGGCTAACGGAGGTTTAAGAGGGTTTCTTTCATACTTTGCTTTTAAACATGTGTCGCATTGATTAATATAGCTCTGTATTGTAAGTAACATATTGGGCCAATGGTAATTACGATGAATTTGCTTATAAGTTTCCTGAATACCGCGGTGTACCGTTTTACCTTCATGATATTTCTTAATGATTTCATTTTGTTCAGATCTATTTTCAACTAAGGTTACGCGTGAGGTACACTTTATTAATTTTGGGCCACGGTTATTAAATATCGTTGTATAAACTCTAGAAAATGCGTAATATAGTTCATCACTATGAAAGTAACAATGAAAAACTCTATCGGCTACTGTATGTTCCTTTAGGAATCGTATTATTTCTGCTTCTGTGTTGTTAATAGGAATAAAGACATCTTTGATAACATTTCTTGTACTTGTAGATCTATTATCTACTCTATATGTGGATCCGGGTGTTGATCTTATGTGAAATTGTTTTAACTGCCTATCTATTGCGTCTGCTATAATAGGTATGCCTTTATTTTCGTTATCTGGTTGGGTGTGGTTGGTTGAAACTAGTTCCGGGTTTTGAGATACTATACTCATACTATCAGATACGGTACCTGTCTGAGATTCGGGGATACTTGGGTTTTCGGGTGGATTAACGTTATTTTGGTTATTAGTCTGCTCGTTTGCAGCTTCTCTTGCACGATCAAAAATTCTATTAATTATGTCGTCATCGTTATTGTCATCTAAGTTTACTGCTAATGAGTCTATACTATGGTGAAATATCTTAGCACGAGATAAAGCGTCCGTGTTTGTATTTTGGAGACCCCTTTTGTATACAACATTGTAGTCGTATTCCGCGAGTTTTAAGCGCCATCTAGTCAATTTGGAATTTGGATCTTTTAATGACATTAACCATGTAAGAGGCCTGTGATCTGTATATATTGTAAACCTTCTACCATAAAGGTAGGGTCTGAAGTACTTGACTGCCCAAACTATAGCCAAAAGTTCTTTTTCTATAGTGGAATATCTGGTTTCCGTTTCAGATAAGGTACGAGATGCAAACGCGACTGGCTTATCAGAGCCAACAATGCCCTGAGACAAAACTGCGCCTAAAGCTATGTCTGATGCATCTGTGGTTAAAATGAAATGTTCATCAAAGTTTGGGTACTGTAATATTGGAGCGTTAGTTAAGATCTGTTTACACTTATTAAACGCTTCTATAAAATCTGGGGAATGAATTACTTTATGATTTTTCTTAAGACATACTGTCATTGGTTTAGTTAATTTGGCGAAATCTTTTATAAATTTTCTATAATAACCAACAAGTCCCAAAAAGGATTTAATATCTTTCTGTGTACTTGGTAATGGAAAATTAAGAACGGCTTTGATTTTATCTTTGTTTGGCTTAAGGCCCTCATCTGTTAGTTCGTGTCCTAAAAATGTTACATGCTTCTGTACGAATTCCGATTTATCTAGCTGTATTTTTAAATTGTGGGTTCTGAATCTTTCAAAAACCTGTTTGAGCTTTTCAGTATGCTGCTGGAGGCTGGTTGATATAATGATTACGTCATCCAAATACGTATAAACATTATCTATTCCTCTCAGAATGTGATCCATAAGGCGTTGAAATGTACTTGGTGCATTTTTTAAGCCAAAGGGCATTCTAAGGAATTCATAATGCCCTCTTTCAGTTGTGAATGCCGTCTTCTCAATATCGTTTGGGTGCATTTCGACCTGATGGTAGCCACTGGCCAAATCTAAGGTGGTAAAATATTGAGCGCGACCTAATCTATCTAAAATGTCATGGATATTTGGCAAAGGGTACTTATCTTCGACAATACGTTCGTTCAACCGCCTATAATCGATTACCAGTCTCCACTTAACCTTCCCGGAGGCATCGGCCTTTTTAGGCACAATATGCACGGGGCATGACCAAGGGGATATACTTTCTCTAATGATGCCTTGCTGTAACAACTTATCTACCTGTTTACGAATTTCGTTACGTTGTTGTGGGGCTTGTCTATAACTACGTACAAATATAGGATTATTATCGGTAAGTCTAAGTTCATGTTTAACTGCGTGTGTAAAGGTAAGGGGTAAATTTTCAGAATAAAACAGATCTCTATATTGATAACACAGCTTAGTGATTTCGCGTCTCTCTTCTTCATTCATATGCCCGGTACGTATTTTCTTAAGATTTTCACAAAGTTCCTCATCTACATTATTTATTTGCATGTTATTTAATCTATATGTGTTTTTTATTTCAGGTTCCAGATACTTTTCTAACGATATCAAAGATTTATTTGGTATATATTTCTTTTCGTCGTTAAAATTAATTACAGATGTTTCAAAATAAACCGTTAGTTACGTTAATAATAGCTGCCGGCGAAACTAAACGATCTGACCAATAAAAATTATCATGTATATATTGACCATCTGTGTAGTGTGTTTTAACGGTAATAATTTTCTCACATTTGGGTTCAACCTTAATCTTTTGAACGGGATAGCTAAAATGAATCGGTATGTTAGCAGTAGATGTACGTAAGACATTATTATTAAGATCGATGTTACATTCTAATAGTTTTAATAAATCACATCCAATAACGCCTTTGTATTTTGGGTCTAAGTCGAATATTAAAAATTTATGCTTTAAGTCACAGTTAAACGCTGGCGGTAAAGGGAGATAAACAACTTGATTATGTAGAGATGTACCATGAGCAGTTACTATTTGAAATGGTTCTATTTCTATACAGTTTTCAAACATAGTACCAAAAATTACATCAGATGCTACAGAAGATCGACTAGCACCTGTATCTATTAAAAACTTACCATTAAATTCGGGCAATTCAATATAGGGTAAATAATCCTTATATTGGATGTTTATTTTAACTAGCTCTGGTCGTCTTGATCCTCTCCTGAGATAAGATCCTGATCGTAACTTACCTCTGCCTCGTTATCACACGGCTCTGAGTCTGCGAGATTATTATTGATATTATTATAATTGTAACACTCACCTTCGTCATAGAAAGGCTGCATTTGATCTAAATGAGTCGGCGTGTAGAAGAGTTCTTGAGTTGCGATCTGTGGTGTTGCGGGTTTGTTAACTGAACGCATAGTCACATCAGATACTCGCTGTGGAGGGTTTACCTGTTGTTTAGGTATGTTCTGCTGATGCCTGAAGTTATCACTGTTATTCCTAGACGTATTAGGTCTAAAGTTACCTGATGAAGGCTTATTATTCCAGGGCTGTACCCACTGCGGATGCTGCTTAGGACCGAAGCTATTTTGCGGAGGGGTAATGTTATTCGAACCGTAAGGGTTTTGGAAACTAGTTGAAGGGTTGTTAAAGTTAGGATGCGACCTAGGTGTACTATTAATGAAGTTACGGAATGAATTATTGTTATTAGTATTAGACTTAGGTAATTCCTTTGGTTTTGCTTGCGATGTAGAAGGGTTATTAAATGAGCTAACAGTTGATCTGTTATATGCAAGTCTATTTTCTTCCTGCCTAGCTGCTATTATCGCTAGTTCTAGCGTCTCTGGTCTAGTGATTTTGACCCCTATTGACACTTGGAATTCGAGTTGATTCACATATTGTTCAATAACCATTTTCTCGTAATATGATTTATTGATATGTTCGCCTATTGAGTACAATGTATCTAAAAGGTCTCGTAAACGTTTACCGAAACTTTCAGCATCCTCATTTCTTTGCCTCCTAGTGCGCGTTAGTTCCTGCATAACTTGAATCTCGTTACGCGGTTCCCTAAGACGTCGTACTAAGGCATGTTTTATCAACTCCCAATTACTTAAATTCTCATCATATGCAATCGCATCAATTGCCGTTCCACTTAACTTACTCTTAATTAAACATATCAATGCCGGGTGTGCACGATCTGCCTCATCCATTAAGCACAGTATGTTTTCTACCTCTCTAATATAATAATTCAAACGTTTTGGATTGCCATCGTACTTAGGCATTAAGCCCGTAAGTATTTTAAAATGAGCATTATCACAATCCTTTAGAGACATATTTACTTAGGTATAAAATTAATAAATTAAAACAATGGATAGCACGAGAACAATGGGAGTGTACGATTGCACTTTTATTCAATGAGTTTATAGCAATGCGTTTGTGCACCGATTTAGTATCTATTTGTAATAATTATGTTTTATAACTTGAATGAATTATATGGAGTGCCTAGCGCGATTCTAGCTTATAGACAGACACACACAATATACAAAATATAAGGAAATATAGTATACTAATAATAACACAGGAAATAGAGCAAGGAACACTTGAATGGTACGAGAGTACTTACCAGAGTGATCTCTGCATCGCCTGTGGAGTCTTGTCAGCCGCAGCAGCTCCTCTATTGCTCCAGAGATTCTGCTATAAGGTGTCCGATCGCCCGTACGTTCTTTACGGATCGCGAGGGTACGATTTGAGAACCGTCACAGCTTTTCCCAAAGAGATGTATTCGAGATAAGCGTGCCGCGATCCTACCGACTGCGCCAGTTAAGTTATCGCGAACGGAAAATAAGTTAAAAAAATATTTATTTATCAAAGTACAATGTTTACTCAATAAAAACTGTTACAAGACTAACTTAAATCTAATTACAAATAATAAAATGAAAATAATGTATCAGCTAATTGACATGGCGCAAACTGTCGTATAGGCTGCAACGTCGGCATAAAGGTGTTGTTATGCCGTGGTAACTCTCGTTGGGAATTTTTTTCCCAACGAGCCAACGAGTAACACTGTTACACGTTTGGGTGTTACTGGATGGGAATAAACCCAGCTTTCTAATGATGTACCATTATTAAAATTGTTTTAGTAGTTTCAAAGTTTATCAATTCTAAACAATCAACAAACAAAAAAAAGAACTTTCCACATTATAATACACTACCTGCGCTCTGAGATTTCACCCGTGTAAGTCCCGATGCCGTGACAATAAAAATAGTAATAATAGGATTCCAGCTATCTACATACGAAGTTTCATCGCAATCGATTCAGTAGCTTTTACGTGAAAGAGTAACAAACATATGGATGTTTGTTACTCTTTTAAATGTGAAAGTTTGTGAGTATGGTCTCACAAACTTTTAGTAAATAGGATTAGAATAGAATAAAAAAATGTAAAACTCTGTCTTTTTTTGTTTGCCCCTAAACGTGTTTGCGAAACTTCATGATGATCGGTCGAGTACTTAAGGCGTGAAAGCGCAACAAACAAACAAACTCACTTATAATATTAGTAAGGATATCTGAAATAGACTGTTAGTATGTAATATTGGTTACCAAGTTCTCCTCCTCAATATCCACTTCGTCGATGGGTTCTGACTTGACGCTCATCTCAGCTTGGAACATCTCTGCTATAGACCGCTCCTCTTCCTCGATGCTGCTTGCGTCCCATTCCGGCTCGTCTTTTACCTGTACCTCGCTTTCTATTGACTTTTCTGAAACAATATTTTATGAATGTTGTATGCATTCAAAGTAGCATATAGGGTCAAACATTTGTTACCAATAAATTGAAGCAGTTACTTAGATTTCTAGTGATTACTTTGGTAACGCAGCGGTAGAGTACTGAGGTCCAAGGTTTGATGCCAGTGTCCAAGTAGTGTTATCTTTTATGACAAGAAATTCTAAGTAGAAATACGTCGAAGGCTGGAACTATGTCCGGTAAACAGCAATAGATTGACCCCTTATTATGCGGGACTTAAAATCAAGGCTGGCCAAATGTTGGTGCCAAACACCTCTGCTCAGTGGTCTCGAAAGCAAAAATGCGAAATCGGTGGCGCTGCCAAGTAAAATCGGTATATTTAGGCCAAAATTCGGTAAACTCGGGTTACAGTCAATAAATTTAAACAAATCTCCATATTTTAGGCGAGCTGACCTTTTTTTTTGTAGAATTCTCTCGACATCCGACAAAACCTATCACGGTGTTCCTAAGCGAGCTTACTGGGACATGGACACAATTGTATTTCCCCAAAATATATCGTTTACCCGTAGCGTCGATCGACGTTTAAGCAATAGTGAAATTAAAAAAATAGGGAGGAATTCCTTACATTAACAAAGTCGTAGAAAATTCATTCCATTTCGGTATTTCGGTAGAAGAAGCGCAAAATCAGTAGAAACACCGAAAACGGTAGGTTGGAGATCAGTGCCTCTGCTTACTTTTTCGGGGATGGCGTGAGTCTATGTGTTTATGCGCATATTTGCGTTCGAATAATATAAGAATACAGTTATACACAACATGATACATATTTTGCATGGTCGAAGACAAAGTGCACATCCTTATGTATAAGTCATGTCAGTCATGTATTGTCAATACATTGGAATATAATTAGAATGCAATAGTGAATATTGCTATATTAACACTTCTTCTCCCTAGCCTTTATTATTCCCAAGTCACTTGGGGTCGGCTTTTTAGTCTAACTAGATTTGACTGGATATCAGTTTTTACACGGAGCGGCTGCCACCTGACCTCCGCAACCCAAAGGCTAGACTAGTGTCAGGATATTAGAGGGCACTGACATCCCAATAATGACTGTCATAGATGTTCATGGTAGCCGGGACCGACGGCTTAACGTGCTCTTCGAGGCACAGAGGACACTGCTCTAAATTGTTCAGGGTATGTGGAATTATTACCAAGTAAAGGATCTATTGGTCAAATTATGGTGGTCATATGGATCATCCTCATGGGTTGACCCATTTATACAAGCATCACAATGTTCAATGAAGACATACAATCTGCCACAAATCATGTACAGGTAAAGTATCAGAATCATTGATCAGCTCTGGCAACATAAAACAGTGATCACCTTAACCTGTCAAATCTTGGCATGCCAGACATAATTGGCACTGCTGGACATAGGCCTCCTAAAGGTTTTGTTTAAATATAAAAATATATATAAATGAAAACTAACTTGAACTCTCTGAGACATTGTCATGAGTTTCCTCAGGTTCCTTGTGCTCTTCGGTATCAGTATTGGTATCAGCCTTTTGCCTCTTGCCATATTTCCTCTCGGCAGCATGTCTTCTCAGAATTCTCGGAGTTGGCGAATCCTCGTGAGTCTCGTCACTCCCACTGGCCACTGAGACTGTTGTTGCTGGTGGTGGGAAAGCAAAGATATTGATCAATTTAATTAATGGATTACCTTTTATTTAGTAAAGTGACTCTACTTCACCTACCTAATGATCAGCATTTAATGAGCTTCTTAAAGAGTTTGATCATTGCTTTAGTTTTCTTTTATTCTTTTGCAGACTGTGTTTTAAGTTCATGAGGTGCTACCGCTGCTCTAGCAAGCATCCATATAATTTGATGCTATGCCAAAAAGCAGTTGTCAGATTTAAGTATATGAAGATAAAATATATGACGTACGATGTACGACACCGCACCAAATTCACAAAGGATAATGATTGTTCCTCTGCGAACTTCCATAGCTTATAAAAGCATACAATACCTATAAAAATATAGAACATCCGGTGAAAAATAAATGTGATATATCAAGGTTACCTGGAGCGGCAATGGCTGTAGCCATAGTGGAAGCGTCGCTCGTAGGCGCCGGCGCCACAAGTATCGTCTGTCCCTTAGGAGCCCCGGGGCGCAGTGCCGCCGCACCGCCACCTTCCGTTGTCTTGATAAACACCAATTTTGGTGGCCCAATGAACATGGGTCTGTTGGCAAACAAATTATTTTTAAAAGATGTCTGGTTAAGATAAGCTGCAGTGACAATGCATTGTAGGACTATATTATATATAGCCGGCGGAAGCGCGCTAACTAACTGTTGATGCCAGCTTTACCTTTGCTGAGCCGCGCTTACGTCAGCCTATAAACATCTGTCGGCCGGGCCGGATGTTTACATTATCGCCGCGTGCCACTTGAGTTTTTGTTATTGTTAATTATGAACCACTCATAGCTCGTAGAATCAAAGTAATGGTACTTTTGGGATCGGTATGATGCCAGCTACGTTGTAAAATATAAACAAGACCATTTGTGTTCAATTGTTTACATTATTAGACCGGTTGAAATGAGATAATGTAAACAAATGACGACTCATATGATACGTGTGCATTGTGTGATTGATATAAACAAAATTATGATATTTAACCTATCGTATTTATATTTTCGTAATACCTTATGATATTTCCTTTACAAAAACATAAAATAGTGACTAGACTTGCCTGAAAAAATGTTATGATTTTAACGTTTGAAAATTACAGTAAAACCGCCGTTATTTTAAAAACGTTGCGTCGCGATTATGTTTTTAAAAAATCATCCTAAGCGTATTAATGCGTGGAAATAGTTAATTTTAGGTTTTTATTGTATGAAATCTACTCAACTATGATAATCAAATAAATAAATAACGAAATACAGCTTATTATTCTATCTAAAAAGGCATTTTATGAAAATAGGCAAATAATTATGAAAAAATCAATGGTATTATTCTCTTCGTTTTATATACCTATCTAGAAAGAATACAATTTACTATAAGTTATATTGTTTCTAAAAGTAGAACAATATACCCTTCTAACAATGTATAGCACATATATCATCCTTAGGCAAAATAAAATGAAAAAAGCGTGTCAAACTGCGGGTCAAGGGTCCGTTTTTTGTTTAGAGAGGGTCCGTTTTTTTTTAGAGTCAAATTATTCATATTTCTTGATATATTTTATAATATTACTTACAAATACGTTAATATTATTAGAATTGTAATAAGAATACATAAGAACCTTATTAGTTTAGCATAAATATAGCATAAATATGATACGGAGAAAACAACGAAACCACGCCCCGGCTCCTACTTTGTTTTAAGTTTTTATAATGTTTACATTGTTAAAGCATTGCTATTGCTACTAGAATCATTACAATAGTAAATAAAACAACAATTACTTACGTTATAATGTACTGCCAAGCATTGAAATCCATCACGCACACACTTTATCACAACAATAACAATAAAAAAACTCTCACAGCCGCCATTACGGGCGTCACGCGGCAACTAAACCTATGAACTAAACAGATCTAAACTTTGTAGAATATTCTAATATTATTTGTCTGTCCAGAGCAGGCGTTCTTATTGGTTCGTGGCATAGCGTCATTCATGCCTAATCCATACGTAGCCCATAGGCAATCAGTTTCGAACGAGAAGTACCTAGGTATGTTAAAATGCGATATCGAGCGGTGGCGTCGCGCGACGTTTTCGCGCGCTTTTGGTGGCTAGCATGCGAGCCGCCGGCCCACTAGAGGTTTATTACCAAAAACGACTTCAGACTGAATATCAATAAAATGAATAAAACTACTTTTTAAGAAAGGTAAAGTAATTCATCTATACTTATAATAAAACTGTGGAGAGATCAATTCTGTACATTGAATATATATTCAAAATTAATATTGGAGGATGAATGGTGATCGATACTGATGACAAAAATGCAATCAGTAAATTTTTTGTCTGTCTGTCTGTCTGTATATGCACGCATGGGTCAAAAACTACTGAAGGGATTTTAACCAAATTTGGTACGATTGTAGTCCATCCTCATGGGCAGGTTATAGGCTATATTACATAACGCTAAGACACATAGGAGCTGAGCAGTGACGATAAATTTGAAGCAAGTCAGATGAATATGCGCTTTCGAGCTCTTATCCTCGCATACGTTGATCATACACCAAAAGTATGTATTACAAAGATCATAGTCTTCAAAAGATCTACAAAAAAGTCCTCAATAGTATATATCTATCTTTTATAAATTAGCTACAATAACGTGTTTAATCGTTAGGCATTTCTTCAAAGTGTATTAAATACATAAATATATTGTATTTCACATAGATATATCTTTACCAAACTCCCATATTCAAAAAGTACACTTTAATATCTATTTTATAAAAAAAAAATATATAGAAATCGGTTTATAAACACACAAGATATACACTTGCGTGCAAGTAAATCGACTCAAGGCTCAAGTGCGCATAAAAAGTGATATAACTTAAAAATGCCTTATTTTACCTCTATATAATGTTTTACATAATTATAGCCTAGTAATTAGGCTTTAAAATGGTAGCATAATTTCAGTAATTTAAATAAACACATGTCCTTAGAATGCAACTGAACGCAACCTCCCATAAACTGCTCTGCGCTCTATACACAACTTGCGCGACACAACCCGCTATAAAAACCCCCTGTAATCGTTTTTTCTTATCAGTCGCTCACTAGACGTTGACCTGAACACATCTCTGCAAATTGAAGCCGTCATTTGAAGAAAATTATGGATACAACACCTGAAGAAGCCGCTCAAGTCGTTACCCTGTTGCAAGAAGGGTTGAACCAGCGAGAAGTCGCTCGTCGGTTGAATATGAGTCAGTCTGCTGTCTCGAGAGTGTACAGGAGGTTTCAAGAGAGTGGTGCCTTCACTCGGCGGCCTAATACCAGCCGACGCCGGTGCACCTCGGAGCGTGACGACCGGTTTTTGGTCTCGACCTCTCTCCGAAATCGACACCTTACCGGCGTGGATGTGCAGCAGGAGCTACGTCAAGTTCGCGGAGTAACTGTCAGTCAGTGGACAGTTAGAAGAAGGTTGAAGGAAGCTAACCTTACTCCGAAAAGACCCGCTACAGGCCCGAAGTTGACCACAGCCCACCGTCAAGCACGCCTTCACTTTGCTCGAGAGCACTTGGATTGGAGCATAGAGCAATGGCAGTCGGTCCTGTTCACAGATGAGACGAGGATGTGTCTCCATGGCAGCGACAGGAGAGGTCGGGTGTACCGGCGTCCTGGTGAACGGTTTTCACAGTGCTGCTTTGTTGAAACCGTTGCATATGGTGGCGGTTCTTGCATGATGTGGGCTGGAATTTCCTTAGAAGCAAAAACGGACCTTGTTTTCGTTCCTGGGGGAGGCCGGAGAGGAGGTCTGACCAGTGATCGTTACATTGAAAATGTTCTACTGGATCAAGTTGTCCCTTATCAAGGCTTTATTGGGGATAAATTCATCTTGATGCATGACAATGCCCGATGTCACACTGCTCGGGCCACACGTGAGTTCCTGAGTGAAGTTGGAATTCACACTATGGATTGGCCAGCGCTCAGCCCCGATTTAAATCCCATTGAGCACATATGGGACGAGCTCAAAAGTAAAGTTAGGGCGAGGAATCCAGCTCCGACAAACATCAATGAGCTCAAGACTGCGTTGGTAGAAGAGTGGGGCCGAATACCACAATCATCAATTAAAAAGTTGATAAGGTCGATGAAGAATCGCTTGAGAGCAGTGATCAGGGCTAGAGGAGGGAACACCAAATATTGACACGAATAAATTTTTTATCTTATGCACATTTTATTTCATTTATACCCAATAACCCCCATACTGTGAAATTGTATGAATTTTCAAAATTTTTTACAATATCTTTGACATTCACCTTTTTTACTAACCTACTGAATCGATTTTCATGCAACTTACATAATTTTAAAGCTCAATTACTAGGCTTTAATTATGTAAAACATTATATAGAGGTAAAATAAGGCATTTTTAAGTTATATCACTTTTTATGCGCACTTGAGGCTTGAGTCGATTTACTTGCACGCGAGTGTAGATGAAATAAAACTTCCAAATCTCGCCGCGCCAGTATGGGTACGCCTATACGGTTGATTTTTGTTTAACGCGCGAAACGGCCATCCGCTGCATTTATAAAAAGGCGGGGGGCGCTCACGCGCCGACTTCACTCACATTTTGTTTGTTTGGTTGAACGCACTAATCTAAGGAACTACGGGTAAAAATTAGAAAAATATTTCAGTGTTGGATAGCCCATTTATAGAGGAAGGCTATAGGCTATATAACCTCACGCTACGACCAATAGGAGCGGAGCATAAACGAAAAATGTTGCAAAAACTAGATAAATTCTCTTATGTGAAGCAGACGAAGTTGCGCGGGTCAGCTAGTATTATATAAAGTTTTTCATATTATATAAAGTTAAATTACCACTGACCGACTGACTTAGAGAAATAGAAGTCATACAAGGGGGAGTCGTAGGAAAAAAGTAAATATAGCGTCGTATAGGGAATCGCTCAGAGGGCCCGAGAAAAATGCCTGACCTTCGAAAGGTCAGCTCTTGGTGGTGGTACTCCATCGGATCTCGGAAACGGTGATATCTACGGGAGTCGTGCTCGAACAAAATCTGCCTAAAACCTTGGTAACTTTTAGGGGGGACGAAAAAAAACATGGCCGCCATACAAACTTTGACTTCTCATATTTCCTTAACGGTTAGAGATAGGCGGTGTGTTCGAACAGATGTTATAGAGGTAGACGAGATTTTTCCAGAAAAGGTCATTTTCAAGGTCTCAAGGCCATTTTCAAGGTCACCTAATTTTTGACATCGGTGGTTTTCAAAGTAGTTTTTTGATTAAATCAAACTGTTCGCCGCCCTCGCAACCACGCGAAATACTAGTCTTCTTCTAAAGCTTGATCTAACTGTCCTATCAAAGATCATAGACAAGTTGTCTTATATTCCTATTTATTAGTAAGTAGAATTCCTTAGGTAGGGGGCACAGCAAAGACAAATGCTTTTTTTCATTGTGCTATCAACTTAGTAAATTTATTAATCAATAAACTAAAAATAAACTACAAAGGCGTTACTACCATTTTCTATCCTTATTGCTACTGATAATATTCTAGATATTTGAAGATTTTCAGAGACTACAGCAAAACAAAATTTATATTGTGTTACCTTGTGACACTTCCTTGTCCTGGGGTGACTGGATTGAATGTCTTGAGCAGTTTGTCATCTTTCTTAACAGCTATCTTAGGTTGGCCATCATCAGACTTCTTAGCGAGGGTCTGCTTAGTAACAGTAGTTGGAATTGCCGATGCTGTGCTCTTTTCCCCTGTTGACGACTCCCCTCCAGCATCATCTGTCTGTCTCCAAAGACCACGGATCTTGAGCACTTCACCGGCCTTCAAAACTGTATCTAGGACCTCATTTGATACTGTTGTTTCCCCTGGAAATAAATATGCATATGTTAAAGCTGGTGACTATGGTTTTGATAGTGTAAATCTTTAATCCATTGGAAAATACGCAGACCCCTAAGCACCAAGGGTATGTCTATCATGGACGAATTAATAATAATACTTGAAGGCTATTGACAGATTTTGTTATAGCCTTGAACTTTCTAAAACCTTAAACTGAAACCAAGGGCAACTTAATGATGTCCTTTGCATAATTGAATTCTACTATAATACACTGACTGTGAACTATACTAATATTATAAAGCTGAAGAGTTTGTTTGTTTGTTTGAATGCGCTAATCTCAGAAACTACTTTCGATTTGAAAATTCTTTTAGTGTTGGATAGCCTATTTACCGAGTAAGGCTATAGGCTAAATAACATCACGCTACAACCCACGGGGGCGGCGCAGTAACGATAAACGCGGGTGAAACCGCGGGAACATCTAGTTGTTTAATATACATTGTCCAAGTAGTTACTGCGTGTGATTAGCTCATGAATTTATAGAGGGATGCTTTCTTACGCTCTTTTAAAAGTCATGGATAACCAATTACTGATTCGTATAAAACATCAGCTTTAATAGAATTAAAAAGCTTACCTTTATACATATATTCTACGAGAATTTTTAGCGCCTTCGATGAAATTTCTGATGGCAGCACCACGTATAACACTCCACCCATTCGCGTCACAGACCTCTGGCCCTCGAACAGGGTGCTCAGGTACACGCTGCACGAACTCAGGATGAATTTGTGCGCCGGTATCTGAGACCCATCCATGGTACACAACACCACATCCGTGAACCGCTCCGATCGCAGCAAAGCCGCGACCGAACCGTTCAGGTGTGAACTGTGCGAGTGCCATTTCAACTGGTACGTATCCGTTGACGTCATTTTTCTTTTTTATTTTCTACATCTTACACCATCTGCACCAAAATTATCACAAAACTATTATAACCCTACTTTTGTTTGTGTTTACATTTTTGAAATCTCAATATAACCGTTTATCATTTTCATTACTCAACAAAAGTAAATAAAACCTATTTTCAACTTTTAGCTACGCACTGACATTTGTGAAACATAAACAAGTAATATTTAAGTTTAAAATGCAGTTTAATCAATAATTCAATACTAACCGGGTAATATAAACATCAAAACAAATGCAAAGTTTACGTTACACGCCGACTGTCAACGCTGCGCCGATGCGTGCGCTTTTTCATTCATACATTATGATAATATGTACCCCTTGGTCAAAATGAATTGACCAATGACGTACGCCCATACAACGTAATAAGAAAATATAATAAGAGTAAATACAACTACTGATAATTATATTGACTTACTAATGTTTATATAAATTATTTATAATTATAAAATTTAAATTAAATAAATTTTTATCAGTATTTTTTTAAATGCTGTTTGAATAATTTGCCTAATTTACATTGTAAAAAAAATTTATTGTTTACCTTGCAACGTGAGATCGTAAAATTATTCAATTGTATAATATACAATTACACACGTATTTACTCTATTTTCACAAAATGCACTATGTTATATAGTTTCTTTTCTTTTAATTAAATGGTTCAAACGACGCGATGCGCGCACCCACCGCGTGCGACCCTCGAATCTGTTGTGCGGCGGCTGCGGCTACAAAAATCGATAGAATTTGTATTGATTTAACTCGTAGACCGGGGTTGCGCGTTTATCTTATCGATCCAACGTAGTGTCGTCGGTCGGTTTAGCGGCGCGCGCCTGCGCCATGTCGCGAGGGGCGCGTTCGTTCCGCCAGCGGCGCGCCCGCCCTGCCGCCGCATCGCCACCCTGTTCACGCGCAAATTGTTCTACTTCACCTTCTCTATGAATTCTACACTTTTTTTTTCTTGCATATCATGTTCCACATATGAGCAGTGCAATCGAAACAAGGTAATTAGCTACCTACCTATTTTCTAGTTATTTAGGTAAGATCTAAAATTTACCCATAAATTAATATCAAATAAAAAACGATTTTACGTAATAAGTTTTTTAATAAAAAAAGTACACAGCTCACCACATAGTTAATATTTATTACAATATTCATTCAAAGCGATACAGTGAGTAATTAATTCGATAAATTATTTCTATGTATTTTTTTAGGTAAAATATTTATAACACGCATTAAGAAAATACTAGATGTTCCCGTGGTTTCACCCGCGTTTATCGTTACTGCGCCGCCCCCGTGGGTCGTAGCGTGATGTTATATAGCCTATACTGGCCTATAGCCTTCCTCGATAAATAGGCTATCCAACACTAAAAGAATTTTTCAAATCGAACCCGCAGTAATCACGCAGAATAAACCAAGAGAAACATCGTTTGTACTATGTCTGTAATGGGTAATTATTTTGCTGCAATGTTATTTTAAAACTGTGATATCTCCTAAGATATTCATTGAAATCGAATTATGTAAAGGGCAATTTTGTTTTAAATTAAATACTTGTGATGAATAACGTATTTATTTGGATGATGATTAATATCATGTTTATAATAATACCTTCGCAAATAATGCATTATTTTAGAACAAATTTCGTTAGCATAAAAATGGTTATAGTGAGCCAACCTTAAAAGATAGACATATGCTGTCGCGGACTTTTTTAAAGAACTTTTAAAGGGAAACAATTCTGTCATACATGATTTTTGCTAAATTTTAACTGTTTACGCAGCGCACGCAGCGGAAGCTCTCAAAAGGAAAAAATACCCTCCGATTTTGAAACATTCTTCATTGATGCTCAGGTCCTATTCATCTTAGCGTGATGATATATAGCCTATAGCCTTCCTCGATAAATGGGCTATCTAACACTGAAAAAAATTTTCAAATCGGACCAGTAGTTCCTGAGATTAGCGCGTTCAAGCAAACAAACAAACAAACAAACTCTTCAGCTTTATAATATTAGTATAGATGTACGTAAGTAGGTAAATGGCCATGGCAAAAAAAAAATGCCGTTATTATTGTAGAATACGCAATCATACCTTGTTTAGACAATAATATTAGGTAACAACTAACACATATAAATGTATCTACATAGTTAATATTATTATAATACTTACCTAGATACGTGCTTAACTAAATATCGATTGCCGTGCCCCTAGCGCCCGGCTACAAATCGATAAAATAATACCTACAATAATTAGGGAGGTAATAGGACGAAAATAGAACAAAAAAATCGCGCATGTTCTCTGTCGCAGAAATACGACACGCGCGGTAGGGGCACGGAAATAAGTGTCACATAAATGCGACACAAGCGGTAAAAAGGTTAAGCCGAAAACAATTCGTATTAAAAATTTTAGTACTTATCAAAATTAAATCAATACCAAATCTTGCAAGGAATTATTTGCCGGCATCGAACCTGCACCTATAACTAAGCAACTAATAAACGCGCATACCTACTGTCTTTTATGCAGCGTTTTACGCAAGTCAATTATATAACTCCTTCCCACTTCCTCCTTTCCTAAAAGGTCGACAACGCGCAAATGATGCTTCTGGTATTGCAGGCGTCTATAGACTACGGTGACCACTTTTCATCAGGTGGGCCGTATGCTTGTGTGCCACCCTAGTTGTATAAAACAAAAAAAAACTAGTAATTGCGCAATTAAAACAGAAATCACCACACACAATTTACTCGTATGAAATCATAATAATCTAAGAGCTTAGATTCACTTAGTACCTAACTAAGTCAAATTCCTTACTTCCTTACTAATATTATAATTTCCAAAGTAACTTTCTGTCTATCTGTCTGTCTGTCTGTTACCTTTTCACGGCTAAACCACTCAACCGATTTAGATGAAATGTGGTACAGCTATAGTTTAAAACCTGGGCAAGGACATAGGCTACTTTTTATTGATGTAGTTACCACGCGGGCGGAGCCGCGCGCAAAAGCTAGTAATTTATAAATACTTAATTATTAAGTACACATGGTTGCATTGATTATATTAGAATATTTAGTAAACAACAAAGATTTCTGATAGAATCAATGCACTTGTGCACAAAAAAATACATTGACGTTCGCAAAAATAAACAATAATTTGGCAATTTTCGACTTAGAGGGCTTTGTAATTGAACAAATAAATGTTCTGATTGGGTTGAGCCCGCGGCGGCGTTCAGCATATTATTAGTATGTAGTAGGGGAGCACCTCACACGTTTTTCTAAAATAAAATATGTTTAGAAGCACAAAATAATTCGCAGGTGGTGAATAAATTATCAATACATAAATTATTTACCTATAGTCTGTAGGTGTGCAATAATGAATAAACGACAATTCATTAAAGCTGCACTCATAAAATCAATAGGCAAATAATATGCGCAATGGTGTATTATGTGATACTTTGTTAAGTATTTAGTACCTAAGTACATACTTTTATTTCCGATGTATGAAGTACATAGTTATTTTAGATCAGTTGAAAAACTTAAGTATGTTTTGATAACGCTGTTTATGTAATAAGTAGTAAATTAATATTTGATATTTTTGTATTTTTCCATAGCATTGATTACTTACTTACAGCATGTCAAATTAAAATATTTTACCTTGGTACATAAATGCATAGACTCATTAATTATTTATCCATTACAATATTCTTCTAAAGCGAATTAGAAAAATAAAGTCATATTATCACGATCACAAAATCTATCATTGAGATTGCGTATTCGAGGCAATCGATGGCGACATTGAATACGTGTTGTATAGAGTTAGAGGTAGGCATTGTTTCATTAAATAAAACTATGTATAGCAACATTATTTCCTATTTAGAAGTTGTACCTACATATTTACTATACTATAATATCAACGCTTTCGTCTCAATATTGAAATCTTACAGTTATAAATTATAATATTTACGTCATCAAACTTTTCAACTAGTAGAAAAAATAATCTATGACTGTTTATGACTTTGACCACAACGTGATACAGCCTAGTTTGATATTGTTGTTATGCCTATACATAAGTAAGTAACGTTGTAGCTACGAGTTGGAGCGTTGTGGGACGGGCGTGCGCTGATCGCGTGCGCACACAATATTGATTTTCTTCCTGCCCCACGCTTTCGAGCTACAACATCCCCCCAGCTACCTACGCAATGTACAAAGACTCACCATAACTATCTATTGTATGGACAATAGTGCAGTTGGCATTTTTTATGTTTAATCTAGTTTATCGGACAAAGGGCTCACATTAAATTATGAATATTTCTCCCATTTTATTCTACACTCAACTGTTCTAAGACTTGATGACATGAAAATACTCTATTTTAGTTATATGTACCTAGATATTTTTTGTGCGGCGATATGGTAAGATAATTATTGAAAAGACAAGGTTGGTTGACATTCAGGCGTTAAGTTAATAAACACGGAAGAGATAATAAAGTGTGTCTTTTCGTGTGTTATGTTATTACTGTTATTAGTGTTATTATATATCTAATAATATCTCTTTCGAAAATATGCTATACCATGAAATCTATCTATCTACATAAAAACATAAACAAAAACAATTTGATATCAGCCGTATTTCTATGCAAATATTTCGCAGAGAAACTTGAAGCATTAGTTTGAAGCCCCTTAAAACGAGGTTAATTATTTTATTATGTAAGTACAGTTCAATATTTTCTGTCAGTGTTACCTTTTGAGCTGAGAAACGTAGATCTATAGCTATCTATCTATACGTTATAATATAACTTATTTGCGTAAAATATGGTTCATGAGTTGGTGCGCAAAATTATTTTAGCACGAAACACATTTCGCCGAAGAATATTGGCATGCAAATATGAAATTCTAAATTCCATTAAAATAATTCCATATTAATAAAAAGTGTCCAATGATATTATGGATGATTAATTGATTATATATAACATAGGAACACAAAATACACGACAGCTTTTTAATAATAAAATAAAATAGGTAGTATACATAGATTTCAGGGGTCAATCAATCGACGAGGTCGAGGTCGCCACGCGTTAGTTCCGAAATGGATGACGATTCAACACAATATTATGTTTCCCCCGTCCGTATCGCAAAGGGCACGGGAAACTATCTACCTACACATCTACATTTACGTCATAGATTCATGATATGGCCCATATGGCAGGTTAGTAGGCAAATGACAAATATTTGCCGTCAATTCAACAACTTGTCTATCTTATCTATACAAATAAATAAAATTTAAGTGTCTGTTTGTAATGTCAAAATAACAGCTTTTTATCTGATGCATATGAAAGTATAATTATAAGGAACCTATACGAGAACATCTATTTTTAAAACTTTTGTCTGTCTGTCTGTCTGTTTGTTCCGGGTAATCTCCGAAACGGCTGAACCGATTTTGACGGGACTTTCACTGGCAGATAGCTGATGTTATAAGGAGTAACATAGCCTACTTTGAATTTAGAAAAAAAATAGGATTCCGCGGTGACAAACACTTCTTAGTTAAAATCAATGCGGACGAAGTCGCAGGTAACAGGTATCTTATAATATTGAATGTCCTACGGGGGTTAGATTGAAGCAGCATGAAATGTTGACCCCGATACGCGCTCGTTATCTAATAACAAAGCTTGTTTTCTATATTTCTTTTATAAAGAGAATTTAACCCAGTTTCAATGTTCCATAAAATAATTGAATTCTGCTCTAGGTATTTCCGTATCGCGAGGAAGTATTTAGTATGTACTAATATCCAACGAGGTGCAATAAAAAAGTAACCCCTTAACTTAGAACAACTGTGTGGGGATTAACTTACAAGTTACAACACTCGGGCAGAGTGGTTGCAGAGGCGAGGCGATCGCATAAACTATTGCTTATAATATAAAATTCTGCTTCCGGTTGTTACTGTTTGCATAACTGGAAAACTATACGATGGACTGACTTAAAACAGTTACACAACATAGAATTTCTATGTGAAAGTGTTTTTATATAATTTTTATCCTGAAGTTCTTATGGTAAAGAGAAAATAAAAATATCAAACTGAGCCATAGCAAAGCGTGGCCGCGTTTAGCTAAATCATAAATGCGAAAGTACATCGATTTGTTTGTTAAGATTTCTGTCAATTCGCTGAACTGATCTCAATGGAATTTGACCAAAATATAGGTACTAGTATCAAGGATGAACGCAGGATACCTTTTAATTTGTACAATAAGAGAGATAAATAACGATTAATCACGTCGACGTAAGAAATCGTTTTTAGCCGACTTCAAAAAAAGGAGGAGGTTCTCAATTCGACTGTACCCATATTTTTTTTATGTGTATTTACATCATAACTTTTTCTAGGTGATATATGGTTTTCCTAACTAATTCGCAATCCCTTGGTGTGCTAGAGCATCGATCACTTTTTGTAGAGTCGGCAATTAGGTACGTGAGTTACATACCATGGTTGGTGTTACACGTTGCAGTCGTTTATACTCTGCATTTCAACAATTATCTTATGGCCGGACATATATTTGTGCAAGTTTGTTATGAAGGCAAACTATATACAAAAATCTACACGATGATCCTTGAGAAACTGGTCAGTTTCAATGATGTCTAAACAGATCAGCGCCTGATTAGCCATATAGCAAATATTACGGATATCCGTTTCCGAGGGCTCTTGCATGAACAAAATGTAGGTAATTAAGGATGTAAGGTGTTACCATATATATACCTAGGTATTACTTAAAATTGCTCACATTATACTTCAAATTGCTGATATTAATTCTAGTAGTGGCATTTTAATCCAGTCGTCGATATAATTTTCATACAGCCTCGCGCTAGTTTATTTCGGCACTGGTTTTATTTATTTGGATCGCCAACAAATTATACACATTTCTTACATCTAAATAATAGTTTACAGACTTGCTTTGTGCTCATTCACTTACAGGCAACCACATCTAACAAAAATAAAACTTTCGCCACTAAATTAAATAAAAAGCTCTGAACATAAAATTAAAAGTTTTGATTTAGATGATCTCTTAATTAATTACAGATGTAGAATACAGTATACTATACTTATTGTCACTATAGTATGTTTAGGTGTGGTTTAGGTAAGTACTAAAGTTTAAAATCTGGCGGCAAATGTATCTATTTAACTATTAACGTAGGTAACAGGAATATGCTAGTTACCTATTCTTCTTTTAGCTACCTACTAAGAATCATCTTGGACACTGGCGAGTCCAATATGAACTAGAAATCATCATGATCTTATTTTAGTATTTGATCCAATAGACACATAAAAACAACAGTAATTGAACTAAGAGATCAAATTACCTTAAGGACAAATATTTATAAGCCAATAACTAATTAACTATGTACCTATATAAATTTCGACCTGAGATACATAAGGTTGATTTCAAGATAATAATATATTCTCCCACATACACACAACACCATCTAGCTCAAACTAAGCAGAGCTTGTACTATGGGTACTAGACTATGGATAAGTAAACATACTTTTTACATTTTTTTGTAAATACATACATGTTATATATAGAAACACCCAGTCCAAGACAAACATTCATGTTCATGCACACAAATGTTTGACTTGTGCGGGGATCGAACCCGCGACGTCAGGCGTGGCAGTCGTTTACACTAACCACTACGCCATCGAGGCCGTCATCGGCCCAATATAATAATAAATATTAGTTAGCAAAAGCCATTATATTGTGCTCTTTCTAAACATATAATAATCTCTTTTTCTTCTAATAGATTAACAAATGCATAAAGTCAGATCTCTCAAGTTTTTTAATTTAAATTGTTTTAAATCATGGATTATGACTTTATAACAACCACCTATACCTACCTACCTAACTGTACCTACAGTATTTATGAATTTATGCTTAAAATGTTGGTAAAATGATTAGAAGATCGAAGAACATAGACTTCAAGTCTTTATGCTTTTTAATTATTTTACGTGTAAGGCAGGGACTATATCGTCATTCGACTTTAGTCCACACAAGAATTGTTGGTTAAAATAATACGGATTATCAGATAGAACTTTATGCTTATTGAAATTAAATATGTATTTAAGAGCTATTTCACAAAATTACGCAATTGAAGTTTAGGTAAATTCCGACTCGCCGAGCGATCGAGACAGTACGATGCGTCTAGGAGCGTCGTGGTATAGTGCGACCGTGTCTACACTTACGTTTTGAAACTTTTCTTGGTACCTATTGCTTGAATTGTATTAACATATTATCATTAAACATACTTTTGCATTATATAAGTTTTAGTAAGTAGTAAGTTGGAAAACAAATAATTTATACTACTCCCGCCTTAGGACTAAATCCTGTGTCGCGGGGGACTGCCATACCATACGTACCATATTGTTATGCCTCAAAAATGTATTTGTTGTTTAAGTTGTATAAACACAATAAGCATTGAATTCACTAACAAATTGCAGGCATAAATATATATTACTTTGGATTAGTACATACTTCGATCAATAATACACTAGATGTCCGGTAAGCGCTTCAAAAACGAGCCGAAAAATAAGAGCACATATACGGTTGTGCTCTTATTTCAAATTAGTATGATCCAATCATAGCCAACATTAAGACGTAAAAATGCCGCAGTCTGCGTTCAAAAATTGTGCAAATAACCACCGTAACACCGAGATTTTGGAAGGAATATCTTTTTTTCGGTAATTAAGTAAAAACCTAATTAAATAGTTAATATGAATCAATTACCAAATATTATGATTGTTTGACCAGCGTTTGCGAGAACACGCCAACTATTGTTAATTGTTATTACTATTTTTGGCACTTTGTAATTTAGACTTTAAAACATGCGTTTAAGATTAAAATTGTTTTGATATGATTTGAGCAGCGAACAAAGGTCGTAAAAATTAATTGCTTTTTGTAATAGCTTTGTGAATGCAACTTTAAGTATTGGATTTAAGGTTGAATTTGCATTAATGTATATTTATTTCAACTAGAATTCTTAGAATTACCTACACTCACAATTGGCGACAGTTTTAAAGAGGACTTTTGTATGGGATTGTGTATCTAGTCTATTATTGATCGAAGAGTACATAGTATTAAAGGTATTCGTCTTTTAGAATTTTGTATATGAATAAGTTTGGATGTCACCAAAAATAGTTTTTACTGAAACATGTTTTAATAATATACCGACATAGGGGTACAAGACTTATTTAAAACGGTGTACTATTTTTGTCGGCCTAATTGAAAATAAACAATAGTCTTGATACGATTTTATTAGAAACTTTCTTTTGGCTCTCCTATAAACATGTGAAATACAATAACAGACCTAATGCATCACAGGTCGGGAAATATTTGTCTTGCTTATCTAAAATAATCTAAACCAACTGATGAAAACAAATAATCTATATTAATATTATTACCGCAATTACTAAAATATAGTCAGTTAAACAATTTTTCTATTATTGGGTTTACATTTACAAATCTATCATATTTTGATACTTATTATTGCTCATTTTGTTATTTGAACCCTCTGAGGCTTCAGCCATACGCGTATGGCGCGTTTCATCTATACTTCACGCTATCAAATTAGCATGTACCTGTACGTAATTACTTATTGCATACCTACTGCATTCATCGATCATTGAACCTATATGTAGATATTATGTACTTATTAATTCTATGGAATGCATATAGACTACAGACAACCAAGACTAAAGACCTAGTATGTAAAAGAAAAAGGTATGACACCAAAGACAATTAATTAGTTGTCAGTTGTCATTGTCATTGTCAACTTGTCATTCCGTGTCGCTGTTGCGTGTGCTGGATTGTTTATTTTCCTGTTTAAATACAATATTTATGAATTTTAGTGAATAATATGAATCCTCAAAGCAAGTCGACAGCATTATCTGCTGATTTGAATAACTTCATATATGGCGTTTCAAGGAGAAACGCTCAAAATGCGCCTGACTTGACGAAGACTGGTATAAATCTTTTGAAGAACTTCCCGGCCGCAAGAGATGCCGTGTTAGAATACTTCGCCATGGTCTTCCATGACGCTGTGAACGTGTCCATCAGTCAGAGCGACTATGAGGTATGAGTATATACATGATTAAACATCTGCCTTGTACTACATGTTGATGTTTATAATTAGGGTTAGGCTAGTGCGAACGCTTGACTAACTTTTTGTATACATGAATTTCCCATCGTTATAGCCACTATTTCTTATAGCTTATATTTATACCTTTACGGGCATTGACTATAATAGGCATGTCTTTTATTATCAAAACAATGCCAGTAGTTTTGAAGCTCCATTGACAGGGAGAACTAAAAATGAATGTTGGGTCATTTGCTACCACAAAATTCTGCTTGGTCTAGCATAATCATGCCTTGGGTTATGCTTATTATTCTTATACTTAGCAAATTTATTGTAAAATGAATAATAACACAGGTTGCAAATTTTAACTGTTATTTTCCCCTTTTGGATTTGATTGCTGATTTTGGGGTATTTTGGTGCGCTGATTACGTATATGTACTCGGATTTGTCCTATCACCCTCAGTTGTTTTGATAAATCCTTTTGTATGAAATCGGAAAAAAGGTCAACTTTCCTGATTGTTTTTTTTAAATTACAATTAAGAAACAATTACATTACTTTAAAACATTAAAAATACATTCAAGGGACAAGTAATAAATAAATTAAAAATATTAAATACTTTTATGGTATCCTGCTTTTTTTTCACTGAAGCTCCGATTGTGAGATTTTCGCTTGAAATTCTGACTTGGATCATCTCGCTTTAATAGCCAACAATAGTCTGCCATCATTATTTTATTCCACTTTCCCTGATAGCAACGTTCCATTTCCTTCAAATCCTGGTGAAATCTTTCGCCTTGCTCTTCACTTACAACTCCCAAGTTATCAGGCAAGTAGTCCAAATGCGAATTAAGGAAGTGAAGTTTAATGCTCATTGAACATCCCATTTTTCCGAAATTTCTATCATTTTCTTTACAATTTCCTCATAATTTGGACTTTTATGGTTTCCTAGAAAATGCCTCACTACTTCCTTAAACGATTTCCAGGCTTCTAATTCAATTTCACTCAATTTTCACGAACGCATGTGGTACAAACTTTATGTGGGACCCACTGTTTGGCGTCTCACTGTTTGACATCTTGATTGGCGATTGATAGGCCGAAATACATATTATAAACGTTATTTATGAATTCGGTTATAATATTACGCTGCTGTTTTCTCAGCGTAAATTGCCCACAAATTTAGCAAAAATTGTCCGGAGAGTTTAAAAACTTACGCAATGACATTTTTCAAATAAGCGTTATGAAATGCACTGATGTAATGATTTTTTTAAAAACAATGATGGTGCTATTTGTCCAAAAAAATATTAATCTAACCTCATTAACTGTCTTCTCAAGATTTAAGTTAATTTCTATTAAAAAAACACAAGAAATGAGATCTTTAGCAAATTACTTAAAAATCCACCAGTTTTTGATAATAAGGGTATGTCACTTAGTAAATTAAAAGTTTTATTTAACTAAATTTATGAGAACTCATTCATTAATGTCTACTTCAACCATTCAATATGTTTTTTGTTCAATAAGAAATTATTAAAATAAAATATTAATTAATAACTAGGAAGGCTTAGGTAATTTTGGCAAAACTAAAGGATGATTAGTAATTAAAAGTTCTGACGTGATGGAATTTTTTAAATATTTTCCCCGTGGTTAGCGCCCCAATGTCTATCCAAATCCTGAAAGGGGATAACCATTGCAGACCTGTGTAATTAATAGGATTTATAGGACTGTGCTGTGTAAATAGAATTTTATTGTCATTCTAATCTATACTAATATTATAAAGCTGAAGAGTTTGTTTGTTTGTTTGTTTGAACACACTAATCTCAGGAACTATGGGTTCGATTTCGAAAATTTAAAAGGTAATTAACATAAACACTTGGTTGGTGTACTGACCCATAGCCTATATGTAGATGTAGAATTGCTATGCAAATGGCGTAATCAAGTGCCGTACTATGCATATTCTATGCCATAGTTATAATTTTATTGATTTACTATGCATTTGTAAGCTCACTATGATATCTCAGAATCCCCAACATTGGGTATTTGGCAATAGCAATGTAACTGCTCAGATCATGGTACAAACTGATTTGTATACTAAAATGATCTCGGTATTGTTTCAGGCGGACATGGGTAATGGTTCTTTAGAAAGTGTGAGTATGATTGGACCAGAATTGTGTAACCTTGGACAGTCATGGGCACCATTTATTGCTCCATGGTGCATTAGTCTGATCATGGATATCGCCACCAAGAAGTCAAATGTGCCAAGTAAGTATGTTTACTGAGTATTGTAATAATCGTTCTTCTATACCAGCTATACATTGTTCAGTTCAGTGAGTTATAATTTTATTAAAAGATAATATATGTAGTATGACAATATATTGTTTTACTTTTTATTTAAATTAATTAGGTTATCCCAAATCTTAAAAACTAGTAATTTTTAAACCATTTCTAAATAAATAAGATTATATCTGGTAATTGTCAAATAACTGTGAAGAAGCAAAAAGGACATATGATACTATTTGAATCCAGGCATGCAAGGGAAATAGAGACATACCCTCAGTATGGGATATATTGAGGGTATGTCCCTATTCTCTTGCATGCCTGAATTTATAGCTTATGGCCATACATTTGCTTGTAGCAAAGTTTACAATATTAATAGTTTCACCACTAGTTAGTGTACAACCAACTTTGATGTTGTTTCTTAAAAAGTTGTCTTTTGAATGCTCTTTGCTGTTTTGTATGAACTAACATACATAAACAGACATATAGCTAACCTATTGTAATAATATGAATGTTTACACACAGATACAACTCTTCAAAATGCAGACCCAGTCAGAATACTACTAGATATAACTACACAAAACTTGACTTTACTTAACTCTGAGGAGAGAGCCAAATGCATTGACATGATGCTTGGTAAGTTGTTTTTGTTTAACAGTAGATTTGTAGTCACCTGCGATGGCGGGTGTGCTGCGATGGCGGGTGTGGGGTTTGTCAGAATAATAAAAAACCATAGCCTCAGTTAAGCCATCGAAACAGACTATTTTACAAAAGCGGCATATGGTGCCGCTTAAAATCTTATCTATACAAAAAATAAGAAAGCGTGGGTCTTCTTGGCGTTGAACTGGACCAAGTTCTAGGCACCCCATTCAGAGATGCGATCCAAGGTCTCGTCAAGTTCAACGACAAGATCCTGCCTTTTCCCCTCAACCTCGGCCCGTTCGACTCTACGACATCCAAAATATCGCCCATGCACGGTACTGTTGTCCGCATAACAATGTATGTTGCCGAGAGTCAACATAATGATATGCAGAAGAAAGAGCGTAGGGGATAAGACGGAACCCTGAGGCACTCCTGCATTGACCTGCATAAATTTGGAAGCACGACCGTCGTAAATGTCCCGAATACAACTCAATTCAGGTGCATAGTTGAGGGGGCAAGCCATAGGCTTGGAAATAAGAGACTGGTGCCAGACCCTATCGAATGCTTTGGCTATGTCAAGGCTGATAGCCAAGAGCTCGCCGTGTTCGTCCATAGCCTCACCCCAGAGGTATATAACGAACGCTAGAAGATCACCATATAATTTTAATCGCGCTTGTGCCTATTCCGTTTCTTGTCTGCGCCACATCTTACGCCTAAGGGCGGCGCGTTTGTATTGCGGTAAAAATTCCCTGTGTGTTAAACTCTATGTTGTAGGTATTTCAATAACGATTGTTGTTGTAGGTTCGTGGGCTTGTTCGTGGGCAGTGGGATGGGTGGGTAGGGCGGAGCCCGCGCTCGTGGCGCCGCGCGCGCTGCAGCTCGGCGCCGAGGCGGCGCGCGCCGTGCTCGCGCACCTCGCCAACCATCCGCCCGCCACACACCACGTGCGAGTGGCGTTGCTCGACTTGTTCCATGTACGTATAGATACACAGTACAGTGTGTGGTAGGTAGGTAACATCAGTTAACTCATAAACTTTGAAGATCACGTGTGTTACTTCGTGGCTGAAATGATTTTTGTCTTTTGCCTTTGACATCGACGCCAATTTACTGTCTTTTTGTTGTGAATGTTAAATTCACAATTTGCTCAAGGTGTGATTTCTTAAAAAATATATGATTTATGTTAGGTATTTGTTGCAGGAAGCTATTAACGAAGACAGTACCATTGAAAAGAAGAGAGACACGATACCTTATTTACTCACTCTAGCATCTAAATCGGATATAGTGCTGAAAGCTTTGACGCAAGATATCGAGCAAACATGTAAGTAAATAGTTTAGTTAAGTAATTCGAAAACTTAAAATTTCATTTCCGCACACATCACACCGACACACAAACCTGGAGACTGAACTAATATTGCAAATTACAGACGCATCACGCTTCGCGGAGCTCCTATTTCTGGGTGGGCTTACACAATACACACAACACAACCTACCGCTTCCGAGTCGGAATCGTACGGATGGCCTAAGCATTTCGGGATTTTGAACTTCGGGATATGGATCTTCGGGATTTTAACCTTTCGGGCAAATGAACTTTCGGGATTTAAAACTTTCGGCCAAACAATCATTCGGCGTTTAATTTTTCGGGATTTCTTCCATAGGTAATTTAAAATACGGTCTTTTAAATTTCGGTATTGTAATACGTACCCATATAAAAGCTAAGGCTTTCGATTAATAATAAGTAGCGTTAAGCTTCCAAGGATGACGTAGTGTTTAAAGTGATAGCCTCTTCGCCAGCGCCACTGTGTCGAGAGTTATGAGTTCCATACACGGGACAAAACTTTGTGTAATCCATAAATGGTTGTTACGAGTCTGGTCTTTGTGACTGTTGAAGTTTTTCAAAGTCCACGACGGCTTATTTGGTGTAGACGCTATGTATGTTCTTTTATTTGCAGTGACGGACGATGTGGTAGAGCGCCTGTGCGCGCTGTGCGCCGAACAGCGTGCGGCGGTGCCGTGGGTGGAGGTGACGCCGGCCGCGTTAGTGGCGCTATTGCTGCGTGCTGACGTGCGCTGCCTTCTGCTGCTGCTCAAGCACGCGCTCACCAACGTCTTCTGCAGACAGCTACTGGGTGCGTACCACGTTGTGATAGAAGTAGAGCAAATCTTTTTTTTTGCCGGTATCTCCTTATCTTTCTTCTTCAGAGACGTCTATTTTGGGTTGTCGAGAGGTTATCGTTTGCTGGGACAATCAGAATTATTTCCTGAAAACCGACATCCATGTGACTCGTGGTCTACCACGACGTTTTAGAATGGATCTCTGCAAAATGTTGAAGGATGACGTCCAATTGAAATGACTAGACAAAAGTAATCTTAGAAAATCCTTACTTAATATTATAAATTCGAAAGTAACTGTCTGTCTATCTGTCTGTCTGTTACATTTTCACGGATAAACCACTCAATCGATTTAGATTAAATTTGGTACAAATATAGTTTAAAACCTGGGGAAGGACATAGGCAACTTTTTATTGATGTAGGTACCAGGTGGGCGGAGCCGCGCGCAAAAGCTAGTATATTATAAATGAAAAAGTTTGTGAAGACCTTTAGATGTTTGTTAATCCAGCACGCATAAACTGCTGAACAGCTTTGGATAGAATTTGACATATAGATCCAGTCCAAAACCTGGATTAACATATAGGATAGTTTTTACGGGGATAATGCCTTCGTGACACGGCCAGAAACTAGGCTAATAATAATATATTTTCACAGAATATTTGCTTCAGAAGCTAGAGTACGAGAGTCTATACCCTGACAAAACGATACCGTTAATCACGAGCGCCGCCGAAGAAATCAATATAGTCAGAGACAAACTGCTCGATGGCAACCAGCTGGAGAAGTATTCAGTTGCGAGAATACTTATTGTAGTCAGTAAGTACTTCTGATAATTCTTTATAACTATTACTGCGTAAAAAGTATTACTCAGTCACGTATTAGTACGACTAGCAGTACTGCCAGTTACACTTGCTACCTTTGCCATATTAAAATATTGTTACGTGCTGGGTTCGAGGGATAAGATTGTGAACAATATTACCGATTAAAACACCTTTTATTCTAGCACACAATTAAATTTAAAACACAACAAACACTATACTACGCTTTTCCACTGTAACTGCTTCAAACTCCGTAGTATTTTCGCTTTCGTTCGCTTCGATGAATACTTGACCGCTTACGATTGTTAACTGACTCGGCGAGCGCTAGCCTTGCCCTTTTATACGCGGTTAAAGCGTTTCTGGAGTTTTCTAGAAACGCCCGGTATGTAAACAGTACCAAGATTCGAGAATGTTCCAGTGTTATCTCTACTATTATCGTACGAACTACATAGTTCCGTAAGATGTCAATAGATGGCGCTGTAATAAATTATTAGACGGAACTGCCGAATCTTCCCCACAATGTCGAGAGATGGCACTGGGTGTAACAATATTTATTTAGTCCTCATTCTGCAACAAATTTTGATTCTTCTTGCTAAGTTTTCTTGATATAAGCGTACTAAATCAAACATGTCTAAGTAGTCTATTTTTGATTTAAAGCATTGGCATTGAGTTTTCTGTCTGAATCTGGGACTATAACCGTTAAACGGCAATAATATCGGTTCTTATTACGTAAAACTTAAAACCATATTTGGTGAAATATGTATCTTATCTTATGTGGGGGGGGGCCCAGTCAGTGCAGACCGGCGACACTTCGACCCAGTGGGATATTTTGTGTCGACGCTCTCCCAATAACGACTGCCATAGATGTTCATGGCAGCCGGGACCGACGGCTTAACGTGCTCTCCGAGGCACGGAGCAGGCGATAATTGTCAATCATAATTTCGAAAAGTCATATGACTTCCGAAAGTTAAAGGTGCGCGACGTGGGTTCGAATCCGAGATCCTCTGCATTGCATTCTGTTAGTCTCCCCACTGAGCTATCGCTGAATGTAAGTATGTAAATTAAAATACGTATAACTTTCAGGCTACAACTTACCATCGGAATTTGTCACAACTATCAGCTATTTGCTGCAATATGCTCGGGAGGATTCTACCCTAGCGTTGTTGGTCCGCATCATATCTGGTACTATAACCATGCATGTGCCCAGTGACTCTCCAGATATCAGTATGGACACCGAAAGATATCAGAACTTCATTAAAACTGGTGTAGAGTACGCTTTAAGAGATGCCATGTTGTCAGACAATGAAATAAAGAGTTGCTTCATAGATGGAACTATGCCTAAAGATCAGAAAACTTATCTGCATCATTTCTGTTTGAATATCATTAAGCTGTTGAGGTAAGTCGTTGTTTCTCGTATTATAGGTACCTACTTGTAATGTTTATATTGTGATGGTATTTGTATGTCAGCTTCGATTACCATTTTATGTTTGAAATTGGCTATATTGTTTAAAGATTAATTGTCAACAAATCAATTATTATTATGTAATAAATATAAATAAATTCATAATAATAATAATGTCCTCCAGACCGAATTTCGACCACGGCGGCCAGTCTTAACGGGGACTGGCCATCTGCGCAGGAGATATTATAGTGCACAAGTGTGTGCGCAAACTCAAGAGTACTCTCTGTTCCCTAACTCTCATGATCCGAAAACCGCGGGCACAGCTAGTTTAAAATAAAAGTTCATATTAAAAGTTTCTGACACGAAATTTCCAATATTGTAGTGTTATTTGTTGTTAGATGGGAGAATTCAAACCGCGTATCACACTTGCGCACGCGGCCCATCGGTCGCGCGGTGGAAGCGAACCTGTACCGCGTCGGCGGCGCGCTGCAGGAGTACTCGTCACTCCTGCGCATACGCCGCGCCTGCACCATGGCGGCGTTAGACGAGATGCCTACTTGCCATGCACTGGCTGAGGTAACACTATAATAATATTAGCTATACTGCTGGGCATGGGCCTATTCTCAGTGTGTGAAGGGTTAAGCCATAGTCCACCACGCTGGCCCAGTGCGAGTTGGCAGACTTCACGCTTTTTTTATATAAACCTAAGGTGGCAAAAGCAGTCGGCCCACCTGATGGTAAGTGGTCACCGTAGCCTATGGACGCCTGCAACACCAAAGGCATCACTTGCGCGTTGTCGACCCGTTAGAAAAGGAAATGGGAAGGAGAAGGAGCGTGAATGGGGGAAAGGGGTTGATTGGGCCTTCGGCACTCTCACTCACCGAACGAAACATAACAGTAGGAACACTGGTATTTCACGTCGATATTCTGTGAGAGGATAGTCCTCCCCCGGTTGAGCCGGCCCATTCATGCTGAAATCAGCGAGGCTCTACTACTCAAAACTTCTTTTGCTCGCTGCCGTAACGAACTGTTATGCCCGGTCCTCTCTATGCCTAACGCTTACCAGACTCGACTTTTGCCTTACTCAGCACTTTTGGGCCATAGCAACCGTATTCTCATACCTAGGAACTACCCTAGGAACTTGCCAGTCCCAGTCTCTGTCCGATTCCGAGCTGTTCACAATTCACTTGTTAGTTATTTTCTGTTTCTTTAATTAATACTTATAATTCTATTTTCAACGACAAACAAAATCTTTTTTTTTTAAACTTAACTTCAGTCAGAGCGCGTGATCCTATTCCTAACTAATATTATAAAAGCGAAAATGAGTTTCTTTGTTTGTTTGTTACCTTTTCACGCCTAAACCACTGAACCGATCATCCTGAAATTTTGCATATACGTTGTCAGGTGTACAGAAACGGACATGGCGCCACGTGTTTTTCGAATCATGGTTGAATTATATTATTACAAGCAGAGTACGACCCGAATTGATTGTCAAATTCTAAATTAACACGAGCGAAGCCGCGGGCAAAAGCTAGTAGTATCTTAAAAAGGGACGAATGTGTACATATTTTCCCCGTCTCGTTGAGCTTACTGTACTTTATATGGATTTTATCATGGTGAATTTTAATGACAGCTATCTATTTCGTCCTTTGTCGTATTCCTTGCTCACTTTGGCTAATGTATTATATTATTTTGTTTTTTTTTGCAACAGGTTTTGGATAGAGTCGACATGTCCGGCACGAAAGCGCCGCCGCCGAGCGTAGAGGTGATATTGAAAGTTGTGCAAGCGACTGTCAAATATTTCTTCAGATGTTTATATTTAACAGGTGAGAGTATACAAAAAATCTTATAAATTAACTGGGTTTTATTAATTATATTATTTTTATTTTGTTTTAAATGATTAAGTACTACCAGATAATTACATAATTATTTAAAATCCAATTTATTGCATTTGTTTAATCTGTACTAAACTTCAAATGTATTTGAAGGTTGTTTCTATCTTTTTTTTTTTGAGTATGTCAAGAAAAATCTAATATGGCAAAACCATATCTTTTTATAACTAAGACTAAGAAAGTTTATAAGGCTAGTTTAAATGGAACAGTCCCAAGAGGCAGACCTGGGCGAACGTTTTCTGATTACATCGGAGATGTTCTGGACAAAGGCACCTTACCTTAAACCGGGCGAGCGTGAAATGAATTTGATGAAAGTGAAGGAAGCCTGAGAAGTGTGTCAGGATCGTAGCAAATAGAAATCCGTAGTCTCTGCCTACCCCTCTGGGAAACAGGCGTGAATCTATGTATGTATATCTATTTATAAAAGTTTTTGTCTAATCAAATAAATATAATCATAGACATAGGTATAATTTTTTTTAAATATTTCAGTGATCATAATGCTTTGATGCCTTTTTTATGTCACCATCTTTAGACACAATGGAGAAACTCCGTGCGGTAGCGACTGCCAGCCGCTTACTCCGCAAGCTATGCTTACACAGCAAGTTGGCTCGTTCGCTTGCGTTGCGGGAACTGCTAGAGAGCGCCATGTTCCGCGAAGACGCTGCGTTCGGCAGCCGTCCTGTGCGAGCCAACACGCTGACCGGAGCTAAGGACTGGGCCAGCGATGATCTGCTTATACATTTGAATCAGAAACATGTGAGTGATTATGTTCCCTTATATGTAGTAGTAGAAGCAGCGATAGCTCAGTGGGGAGACCAACAAACTGCAATGCAGAGGGTCTCGGGTTCGAACCCACGTCGCGCACCTCTGACTTTCGGAAGTCATATGACTTTTCGAAATTGTGTGCGTATTGATTGACAATTATCGCCTGCTCCGTGCCTCGGAGAGCACGTTAAGCCGTCTGTCCCGGCTGCCATGAATATCTATGGCAGTCGTTATTGGGAAGTCAGTGCCCTCTAATATCCTGACACTAGACTAGCCTTAGAGTATCGTTAGCCTTCGGGTTGCGGAGGTCAGGTGGTAGCCGCTCCTTATAAAAACTGATATCCAGTCAAATCCGGTTAGACCAGAAAAGCCGACACCAAGTGACTTGGGAATAATAAAGTCTAGGGAGAAGAAGAAGACTACGATATATTACAGTTGTTCTAAAGAACTTTTCGACAAACACAGTTATCACTATTGTGTGCCTATTGTACATCTGCTCATTCCTCTCTTTCGTCATGAAATGGTTCGAATATTTAAAAGATATTATTATTGTTTACTGTGAAATTTTGCCGCTCCCTAAAAGTACCGCCACTGCCGCCTCCACTAGGCTACGCCACTGCGTCCTTAATTAGTATAAGTGGCCTGTAGCCTTTCTAATTAAGTTAATAAATAAAACTCGACCGGGGAAGGACTATAGACTCTCACAGAATATAGACGTGAAATACCAGTATTCCTACTGTTGTGTTTCGTTCGGTGAGCGAGTGTGCCGGAGGCCCAATCATCCCCTTTCCGCCATCCCGCTCCTTCTCCTTTCCACTTCCTTTCCTAAAGGGTCGGCAACGCGCAAGTGATACCTCTGGTGTTGCAGTCGTCTATAGGCTACGATGACCACTACCATCAGGTGGGCGGTATGCTGGATTGCCACCATAGTGGCACAAAACAAAATTAAAAAAAAAAAGTAATAACGGTGGTAAATATAAATAGTCCTGCTGGTGGTATGGAGTTGTAACCTATGATTGCTGACAATAACAAGGTTATCTCGATAGAAGGATTAAGATGTAACCATTAGGCTTGTTGTATGCTTGTTTGACAACACAATAATCTAGCAACTCAAAACAAACCAAGATGAGAGATATTGACATTCGCCGTGCACAATGATAAAGATACTCCATACAATATAGAATCTGGCAAGCGAAGTTACACTATAAACTTACTATAGGTATATAAAGGGTTTTCCCATAAAGGAGGGTAGATGTTGAAATTAAATAAAACAAGCTGTGTGTGTGGTATAAACAACATTATTTTTTTATTTGAATGGCCTGTATATACCTATGCCATTTAATGTAGAATATGACATCGTTCAAATCCCCGCCTCGGCTTCTTACAGTGGCACGGATCCGAGTGCTCCAATTTTCAATTACCCTGCCAGACCCCGCGCGCGCGCTAATGTAAACAACAACAAACCCCACGTGACGCGGCGCCCGCCACTTGAAGGCCACTTAGCGTCATACGACACGGCTCACAGATGTTTATAATTTGGAACCCAAAGTTATGATAACATCGCTTGTGTTTCTTAGGAGTATACATTGTTCGCTACGACAAGTGGAATGAATCATCGCATTTACGTGTCTATTTTAGTTTATACGTCTGCTTACTCTTGCGCATCGATCCGGCTGAATTTGTGCGATGGCTACATATCTCCATGTAAGCCTGCCAAAAAGCCGGGTATTTTCGTAACGGTGAATGTTAGAGAAATGTTTATAATACGCGCAATAACTATATACACGTAAAATGATATTTATTTATATTGTATTCTTCTATTATAGGGTCCAATAACCCAGCTAACACAGAGTCACACCTCAGTGTTCCACGCCGGCATCATCGGCAAGGGTGTCCGCAAGCACAGCGAGATGGACGCGAACGACATCCCGCCGATACTGACCACCAACAACGAGCTGCTGATGGGAGCGCTCATGTCTTGCATGGTAAGCGTAAGTAGACCGTCTTATTTCATTTGCCTTCATTTTGTATCTTTGCTTTGTTTTAAAATTGTTTCTTTATTTTTATACCTATTCGCGATTGAAAAGAGTGGCCATGAGTTTCTGGCCTGCTACTTCTCATGAAAGCTCTACTCCTCGAACAGGCTTTTTTTCAGTGCAAAATTTTTATTTCCTCCTATTTATATTTTTTTTTATCAATATAATAGTGAATTGACGTGTCCAAGAATTATTTGCACATTTTTATGGAAATAAAGATTTTTGACTTTGACTTTGACTATTGCCTCTGTTGTCCTCATAAATCGTAATAGAAGAGAGAGCAGATCTGGGTTTAGATCTGGATTTAATTTAAGCCGGATAAATCGTTGATGAATTGATCACAGAGCAATTTCAGATACACAGAGTATTTAAAACCGTGTTAAAAATTATGAAAATGTAGATGGGCTTTACAGCTACCTAGCTTTATGTTATAACTAGATGTGCCCGCGGTTTCACCCAGGTTTATGATTACTGCGCCTCCCCTGTGGGTCGTAGCGTGATGTTATATAGCCCATAGCCTTCCTCGATAAATGAGTTAGAAGAATTTTCAATTCGGACCAGTAATTCCTGAGATTAGCGCGTTCAAACAAACAAACTCTTCAGCTTTATAATATTAGTTTAGATGTTATATTGTAATTTCCTTTTAGATATGGGTTACAGCCACTATTATTTTTTTATTTTGCTCTTCAAAATGACCACACTCCACCTGATGGTAAGCAGTCGTGTGGTCTAAGAGCAGTGGCCTCCACATCGCCCCCACAGTAGCCGAGGCGATGTTGAGGTCTCTACTTTGACGGCCTGAGAAGATGCTTTTTCACGCCCCGCTTAAAGAACCCAGGATTTAAGGAAGAAGGAAACACGTGCCTTGGCAGAGAATTCCATGCCTTGGTCGTTCGGCAGAGATATGAGGACCCAAACTTTTTGGTACGCGCTCTAATCGACTCTACCGTGTAAGGATGGCATCTGAGCCCAGCACGCGTTGTTCTAGATAGGAAAGGGGAGGGCGGGATAAGGTGGAATAACTCTTCAGAGCACTCCCCGTGGTATATTCTGTAGAAACATGCCAATGAGGCAATGTCTCTACGGAGTTGCAGAGGTTCTAGTGAACTCGTGACCTCTGGATCTCCGATGATACGGACAGCCCGCCGCTGTAACCGGTCGAGAGCGTCCAGCAAGTACTGCGCGGAGCCATCCCAAAGATGAGAACAGTACTCCACGCAAGGGCGCACTTGTGCCTTATACAATAGGCACAGTTGCCCAGGCGTGAAGAACCGCCTCACCCTGTTCAGAACTCCGAGTTTTCGCGAAGCTTGCTTAATGACGCTCTCGATATAGGTTTTCTGGTTAAGGGAGCGGCAAAGATCCATACCTAAGATGGAGAGACTGTCACGTATCACCAGTGGAGTGTTCTTCAGCGAAGGGAGGGGAAGGAACGGAGACTTTTTTGTTGAGAACGCGCATGCCTGGGTCTTCTTGGCGTTGAACTCGACCAAGTTCTTGGCACCCCATTCATAGATGCGGTCCAAGGTCCGGTCAAGTTCAACGACAAGATTCTGCCTTTTCCCCTCAACCTCAGCCTGTTTGGCCCCAGGATGTCCGAGATATCGCCCATGCACGGTACTGTCGTCCGCATAACAATGTATGTTGCCGAGATTCAACATATCATTGATATGCAGAAGAAAGAGCGTAGGGGATAAGACAGAACCCTGAGGCACTCCTGCATTGACCTGCATAAATTTGGAAGCGCGACCGTCGCAAAGGACCCGAATACGACGCTTCTGCAGGAAACTTGCAATCCAGGTGCACAGTTGAGGGGGCAAGCCATAGGCCGGAAGCTTGGAAAGAAGAGACCGGTGCCAGACTCTGTCGAAAGCTTTGGCTATGTCAAGGCTGATAGCCAAAGACTCGCCGTGCTTGTCCATAGCCTCACCCCAGAGGTGCGTGACGAACGCTAGAAGATCACCCGTTGATCGTTTAGACCGAAAGCCGTATTGGCGATCATTGATCAACGATTGATCTTCCAGGTAGCGGACAATTTGGGTGTTTATAATCCGCTCGAACACCTTGGAAAGCACCGAGGTGATAGCTATGGGTCGATAGTTGCTTGGCTCGGAACGGTCCCCCTTTTTGGGAATCGGTTGAACGTTCGCTTCCTTCCAAGCCTCAGGCACAATGCCTGCGACGTAAGACGTCCGGTATAGGCGCGTAAGTGTGGGAGACAACTCCGCTGCACATTTTTTAAGAACCACAGCTGGGATGCCGTCAGGTCCACTTGCTTTCCGAACATCGAGAGACTGCAGTATCGCACGAACGGTTCGTTGCCTGATACATATATGATAGGCATGGTGTAGCCGCAGTTGGCAATGTTAGGCGGCTGCGAACCGCAGTCATCGATTCGGGAGTTGGCCGCAAAGAGATTTGCAAGCAGATCTGCTTTCTCCTGCGGCCGATGAGCCAGTGATCCATTCGGATACCTCAGAGGGGGCAGCATGGTCTGGCAGAAGTTGGACTGCACGGCTTTGGCCAGGCGCCAATAGCTACGACTGCCCGTAGGATGCGCCATTAGTTCCTGGCCGAACCGTGCGACGCGCTGGGCATCCGCTCTTAAGTATGCCCTCTTGCAGACCTTTGTGGCTTGGTTGAACGCTGCTTTCAGGTGATCCACGTTAGGGTCGTGGAGAGTGCGAGCCCTGGTTCAAGCGCGATACGCTGTCTGTTTGCGTTCAACAGCATCGGCGCATTCACGCCCGAACCAGGGCCTTTTCCTGCCGCCGCTCGTGAAATCACTGTATGGAATATAATATTCCATACCCAGGATGATTTCACCAGCGACAGCAGTAGCGCTCTCTGATGGATCCCTGTTCTCAAAGCAGCGTTGAGCCCAAGGGATGGATGCGAAGTATTCCTGCATTCCATCCCAGTCTGCTGACGAGTAGTGCCACAGTCGTCGTCTTGCCTCCTCGGGACGTGGGGGCGTAACAACAACAGCTGTGGCACAAACCAGACAGTGGTCTGAGGTGCCCAAAGGAGCACGAATCGACACACTGTACCGGTTCGGGTTACTCGTCAGCAGCAGATCGAGCAGAGAGGGCGCCTGACCTGCAATATCTAGTATCCGGGTGGGCTGGAGTACCAGTTGAGACAGGTCATGCGTGAGAGCGAACGCATGGGCAGTTCGTCCCGCGTGGTCTGTTTTGGGAGAACCCAACCAGGTCTCATGGTGGGCATTGAAATCTCCCAAGAACACCAACTCAGCGTTCGGAAACCGCTCCTGCGCGTCGTCTGCCGCTTGACTCAGGTAATTGAAGAGTCGAGTTGTCTCAGCGTCTCCTGAATGGGATCGGTAGAGGCACATGTAGATTTGGCTGAAAGAGCCATGATCTACGTGTACCCAAAGGACAGAGAAGGAAGGGTCCTCTAGGCATTGTAGACGGCGACAGCAAATATCCGCCCTAACAAACAAGCATACCCCGGCTTTCGCGAGGAAACACTCCTCTAGCACGTAGCCGGGATATTGCAGGTATTTCGTGTCTGCAGGACGGCGTATTTGTGTCTCCGTTAGAAAAAACATTGCCGGCCGAGCCGTCTCCAGGTGGTGATGGACGGCATTAAGGTTAGCGTGGAGTCCTCTGATGTTAATAAACTCCACGACACAGGAAGCAGCAGTGGGGTTACGGCGATTGGCTGCTGTTGAACGACAATGCTTTGTTCGTACTGCCATAGAGTGAAAGGAAGGGGAAGCGTGAAAAAAAGAGGCGGCTATTCTCGCAGCAAAGTGGGGCAACGCGCAGAGCAAGTTTTGTCATATAACTGTATGGTATGGCGATAGCCGATCCGACGGACGGAAGGACCCCCGTACCCTCCCGAAAGTGGTCGCCGGGACCCACCCTCCGGTCACCATCCGGCACGACGAGCCACCTCGAGATTATGCGCGGCATGATAAGGCAGCTAACCTAGTTGGTTAGACTCGGTTGGGCCTCTGGACTATACCGCGGGCGGCCAGCAGAGCACCGTTTCTACGGCTCTCCCTGGCCGCCGGGTCGACTCGCGCCACCCACACAATGACTCTAATGATGCTCTGCAGGTCCCTCATAAGCTGCGAGAATCGTCACCTCATGCTTAGGCCTCCGGCGCTCTCATTCACCGAACGAAACACAGCAGTGAAACACTGTTGTTTCACGTCGATTTTCTGTGAGAGGGTAGTACTTCCCCGGTCGAGCCGGCCCATTCCTGCTGTAACCAGCTTGGCTCTACTACTCAAACTTTTAATATCTTTGATTACTTATATTTAATCAGTTAATTAAATCGATTATGTTGCAATCGACTAATATTTAATGTTTTAAAGAATTAGCTCGACTAACTATACTTTATTTTGACTACGCAAAAATGGGCTAATTACTAAAAATGTAATGGACCTATTTTACGGATCGTAACAATAATAACTTACTATGAATTCGCATATATTTTTTTATTAATAAAAGTGTTAAAATCCTTATGTTTCAGGACGGTAACAGTGGTGTGGTCGAGGGTGCCACATCTATTTCCTTACTATTAGTCGAGTTGGTGTCCCCGGACGTTATGTATAATGGACTACCTTGGCCCGATGAAGATTTCACTAAGGTCAGTTTTTACTATAATTACTTTTATACTTTATAAAATGTTACAGTTAATTTATGCTGCTAGTCTTCTGGGCACGTTGCCAATTGACGACGATGCGGAGGAATATTATGACGCTTTTTAATTTTGTTGTTTTATTTTTCTCTTTAGTTAATGTCTTGTAAATAATTTGTGTATATACTATGTTAATTATTTGTTTAGTTAATTTATTATTGTACGTATTTTTGTTGCGTCATTGCGAAACAAAGGCTTCTTTTTTTTATTATAATTATATCGACCCCTCGAGGATACAATATAGTAATAGCCAAAAATCTTTTTCAGAAGAACCAGAAAAAAAAAGCTCGTTTTACTTTTCTATTCATTTTTTGTTTTGAGTGATATAGTAAATCAACTAAAATAGGTGAACATTGTTTTTTTATAGCACTTTTGGCTCGTTGAAGTATTATATACAACACTTTTTTTATTAATTTGTTTATGCATAGGTATTTTCTGGGTAATAAAACCATTTTCTTGCGAATATCAGCATTTAAAATACACACGTCGATGCAGCTCGAAAACCTGAATAAGATTACAGCAATAACTCATTTTCTCCAAAATGGCTTTAACACCATTTTATTCTCGAATGGTCGTTATGGTAACGTGAAAAAATAACATACAAAATTAGAGTGTGTGCGTGTGCGTGTGTGTGTGTGTTGTGTATGCGTGTGCGTGTACGTGTAGTGTGCGTGCGCGTGTGGTGTGTGCGCGTGCATGTGTATACAAGTTTACTTTGAGTGGACTTTCAACGCTTATTACTGAACGATTTTTAATATATCTTCCGTGCTATCATAATCTAGTTCAAGTAACCAATTGGCAATTTTCTTTTGCAACAATAGTTAGACAAGTGGGCTATATTATATCATGTTGCAGATTAAGTTTTCTATATATGAAGGGTCCCATAAAATTGTATGATCTAATAGCAATTGATTTGTTACATGTTTAATTTAAATAATAATGAAGGATCATCCGCAAACGGTACTATCTCATGTTTATCCCTCACGAGGTGGGTTAAGTCTTAATGTAAACCAAAAACAAGAACGGGCCAAGGATTAAACCCTGATGAACCCTCATTTTGACCACAGACCTCGGCGATCGCTTACCATTAAAGTCAACTTTCTGAATCCTGTTACTCAAATAGGATGTAAGAGGATTCAGTGCTGAATTTTTGACTCCATAGTGACGTAGTTGCCTGATTAATGTTTCACGAAGTACACAGTCAAAAGCCTTTGACAAATCACAAAAAATACCTAGCACATCTCGTGGTTCCTCCCAGGCGTCAAAAATATGTTTTACAAGCTCAACACCGGCGTCAGTTGTGGAGCGAATTAATATATTACCTTATACCTTATAAAACCAAATTAATATATTACCATTATTAAAAAAATTACAATGAATTCAAAATAATCTTAACAAAATTTTTACTAAATTTAGACAACATAGAAATAGGTCTGAAATTGGTTGGGTCTGATGTGTTAACTGTTTTAAAGAGAGGTATTATTTTTCCTTCATTATATCAGGAAATTTGCACTCACTGATCGGTAAACGATTAGCGAGTTTAAGCAACGTTGGGTGCGGTCAGTCTATAGATGGGTGACCGCTTAGTGGTATTTCATCTGAGCGTCTCCGTGCTTCGGAGGGCACGTAAAAAGTCGGTCCCGGTTGTTGTCAAATTGACAACTGTCGTGCCATGTCAGAGGCGTACGTATGGGCGGCTTGAACAACTCGTGGACGACAGGTTGGCCACTAACCACACGAAAAGAAAAGGAAAGATCAGGAAATACACCAAAATCTATGCATTAATTAAACATTAAGGCTAGTCTGTATGTTGCTAAAGTAATCATAGATTTTGTAATTGTAATTACCCTAGAAGTATGTATTTTACCCCAGAGATATTTATATTTTGTTTGTGCTACGCCTTGGTACAACAATCTTTGCCTACAATTATTGAACAAATAACAATAATAATTGGCTACAATAATAATAATAAATAATTTAATTACCTTACTATAATAAACCTTTAACGTTCATAATGTTATTTGTGTCATACATATATTTTGTCTTTCACAAGTTTCATTGTAATGATAATTATTAATTATTTCTTAGGTTATTTTGTTAATAATTGAGAATTATATACCTTACAAATATATGTTTTACTATATTCTGTTTACTTAACTGCGGACAATGAATGATGAGTAAAATTATAGCTCGTTAAGATATAATAATTGTAGCAGTTTCTATGTAATTTCTAACTCTTTCGCTGCATTAAATCGAATGAATTGATTAGGTAATTAATTGATTTACAATTGGGCTTCACTAAAATGTTTATGGTCATGTCAATGATCTGTTTGTTTACCTTTTTATTGAATTGATTTGGAATGAAGTATAACATGGTAACGTTGTGTGTTGTATTGCAGCAAGTGAGTATAGAGCGTGAGTTGTACATGCGCGGCGCGCTGGAGAGTTGCGCGGTTGCGCGCGCGGCGTTGCGTCGCGCCGCGGCCGCCCGCCCGTCGCTGTGCCTCGCGTCTGCGCTATTGCGAGCTACCGCCGCCACGCTTTTACATCGCTTGAGAGCTTATCTAGGTAAGTTATGGGTGACGCCATTCTACTAATAAAGTGAGATTGTAGGGGTAATTGAGAAGTGTTGTTGTGGGTGTCCAAGTAAAATAAGTCTTGATAGATATGGATGTATATTTACTGGTACCAGTTATAAATAATACATATTGAGCTACGACCTAACTGAGTGGTCGCGGGGAGACGACTGCCACGCGGCGCTATTGCATACTTGCGCCTGACTATATAAAACTAATGCGTCAGCAGTGTCGCTACAGAGATAAAAAGTCTTTGATGGGAATTCGCTAGCGATACATCGATTGGGATGTATTTTTATATTTAATTATAAGTAAATAATCATAATTATTTATAAAAATCTGTAATAAATGGAACTCTATAATGTGAACTATTGTAAAATACTTTTACGTCAATAAATGATTATTATTATTATGTTTCTCTTATCACAGATATTTTCTAAGATATTTTATTAGAAAAATACCTGGCCCTTTGGGAGGCTTATAGTCACCGTCACGTAAAAAGAACGCTGGCCGTTAACCTGCGCACTGAGCGATTTATCGATCAAATTGGCGGTATGAAGGCGCGGGACGGGGGGACGGTCCGGGCAGTAAAGTCCGTCTCTCGAAAGAAGTCCCACGGCAATAAGTGGAACTAATTATGAGATCGACCATGTTGTCATCGTTTGTCAATTGTCATGTTGAATGTGGCGCCGCGTCTGCGAGACTTCTTTCATGAGACGGACTTTATGTCTATGCGCGCACGCTATTGGTTCCTCAGTTGACCCATGCGCAGACACATCCCCTCCACTGTCGCTCAGCGTCCTAATTACGTGACGGGACCTGTACACGAAGACAGGTCCAACGTAAAGAGGATAAATGATTATTATTATTATAATTAATCGGGATAAAAATCACTGGATATCTCAAACTCTACCTTTCATTTTGCTTATCTTGAAATTATAGTTATTTTTAGCATTTTTTTTTATACAACTAAAGTGGCAAACATACATACGGCCCACCTGATGGTAAGTGGTCACCGTAGCCTATGGACGCCTGCAACACCAGAGGCATCACTTGCGCGTACTCGACCCTTCAGGAAAGGAAGTGGGAAGGAGAAGGAGCGGGAAAGGGGGTGATTGGGCCTCCGGCACTCTCACTCACCGAACGAAACACAACAGTAGGAATACTGGTATTTCACGTCGATATTCTGTGAGAGGGTAGTACTTCCGCGGTCGAGCCGGCCCATTCATGCTGAAATCAGCGAGGCTCTACTATAAAACATTAATAAAATGACATTAATTTAATTGTTTACCTATTTACTTGTCTAATATATACCTGGATTGACGCCCTTTTAGATCGCCACACTCAATCTGCAGAAATGGTGAGGGAACGAGTAGCACTAACTGAACTATTATCTACTATGACGTTGGGACAGTTACTACCGCATCCACTCAGCCATATGCTTGAGTTAGCGCCTGAACTTACAGCCAGTGAGGTACGTTTTCTTTAATTGTCATTATTTATTACTACAATAAAAAATAGAAATTCAAATGTAATACAGTACTAGAGTTGAAAATGCCGAAAATAACAATTTGTTTTTTCACGAAAAAAAACAAATTGTGTTTTTCCGTTTTTTCGCATGTTACATAGAAAAATTAACAGAAGGAATCCTTTGGAAAGAAACTGGATTCTTTCGAATGTTTCACTTGATGTTTTGAAAAGTTGAAAAAAAACAAGTTTTTTTCATTTTACTCTACAATTTATCGGTACGTAGGTATTATTATGGAAAGAGTTAAAGCATAGAATATCCTAAGTTAAATCCCGTACTTATAGTAAGTACGGATTTGAAAAATAAAAACATGAAAAGTTTCCCGTTTCTTTCAATATTTTGGTTTTTTTTTCGATTTTATTGGAAAAAACCATGAAATATATACTGGCAAATTTTCTTGAAACTTTCGAATGAAACATTAAAAAAAACAACAGATTTGGAAAGAAACATTTTTCAATGCTATACAGTACCAGCGAAAACAGATGAATTATGTATTCCGTTTGACTTTACTCAAAACTTCTGTATGCACCTACATACATAATAATATGTAATAGCTGACCCGCACAACTTCGTCTGCGTCACATAAGAGAATTTGCCCCGTTTCTGCAACATTTCTCATTGATGCGCCGCTCCTATTGGTCGTAGCGTGATGTTATATAGCTTATAGCCTTTCTCGATAAATGGGCTATTCAACACTAAAATAATTTTTCAATTCGAACCTGTAGTTCCTGAGATTAGCGCGTTCAACCAAACAAACTCTTCAGCTTTATAATACTAAATAGATTTAATTCGTTGTTTTAGATGAGACATCTGTGTTTAGGTAACTTGTCATTAAAAACTAAGGATAGCTCTGATTGACAGACTATTCTTTAAATTTGGCGAAGTATTTGCATGAACACAAGGCAGGGAAGGGATTAAAGCGAAATGTAATAATAATAATAATAATATTCTATCGCATACACACAACACCATCTAGCCCAAAACTAAGCAGAGCTTGTACTATGGGTACTAGACAATGGATAAACATACATGATATATACTTTTTTTTGTAAATACATACATATTATACATAGAAACACCCAGACCAAGACAAACATCCATGTTCATGCACACAAATGTTTGACTTGTGCGGGAATCGAACACGCGACCTCAGGCATGGCAGTCAGTTACACTAACCACTACGCCATCGAGGCCGTTTATGTGAAGCCATATTTATTGATTTTTTGTTATATTACAGATTGTGCAAGTTCTACGCGATTGTTTATGGAACTATACCAGAGACCATGTGCCTTCACCCGCATTGTTTACTTGCGACGCGACAGGTAATTATTATTTAGTCGTTATAATATTTTATTTTATTGATAGAGGACAGCGGCTTCTCCAATTAAATCTAGAATTGCGCTCACACCTGGAGTCTGAGACTGGTAAATATTATAATTTTTGGATAAACCACCTTGTGTATGTTTGAAGTGAAAACTTCTTTAGGCGCCTTGAACACTTTTTGGGTGAACAAAAATCGTGGAACTCGCGTCTTCGTCACCGAACGCTTTCCATTTTTGAATTATTTTTGGTTTATATAGATAGGTTTTTATGATCAAGGATTAAAGGTTTTACTTTTATCAGTCCCCAAAAACTGCTCCAATTTATATATTGAGAAGCTGATGTTACATTATATAATAATGCATGTTGTGACGCCAACATGTAGTCGACGAAATGCACAACATTTAGTCGGTTTTTACAGTTTAATTTAGTTATATAGCAAACATTTAAAACTCCCAGGTGTCCAAATCAGTATCACTACATATTATATAACAAAGTGACCTGCCGTGCCCTGCGGCGTCTGTCTGTTATACGTAGAGTAGTAGTGAGACCAGGGTTGCCAACCGTAGAACTTTATTTCTCGTACAGAAGCAAACAAAATCCTCCCATTTTGGATCTCAAACCTCGTACATTCTAGAGAATTAAAAAGATCAGCCCGCCTACCATGCTAGGTTCAGTTCAAAAGTTTCTATAAAAAAAAAAGGTCAGCCCGTAGAGATTTGATCTTATTATTTTTATTTTCACTATATCAAAATCTCGTACTAGGTATGGGATACCGCAAATCTCGTATTTGTACGAGGAACCTCGTATGGTTGGCAACCTTGAGTGAGACTTCATTTATATAATGTACATAACAACAAAACTTTTGGCCTCTCTTGAAGTTTATATCAAAAGCAATAGCGCAGTCACTGCCGTCATAAGAAAAAAAGACGTATCCGCCAAAAAAAAAATCATTCTTTATAAATATGCTGGCAGATTTGTCTTGTTTTACTGATTCCAAATATGTAAACATCTTAATAATATTTTTTTTTTGAGTAGTAGAGCCTCGCTGATTTCAGCATGAATGGGCCGGCTCAACCGGGGAAGGACTACCCTCTCAAAGATTATCGACGTGAAATAGCAGTATTCCTATTGTTGTGTTTCGTTCGGTGAATGAGAGTGTCGGAGGCCCAATCGCCCTCTTTCCCCATTCCGGCTCCTTCTCCTTCCCACTTCGTTTCCTAAAGGGTCGGCAACGCGCAAGTGATGCCTCTGGTGTTGCAGGCGCCTATAGGCCACGGTGACCACTTACCATCAGGTGGTATGCTTGTTTGCCACCTTAGCTGTATAAAAAATAATAAATAAAAAAAATAAAATAATTTATTACCAAAAGAGTACAATATTTCACATAGAATCCATTGGCCCCACACTAGGCAAGCCTGTCCTGTGGATGCCTTATTCCGATTACAATAATTCAAATTGAAATACAATTTGGTTCGGATTTCTAGACTCCCGTCAGGAGTCAGTGTTAGACCAGCGTAGTCAATTTATTTTATTACAGCGTGTATGATAATTTGTTTACAGGTCTTCATTGGCGCGATCCGTCGTCATGCAAGCCTCCTGCCACGTACACAGACACCCTCAGATTGATCATACAGAAGAGAATCTCCAAACTTGGACACATGTACCCAATAATGTTTCTAAACCTTGAAAAAGAAACCTGAATGTTACTAGAGATACCGAGCTATTGTATATATGTAAATAATATAGACTAAGCGAAGAAATAAAGTGCCTATTTACCTACAACTTATTGATATTATTTGTGTTTATCCTAGCTTCCTATAATCCTATCCTACTAATATTATAAACTAGATGTTCCCGCGATTTCGCCCGCGTTTATCGTTATTGTGCCGTCCCAGTGGGTCGTAGCCTTCCTCGATAAATAGGCTATCCAACACTGAAAGAATTTTTCAAATCGAACCAGTAATAATCACGCAGAATAAACCAGGAGAAACATCGTTTGTACTATGTCTGTAATGGGTAATTATTTTGCTGCGATGTTATTTTAAAACTGCTATCTCTCCTAAGATATTCATTGAAATCGAATGATGTAAAGGGCAATTTTGTTTTAAATTAAATACTTGTGATGAATAACGTATTTATTTGGATAAGGATTAATATCATGTTTATAAAAATACCTTTGCAAATAATGCATTATTTTAGAACAAATTTCGTTAGCATAAAAATGGTTATAGTGAGCCAACATTAAAAGATAGACATATGCTGTCGCGGACTTTTTTTTAGAACTTTTAAAGCGGACCAATTCTGTCATACATGATTTTTGCGAAACTTTAACTGTTTACGCAGCGCACGCAGCGGAAGCTCTCAAAAGGAAAAAATACTCTCCGATTTTGAAACATTCTTCATTGGTGCTCCGCTCCTATTGATCTTAGCGTGATGATATATAGCCTATAGCCTTCCTCGATAAATGGGCTATCTAACACGGAAAGAATTTTTCAAATCGGACCAGTAGTTCCTGAGATTAGCGCGTTCAAGTAAACAAACAAACAAACTTCAGCTTTATAATATTAGTATAGATACTAATATTATAAAGCTGAAGAGTTTGTTTGTTTGTTTGAACGTGCTAATCTCAGAAACTACTGGTTCGATTTGAAAAATTCCTTTATTGTTGGATAGCCTATTTATCGAGGAAGGTTATAGGCTATATAGCATCACGCTACGACCCACGGGGGCGGCGCAGTAACGGTAAGCGCGGGTGAAACCGCGGGCACATCTAGTGTATATTATGTAAGTATTTACAAAAAAAAAGTATAATATGTATGTTTGTCCATTGTCTAGTACCCATAGTACAAGCTCTGCTTAGTTTGGGCTAGATGGTGTTGTGTGTATGTGATAGAATATTTAAAAATAATAATCTATATACATTACCCAACCGTCAGAGCAGTGAACATTCCGCGCCATATCATAATGCTTACGTTATCGCCGCGTGGTACTTGAGACACCTTATCGCGCATTCTTTGGACGTTGAATGAAACCAAACGTACTTCTGAGAAGCTAATGATGTAAGCTTTATTGTATAACTAGATGTTCCCGCGGTTTCATCCGCGTTTATCGTTACTGCGCCGCCCCCGTGGGTCGTAGCGTGATGTTATATAGACTATAGCCTTCCTCGATAAATAGGCTATCCAACACTAAAATAATTTTTCAAATCGAACCATAAGTTCAGATTAGCGCGTTCAAACAAACAAACAAACTCTTCAGCTTTATTATATTAGTAAGATATGAACACGACCATTTCCGTTACATTAATTAAACTTTATTGTATAACTGACCCGCGCATCGTCTTCTTCACATAAGAGAACTTTCCACGTTTATGTAACATTTTCCATTGTTACTCCGCTCCTATTGGTCGTAGCGTGATGTTATATAGCCTATAGCGTTCTTCTATAAATAGGCTATCCAACACTAAAATAATTTTCAATTCGGGCCAGTAGTTCCTGTGATTAGCGCGTTCAAACAAACAAACTCTTCAGCTTTCAAAATCAAAATCAAAATCATATTTATTTGCAGAAATACTGTGACAAATGGTGTTACAAATGATGGCATTAAAGGTGCAAGTATTTGGACCATAGTAGTGGCATGCAAACATTGATAAAAGTATAATAAATTAATTATGTAAAGTCGAAAAATAAGTCATTTTATATCAAAATTCAGAAAAATTAAATACAATGTCATATAATTAAAATATAGTCAATTGTAGAATAAAAATAGCAATTAATGGATGAATAATTAATAGATGTCCGGCTATTATAACCAAAGCAAAAGAATAAATTGTAAATTAAATTAAAATTGTATAATAATATAAATTTGTTTAAATGTCATTGTATAATTTGTCATTTAGATAATTAGTAACCGTATAATAGCATTTATTTATTAAATATTCATTTAATTTTTTCTTGAACAAATTAGACTCAGATTCTTTAATTGTTTTAGGCAGTTTGTTGTAAATAAGAGATGCCATATGAAATATGCTCTTATGCATCAGAGCAGTTTTAGTTTTAGGTATACAAAGCCGATACACATCTCTTTGGCGTCTGTTGTAAAAATCTGACGCTAACATAAACAGAGTTGGATTACATTTGACAAATACAGCTACTTCGAATATATATAAGCAGGGTAGAGTTAAAAGTTTATGTTCTATAAAATACGGGCGACAGCTATCCGTCGTTTTTAAGGCAAACATAGCTCTAATACATCTCTTCTGCATTTTAAAGATAATATCTTTATTTGTTGAATTTCCCCAGAAAATTATACCGTACCTTAGTAACGAAACGACCAGACCATGGTATGCAGTAACAACAGAACTTACATTTGTTATTTGAGCCAGCTCATGTAGTGCGTAAACAGACTTACTGACTTTTTTGCAAAGTGCATCAATATGTGGTTTCCATGTAAGCTTATTGTCGATTATTAGCCCAAGGAAGTTTGTAGTTTGAGTCTCACGTACTGATTGATTACCATGACAAATATTTAAATTAGTCTGAGCCGTACGTTGACTGAAAGTCATTAGGGTAGTTTTGCCAATATTAATTCGTAAATTATTTGCATCTAACCATTTAATGACATCATCTAAAGTGTTTTTTATATCTTGTTCGTAAGTATCAGTGTTACTACATTTTATTGTAACTGTGCTATCATCTGCAAATAGCGTTATTGGGTTAGATGTGGCTTTTGGGAGGTCATTAATATACAAGAGGAATAGAAGTGGCCCCAGGATACTTCCTTGTGGGACACCGAACATTGTTTGGCGATGTTTGGACACGTAAGAAACTTCCTTTTTAGTGTTTACATCAACTTTATCCAGTTTTGTATACTGCGAGCGGTTTTTGAGATATGATTCGAAGAGTTTAAGAATGTTACCTCTTATGCCGTACCTCTCAAGCTTGGTCAACAATATTTCATGGTCCACATAGTCAAACGTTTGGGTCATATCCATGAATATTGCGCATATGGGTATACGATTATCTACATTAGACATCACGACTTTTAAGAAATCGTAAATTGCCATAGTTGTAGACTTATTACGCCTAAATCCCTTTTGCTCTTGTACTAGAATTGCTTGCTTTTCTAAATAATTATAAAGAGCCTCATAAATATATTTTTCAAATATTTTTGAGAATACTGGCACCAGGGCTATAGGTCTGTAATTACCAATGTCCTCTTTACTATTATTTTTATGGATTGGTTTAATTACTGTTATTTTTAATTTATCTGGAAATATGCCAGTTTCTACAACTAAATTTAAAATATAGCTAAGGGGTTGAGCTATAATATGAGCTACTTGCTTTATAACCTTAGTGCACAGTCCGTCATAGCCCACGCTCATAGTATTTTTGAGTGAGTTAATTATATTTAATATTTGATGTGGGTCACTTGGTTGCATAAACATTGAATTTTGTGAAGATGTCAAAAATTGTTTATATTGAAATTTAATTGAATTATTAATTGGTAAAATTTTGTCAATAAAATAATTATTAAAAATGTCCGAGATTTGGGATATTTTTTTTATAGTATTGCCATCAATTAAAATATGACTTATACCTTCTTGTGGTTTATTTTGTTTAAAATTGGCATTTATAAGCTGCCATACAGTTTTTGATTTATTTTGTGAATTATTTATGCTATTTATGTTAATGGCCTTTTGAGTTAATTTGATTATTTTTTTAAATCTCTTAGTATATTGGATAAGTTCAACTTTGTTAGCCGGAGTAGGGGCTTTTCTATATTTCCACAAAAGCTCACGTTTTCTGATACTGCAGACCTTTATACCTCGTGAGACCCAGTTTGGTTTTTTATGCACGCGCACAGTTATAACTCTATGAGGAAAACATAGTTTGTAGAACAATTCAAATGCATCTAAGAAAATATTATAAGCCATGTTTGGGTCAGATGTGTTAAACAACTCCAACCATGACAATTGCCCTAAACAGTATTTAATTTTTTCAATATTTATCTTGCTATAATCCCTTCTAGTAATTTTCCAACTTTTTATCAAACATAATCTCTTAACATTACATTTCAGTATTTGGGCAGTGTGGTCAGACAAAGCAAGTTCTGTGACTTCAGCTTTACATTTACTTTTAAGATTGTGGGCAAAGTTGTCTATGCATGTCTGAGATTTTAACCTAGTAGGTTCTTTTAGTTGCAACTTTAAATTGTAGTTCATAAGAAGACATTCAAATTCTAACGTTACACTATCTTGTTTTAGAATGTTTATATTAAAATCGCCTGTTATTATTAATTCATGCTTACTATGTTTTTGTATGTATGTAAGAGCAATGTTAAGTTTCTCAAAAAATAGTTTTAGATTAGAGGGATTAGGTACACGGTATATGCATAAAACAATAATCTTGTAATCCACCAGTTCCGCTCCACAACATTCAAAGACAGATGAAACTGAAAGATTTACAAGTGCTGGAATGTGACGCCAACAGAGACCAATTTTTATATAGATACACGAACCTCCTCTGCTAGAGTTAGGTCTACTATAGCACGTCGCAAGACTGTAGTTAGGGATCATGAAACTATTCTCATGACCTGTCATCATGAAATGTTCTGTCAAACATATTATATCGATATTCGTACCCTTGTCAAGTAGGTCCTGTAGACAGACAGTTAGAATATTCGATTTGGTCCTTAACCCAGCGATATTTTGATGTAGTATGTACAAGTTCTTATGCCCGAAAAAGTTGATTTTCTTCTACTACTGCCAATGATTTTGTTTGAGTAGACGTATCCGGTGTAATTACCAAAGAATCCATCTCATCTGCTGTTGTTTTGTAGCCATAGTCACCATATTGTTCCAACTCGCATATATACTGATAAAGATCATTAAATATGGTTGCCATACCTCTTTTGTTTAAGTCTCCTGATCGTCTAAACATGTTGTGGTCATACGTCAAATTCAGGTTTGAGTCCAAGCAATATGCATACTGATGTGTAGTATTGTCTAAATATAGCAGATTGTTGAAATTTTCTACTCTCGAATTAAATAGATTAAAATAGTCAAATAATATTAGTATAGATTACCATTCCTAAAAGTTAAAACTATTATGCGTAGCTTTCAGCGACGACGTGGGGTGCCTGATGTTGGGTATTGGTGTTCCCAACAATGGCCGTCGTGTGTGGTGGCCCGTGGCACACCACACACGACGCAACCGACCGCAACCTTGCGCAGCCAGCTCATCACACCGTTACGACAGCGATGCGACGTGATTAGCGATGCAACGATATATTATCAAATATTCGATAATATCGACTCTAAAATATCGATATTTTTATCGATACCTAACCATCATTGATACGCTATTATCATATTTAAAAAAAAAAATAATGGTATGTACCGAAATATTTAAAATAATATTTGGTAATATTTATTATTTGCTTCTTATTTACCCACTTCTACTACAAACTTGAAAGTTCTGAATTATCGATAATATCGCATTGAAACTGTCGATATTATCAATCATCGATATTTTTAGGCCTTCGATATAAATATCGATATTTATATGGATATTTTAGTCTCCTTGCAACCCTAGACGTGATATCGTAAACATTGCGCCGATTGATAACAAACTCACGCTGGCTATCAGCATTATACCGAACTGGTCGAGTTTGTTACTCATTACTTCTTGACCCTTTTGGATGACTATAACTTGCTCTTTGTTATAAGCTGCGCCCTTTTTGTATGATGCTTTTACTATACTATTTTATTGAATAAAAAGTAAATGTTTAGAGGGCTACGTTAGTAGGTACGTCTTACAATCAAATACGGTTATAAACTAAAATATGTTGTGTTAAATGCATTGTGTTTCTCACATATTATAACAATTTCTGTATATGTAAGTATATTTTCCCTAATTTTATTGCCCTAATTTAAATTATTGCGACATAATCTCTATTTGAATGCACAAACACACGTACCTAACTTATGAATTGTGTTGCAATAATAATGTCATCGTAAATTAAATGCGTTTATACTACTTAATACTAAAGTAGATAAGTATGTACCTAAGCATCTCTGTTTGTTTGTTTACTTAATACATATTTAAGTTGACATTTATATTATAATACATTAAAATTTCAATAAAAATAACGATTCATTGAGAACTTAAACATTCACAACTATAAATAAATTGTCTGCCTGGCCCTACGATTAAGAATCTCGGGTTCAGTTACAAAACTGCCAGGCAGAATAGGATTACAAGTTAATACAATCTTAAAAAATAACACATTATGAACTTTATGTACTTATAATTACGGCCTAATTTAGTCTGAACCTTACGGGCTGTCTGACAATACGGCCACTCTGTGGTACTTGTGTGTTATCGTGACCGGTGGGTCCGCATTCGTCCGAAGTTGGGGGATTGTGTAGCCCTGTTGACGCAGTTGTTGTAATAAGTACTATCATTAATTACATATTATAAGCTGGTTTGAGTCTGTTTATAGACACTCGAACTTTTTTCTCATTTCGTTGTATTAAGTAAACTTTATTACCTCGTTCGAGCACTCGGAACTGACCGCCGCGGCGCCCCGCGTCGTACGGTGGCTGTAAAGGCTTCTGTACGAAGTCGTTCCGAATGAAAATATGAGTACCTACAAGATTGAAGATCTGGATGTACGAATAAACTTTTAGGATGCTGGTGTTTGTTTGATATTGGTTTAAAAGTTTAAGTAATAGTTTCTCGTAACTTGTTTATGTAAATATTGTCTGAAGTAAGATCTTTCGGAGGATCGTAAAAATCACCTGGTAATCTTAAAGTTTGTCCGTACATCATTTGAGCGGCACACACGCCATTGTCGTTACGCATCGCTGTTCTTAGGCCCAATAAGACAATGGGACGCTTTGTGACCCATGATGAGGAAGTAATAAGTCGTGCAGTTAAGATTTGCTTTAATGAACGATGCCACCTCTCAACAATGCCGTTACTTTGAGAGTGGTTAGCGGTTGTTCGTAGTTTATTAATTCCCATGACCCACATCAGCTCAGCAAACAGGTCGCTTTCAAACTGTCGGCCCTGGTCTCTGGTCAATTTAACCGGACATCCCAAACCCGAAATCCTATCGTTGTAGACATGTTTGGCTACTGTTTCCGCGGTGATATCATTGGTGGGGAACGCTTCTGGCCATCTTGTGCGTTTAAACGTCTATCTATATTTAAGTGTTAGACAGTACCTATCTGAAACCATCGGGCGACGTCGGTAAAGGGCCGATTATGTCGACCTATGTCGACTTAATCGGCCCTTTACCGTCTTGTTCGAATCTATCACATTCCTAAAATTGTTGTAAATCGGAAACTGTACTCTATTACTTTTCGACTTTTGACATGCAATGCAAGTTTTAGATCATAAACTGACATCTTTGTTCATACTTGGCCAAAAATATCTGTCTCGAATCAATCTACGCGTCGTTCTAAAGCTGGGATGACTTAGATTGTGTATATTTTCGAATGCAATTCTTCGAAATGACTCAGGGAGATAAGGTCTAACGCGCGATAACGACGCACTGTGAACTGACAATCGAGTTTCATATTCATTAAATTTTTTTCTCTTTTATATTTTTTTTTGCTTGTGGAAATGCTCAAAACGAACTAAGTAATAGAATATACTGCAGTTCTATTTATATGCAATATTGTGCTTAACTACCCTCATTAATGTTATAATACTTAGCTTAACAACGCGAATGTCATAATACTAATAATAATTAGGTACTAATCGAGTTTTCAATCCTCATCTAGTTTTCAAAATATGATTGACATGTAAAAGTGTTTCTACAAACCTATTTACAGAAATAAATCATTATCATTATCATAATTACTTGGTAACTTCTGTCATCAAAATTAAGGTAATTTTATAATTAGGATAATTACTAATTAGATAATTCCTAATAGGTTAACGATCATACAATAGTGTTCAAAACGAGTTCTTAGAATGCATAATTAAATATCACTTAATATTTTTGTCTCGATGTCATTGAATATAATAATATTTCTTAATTTTTCTAATGTAGTAGTGTTTTTCTAAAATACAGACACCTCTCTGCAAAATATCAAGTTTATAAACCCATTGGTCCGAATGTAAGTACCAATTTTAGTTCAACCATTTTAAAAAAATGGTTGAACTAAAATTTTTTGGTATATTTTATATAACCGTGACAACTGCGGTTTTTTTATAAAAAATATATAATATGTCATATTAGGTATATATATTTTATAAAAAAACCGCAGTTGTCACGGTTATATAAAATACTAGATGTTCCCGCGGTTTCACCCGCGTTTATCGTTACTGCACGCCCCTGTGGGTCGTAGCGTGATGTTATATAGTCTATAGTCTTCCTCGATAAATACGCTATGCAACACTAAAAGAATTTTTCAACGAACCAGTAGTAATCACGCAGAATAAACCAGGAGAAACATCGTTTGTACTATGTCTGTAATGGGTAATTATTTTGCTGCAATGTTATTTTAAAACTGCGATATCTCCTAAGATATTCATTGAAATCGAATGATGTAAAGGGCAATTTTGTTTTAAATTAAATACTTGTGATGAATAACGTATTTATTTGGATAAGGATTAATATCATGTTTATAATAATACCTCCGCAAATAATGCATTATTTTAGAACAAATTTGGTTAGCATAAAAATGGTTATAGTGAGCCAACCTTAAAAGATAGACATATTATGCTGTCGCGGACTTTTTTTTTAGAACTTTTAAATGAGAACAATTCTGTCGTACATGACTTATGCGAAACTTTAACTGTTTACGCAGCGCACGCAGCGCAAGCTCTCAAAAGGAAAAAATACCCTCCGAGTTTGAAACATTCTCCATTGGTGCTCAGCTCCTATTGATCTTAGCGTGATGATATATAACCTTCCTTCCTCGATAAATGGGCTATCTAACACTGAAAGAATTTTTCAAATCGGACCAGTAGTTCCTGAGATTAGCGCGTTCAAGCAAACAAACAAACTCTTCAGCTTTATAATATTAGTATAGATACCAAAAAATTTCAAATAATTTGTACAACAGCCCTCTGTAAGCATATAACGGTTAAAACAGCGGTTTTGAAGATATCTAGATTTACCTATTACTGTGGCTCCATACAACATTTTCATTTTTTTCTTTTGATAATTTCGTTTACCAATGAAATGATATTCCTTATATATATTCATGACTGCTGAAGGCATGAGAAGCTTATCACAAGCAAAAAATATATAAAAGAGAAAAAAAATTAAATGACTATGAAACTCGATTTTCAGTCCATAGTGCGATGTTTCGCAGTACACCGGTGTATCGTGTAAAGGCAACATTATTTTTTTATACTTATGTTCGGATGTTGGTAACTGTTGTTCGTTAAATATTCGTCAGTAGTTTGTGATTTATAAAGTTCATGAAAATCGATAGTTGAAGGACAGTCAATTATTGAAATCCTAGATAACGTGTCTGCATCAATGTTTTCGTTTCTGGTTACATGTCTAAATTCGCTAATGAAGGCTAGGTGCCTTATTTGTTTCTCGATGAGATCGGAGGCGTTCCAGGTTAAGAGCTCCTTGAACCGACGGGCGTGTATGAGGAATGTGATGAAATGAATGAAGCCAGAGAAGTGTGTCAGGATCGTAGCAAATGGAAATACGTAGTCTCTGCCATCCCCTCTGGGAAACAGGCGTGAATCTATGTATGTATGTATCTATTTTAAGCGGAGAATTTTTTCGGCACCTAAATTGTCGAATGCATACGTCAGAGCTTTATGGTCGGTGTAAATAATTAAATTACGACCTTCAATTAAACTACGAAAGTGTTTTATTGCTAAATATATTACTAGTATGTAGTTCCCTGTCGTAAGTAGAGTTGTTGTGTCTCATTAGGGGCTTTAGAATAATAGCCGAGCGGTTTCCACGTATTATTCACATATTGTTGTAACACTGCACCGACGCATGTCTTTGATGCGTCAGTCATTAAACGAATAAGGCGAATTGTCATACGGATATGATAACGTGACCGCTTGTTGGAGGTCTTGTTTACACAGTAAAAATGCTGCAACTGCATTTGCCGACCATTCTATGCGTGTTTATTTATTTATTCGTTGGTACACCAACAGCATTAGGTACATGTTACATGTACATAATTCTTACAATAATGAGTCAGTTCTGACATTCATGACTATTACAGGTATACACAGCAATCAAGTTAAGACAACAATCTGTTCCTAGTTGTATAGGAACTAACACATACAAAATTTCAAGCAACCATAGAAAATAAAAAGGTACAAAACACATAAACAAAAAATACAGCAAGTTTTAGAAAACAAAAAACAACAAATCATGAAAAACTATGTGTCTTCGCTATGTTCCTGCACTTCTAAAACGGTTTTCCTGAATTTGTTCAATGTCATTCTTTTTAGAATTATGTATATAAGAATTTAAAACAGATTGATGTTTTACGGCATTAGGTATATGACAACGGTAAAAGAATCGTCTTAGTTGTTCTATGTTTAGTTGTATGTTTAGCTGCTACCTTTTCGTCGAAACTTCGTAGCCCAGGAAATGAAGTGTGGACTGCTCAAATGAACATTTGTCAATGTTTATTGTTATGCCATACTTCTGAAATTTTCGGTTATATATGGGCGGTGGGTCCCATACCCATAGCCCATATATATCTGTTTGTTGGACCGGTATATTGCTAACTATGGATGAAAAACGGCGTCTGCCCTGAAATTAAATTATTATAATAAAATTAAACTACTCTATACGGATTTTAACGTGGTGTATATTTAACACATTATAATATTTTTGTTATTATTACACTACTGTTATTAAACCTTAGTAGGTACCTACTATTTATACTTCGTAGTGCAAGTTTAAAATTATTTAATAAACATATTAAATAAATAACCAAATCCGTATTAAGTAGTTTTATTTCAACGAACTATTATATTTTATTATTAGTATTTCGCGTGGTTTCGCGGGCCGCTTGTGGCGTTTCATTTATTCAAAAACTAATTTTAGATTCGGATTCAGGGACCTTGAAAACCACGAAGCCAAAAATTACCGATGACCCCCGGTGACCTTGAAAACGACCTTTTCTGGAAAGATCTCGTCGACCTCTATGACATTTGGTCGAACACACCCCGCCTATCTCTAACCGTTTCGGAGATATTAGAGGTCAAAGTTTGTATGGCGGCCATGTTTTTTTGTATGGAACCAATGTTTTTTTTCGTCTTACTAAAAGTTGCCAGTTTGTTTGAGAACGACTCCCGTAGACATCACCGTTCACCGAAGGTCAGGCATTTTTCCCGGGCCTTCTGAACGATTCTCTATACGACGCTATATTTACTTATTTTCTACGACTCCCTCTTGTATGAATTCTATTTAAGTGAGTCAGTAGTAATTTAAATTTATATAATAGTAAAGTAAAGTAAAGTAAGCATTTTTAAGAAAAAGAAAGAAAAACACGTGTCAAGCTTAGTGATAGAGGGTAATTTTTTACACAGCTGCAACCGCTTCGACGCTTGCATGACGTCATAGATTAGAATATACTGTTACATGGTGTCTCGCCACGTCATGCATATGATGGAGTGCCTAGTGCGCGTTTGTTTTACGTTAACGCAATCGACACATTTACGACGTTCGGCGCTCCGATTGGCCCGCTGAAAGCTCTTAACCAATCAGAGAGCCGAACGCGGTCACCGTTTCGATCGCGTTAAGACTGCGCCGAGGGTAAGACAAATAATTACAAAGCTCGTGCGGCGCATATTCAAATCGGCGCGCGGCCGTCATAGTACAATTGTATGGAGGATTTGAAGTGCTTTTTTTGATAAATATGTAAGTATCTTTATTGTCAACCAATAACCTAAATATTTGGGACGGACAAATTGTAATATAACTATTTATGTTTCGTTTGAGCTGTAAAATAGGATAGATTTTCTACAGTTATAATTTATAATCTAAAAATCACGTAAGGGTCAGTTCACACCGAGACGCGACGCGGCGCGACGCTGCGCGCACATTTTAAAAGAGCGACTCAAAATATACTTTATTTACTACACGAAAAGATACACATTTTTTATATTTAGGACAGCAATAACTGCTTAAGCTCCGATTCTCTATTTTTGTGTATGGCTTAAATGAAGTTCTAAAAAATATGGCAAAGGACATCACCCATTTTGGTCCAACCAGTTTGCAGATTTTCCGAGGCTGAGTGAAGATGATCTTATGTTATTCGCTCTTGGCGTGTACCAATTAAAACAAGCCAAAAGTTACTATGGTGAACATATCCTCCAAACCGGATTATTTTCAATAGAGCTCAGCAATGAAATGTCAAATGTACACTTGGAAGAGTTAGGAGGAACTGATCTGTGGATGATACGAGGACGACTACAATCTCGACATGTCCGAGCTCGCCAATATTATATCTATATTGTAATAGATAGAACATTATCCGGTCGGAGTGCAATTCGTCACTATTATTGCACATGCATGATAGGAAAAAGAACGATTGGGTGCTGTTCGCATATTATGTGCATAATATGGTACATGAGCTACGCTCGTCATTTACAAGTACTATTACCCCCGGCTTTGGGATTAGAGAATATTATTGTAGTTCCAGACGAGGTTGATTAACCATAATTATTATGTAATGTACTTGTAAGACGTGCATGTACTTTTAGAAATAAAGGATTCATTAACAATTGAGAGTAAGATACAACCGTACTTTTATTTTTTAATCCCATAAGCCACAAACATAAAAAAAAACAATATAAAAAAACCCTACAGGCGGGTATTTTCTCCATACCTAGTATTGTATTCTTTAAAACTATTGTAATGCTATAGCAGTATAGTTCTTATTCACAAAAGAAAAATTATTGAAAAAAAATTGTATAAAAGAAAGATTTTTGGACTCATTTAAAACCGAAGGCAATGGTCTCACAGTTTTAGTGCCATAATAAAAAATGTTAAGAAGAACAAGTTCTAACAGAATATTGTATTTTTTTTCTTTGGCCGCCATTTTCAAATTTGGACCAAAAATGTATGGAATGCGGGTGATGTCCTTTGATGTCGGATTATACATCATGTTTGAGAATTAGGTACTAACATTTATCTTAAGCGCCAAAAATGTGCTCTGAATTGTATGAAACTCGGCTCATTCGAAGCAGAAAAATACGCTGATACCGAATATATAACTCAATATCGTCCAAAATGTCCCTTAAACCAAATAGCCTTTCACCCCTCGATATATTTATGCGTTAGTATTGCCACGACAATATTCCCCACAAAGAATTCTAAACCAAAATGACTATAATACGTTAGTATATAAAGTTTAATTAACAATAATGTAACAATCTCACAGTTCTTTCTTATGGCCGCGCGGCGGCGCGGCGACGCGCGACGACACAATTTGCTTACACAGTAAGCTATTTGCTTACACAGTATGTTACCGGCTGTGAGTTGAGTATAAAACTATAAACATACATGAAGCAAAAGTATTCGTAACCATTGTTTAAAATTAAATACATTATAATATTCATATCATCTCGCCTTTACTTATGGAATAGGCAGAGAACGTTGTCTACCATTTATATAACTAATGATAGCTATGACTTTTACATTTACTGTGGTCATTTGTGACTACTAACATTTAAGTTCCAACATGTGCTTTATTATAATCTGAAATCAATATAATACAATATTAATAATCGTTTTGTCATTAGTAGGGACCGGATTATATGCATTTGCATATTTAAGCCATCCTCAGCGGTAATGGCATATTTTACCTAAGATCTAGTTATGAGGCATATTATCGGTACTATTACGCAGTCGTGGTTTTTGCACAATGAAACGCCGAGATACTTTTTACACAACCAGTATATATTTCAGCAGAGTAACGTTCTAACTGACAGTTGTAACGAGAATGAATATTTGTTAATCTCCTACCTTATTTATATATTTTTATCAATGTATCAAATGGAAAGTTAAATATCGATTAATTACATTTTAAGGTGTAAAATTAGTACAGTAAGAAATAAAAATGATAATTATTAATTATAGAAATAATCAAATGTAAATATGCAATTATAACATAACAATTAAAACAATATAATACGTCACAACCGTGTGCTACTATTGAGTACTTGATAACAGTACATTAATACATTTACAATATTTTTCCGTGTGCAGTGCATTCACACTGCGTTCCGAAATGCGGTAAAAGTGATAATATCGCGAATCCGACCAAATTTAAGTCACAAAATATAAGGGCTATTGAGTAATAATTGTGTTGTACACTTTTATCGCATTTCGGAACGCAGGGTCAATAGCCGCGCGCGCCGCGCGTTACGATAATAAAATGAAAGAGACAGAAGAGCGTCGCGCTCGCCTACTGCAGAACGGCAGAACTTTTACCAGAAACTATAAGTGCTAACTTAGCACCCAAGTTCAAATTCTGCCCAGTCACCTCAGTGGATGTGGAGCGAACCTTTTCCACTTATAAAAATATTTTAAATGATTGAAGACACAATCTTACCACTGAACATTTGGAACAATACTTGATTGTTTAAGTTTACAAAAATATTAAATAATTTTAGTGTCATGTAATGTTACTGTACCTATTAGCGCCTATCAAAGGATAAATTTACTAATTGTAAACTGGTTTTGAAATAAAAAAAATGAAAGCTCACTTTTCTTCTTTTGGGTTCCTAAAATTTATCATTTAATTTTGTGTAATCTGCCAATTTTCGTGCATATTTCATGCATATTTGCATGAATATAACAAGCTTTTTATGTTTCATATAATCCGGTCTCTAGTCATTAGATATTGTATTTATTTATTCTACATACAATTTGCGGATACCGTTTAGCGGTTCGTCTCAGTATCCGTGGGTCAGTGGAGAGACCAATAGAAACCACAATTTTTGGCGGTAATTGGTTTATGACGTTAGGATGTTGCGAAGTTTCCACCTTGATACTGGGCAAGGCCAAAGAACTGGCAACCATCTCGTAACCACGATCTTATACATTTTCCACTTATTTTTTGTGTAACAATAACTCATAAATCATAATTAATATCACCTGCACCATTACTGTCAACAATATGCTGATCATGTTTACTTAATTATCCACTGCCATTACGTTAGAGATATTTTCATTTACTACTACTTTTTCTTTTGTTTGATTTACACCCATCCATAGATTAGTATACACCCATCTTATATAGTACCTATATACTTTCACAACGCCGAAATTATGAATGATACTCGTACTAATACGTATTCGCAATTTTAGGTGTATAACTACTCATATTGCCTTTGTTAATTAATGCTTACTACCTATTCTCTTATTACAAATATGTTATTGGTTTTTTGTTTAGTCGTCGTGTTCGTGTAACAGTTCAAACTACTGGGTTTACTCGTTTCAAAATGAACTTTTTAACTGGTTTTGGACAACATGTTTTTATATTATTATTACTTATGTTATCTTGTAAGCTATTATCTCCTATTGTATAGGGTGGTTTCAATCTATTAATAGAAACATTCAGTTGCCTGCCGGGTAATTGTATACAAAACACTTTATCTTGTGCTATGCAAGAGTGAGATAGCATATATTATTTATCTGTTTCACGTAATTTTAATTCCATAAATAGGTGCAATCTAGGTAAAGCCGAACTTCTAATATTTTCGGCCGGTCGAGCATAATTGGCATTTATTTTTATTTTCTAAAAGCTTTCATAAGCTTATGATGTTATGATACAACATTTTAAAGGGTATGAACTGAAGAAGTTTTTAGAGAAGTTGAAAACCTCCATCACTATTATTATTTTTTTTTTTTAACCATGCATAGTCGAACTTCGTTCTGTTTTAGCTCTTTCCGAAACTTTGACAGCCTGTTATAATTTTTTTACAAGGTGTCTATAGGCAATAATAATTTTAATGAAATGTAGCAATAGTTAACTAAAATAAAAAATATCATTATGACAGCTAAACCCATTGTTCGCGACAACGTTAATATTAGCTTGAATCGTATTATTATGAGTGTAAATGTACATAAATATAACGTATCAATAAAGTTTATCGTTACAATAGTGCCGAATTAGGTCATATATAGACCTAAATAGTGTAGATAAATAGTGTAAATAACATAATATTATGTTTCTTTTATATAGTTTATAAGAATATCATGTTTAAAGCATAAATATTGCCAATAAAATGCATTTTTACCTCAAGTTAGGTATGTTAGGGTTCCTAGGTCTTAAGGTTTTAATAAAAGGTTTCACTTGTGTGTTTTATTTTGTACACTACTAAAAGCACTACAAGATACTGAAGGAATCATATTCCTACATAGTATAGTTAAAAAGTTATTACACTTTTTTTATATAAATGTTACCGTAAAATAGATTTTTAGCCTAAAACATAGAATAACTATATCTAGACCTAACTTCCGATAGATAAAACAGATATTAATAGGTAGGTATTTTCGTGCCCTACACGGCACCTCTTATATCATCACGCTAGCTAGTATAGTTCCGTAGTTATAAGCAGAAATATGTACATCATATAGTTAAAAATAAACTTGTTGACCGAGGTTTCTGGCTGGCTCTCGTTACGGTAAAGATTAGAGGTACTTAAGCGTCACAGTATCGATCGACCGCAGGTGCTCAAGAAACCTCATCTTCAAGCCTCAAGAATCAAACGGAGCCAGCCAGAAACCTTCAACCAACTGAACAATGAAGCTTGTTTTTATTTGAAGTCCTGATCCTGACCCGCAACAACACGCCTTTCAGAGCCTCCGACATCGTAACCAGTAATCGCTATAGTACAGTCTACACATCGTGTACAGGACGTCAGCGACTCGACGGTTGTTTTGTAACCATCATATAGTAACCTCAGCCCCGAGTTCGCCCGTCCGGTACACCCATATTCGTTTAACATTTTTACAGTTTTAGTCCAAATAGTGCCAACCTTTTATTTTAAAAATTAAAAAAGTCATATCGCCGAAACTGTTAGACAACATTTAATTTGCCTGAGTCCAACGCGTTGGCAATAGTCCGAACCAGATCTCTATTTCATTTGGACAACCGTGTGCCTAACACCCTGTATATTAGTTAGTATTTATTTTTTAACAGGTTCCCTGTCCGACTAATCACAGACATATTATACATACATACATAGGTACATAGATTCACGCCTGTTTCCTAGAGGGGTAGACAGAGACTACAGATTTCCATTTGCTACGATCCTGACAAACTTCTCTGGCTTTATTGACTTTCATCACATTCCTTATACACGCCCGTCGTCGGTTCAAGGTGCTCTTAACCTGGCCTTTGTCCAGAACGCCTCCGATCTGATCGAGAAACGTTCGCCTAGGTTTTCCTCTTGCGACTGTTCCATTCACACTAGCCTTATACACTTTCTTAGTCAGTCATTCCTCGTCCATTCTTTCTACATGTCCAAACCAGCTTAACATACCCTTTTCTATTCTATTTGCATATGATACATAAAAATAGAATGTCTATTGTGTCTATCAGGGGACAACAAAAGGGATAACTATTGTTACTTTTACTTGACAATGGTATATTTTACCATATAAAGCAAATGTATGTATGTTTGTCGGCCTCGATGGCGTAGCGGCTAGTGTAACCGACTGCCACGCCTGAGGTCGCGGGTTCGATTCCCGCACAAGTCAAACATTTGTGTGCATGAACATGGATGTTTGTCTTGGTCTGGGTGTTTCTATATATAATATGTGTATTTACAAAAAAAAAAAGTATATATGTATGTTTATCCATTGTCTAGTACCCATAGTACAAGCTCTGCTTAGTTTGGGCTAGATGGTGTTGTGTGTATGTGATAGAATATTATATTATATTATATTAATGATATGTGCGAGTGTTCCATATTAGTGTAGGAATATCCGGTTGTTTTGTCTTTAGTGAAGGGAATTAGGAAAGTAAACACATACATTACATTATAGTCGTATTTTTATTAAAAAGTATATACACAGGCTTTGAAACGCTTTTCACGTACTTTAAAAGTGCACTTTAATTGTGAACAAAGATTAACTATGAATATGACAATATATTGACGATCATAAATCACAATTTATGTTTATTTCACAGACTACCTACTTACGATAATATCACATTAACAGGTTCATTGCCGATGTCCAAGCTAGCCAAATCAAAAATTGTCACCGTCTGACTCCGCACGGAGTTGTCGGCAATGAACGGTGAACCTATTCATTACACTGTTACGTGCTGGGTTCGAGGGATAACAATGTAAACAATATTACCGACTAAAACCCGTCTTATTCGGGTAGTATTTACCTGCACAGCAAAAAAATACTAATTGCACACCAAAATATATTTAAAGAGATCAAACTAAGTCCACGGAGCCCCGCTTCCGCGCTATTTTTGGGTGGGTTTAAGAAGGAACCTAACATAACCTAACACTCCCGAGACGGAATGCAGTGATTTGAGGCGTATAGGTGCTCCTTATGATATATTTTAGTAAGCATATTTTGCTGCGCAATTACTATTTTTGTTGGTCATTATATTTAATCCCGTTTTATTCTAGCTAAGCTCTTTATGTAGTGTATATGGTGTTTTAAAATTTAAAATACCACATACACTAGGTACTGAAACACTTTTCCACACACACTATTTAAACACAGTGGTAGTTTCGCTTCTGTTCGCTCCGATCAGCTTTATTTAAAGGCCGGCGCCCACAGTGCCGAGAGATGGCACTGGCTATAACAATACTTTAGCGATTTATCCATATAATAGTTTGTAGCGTGGCGAGCTCTTTTATGTTTAATAGAGCAGTTTTAAGGAGTACCTGCGTTAAATAGATACTACGAATGGTGTGTTAAGAGAGAATATTTATTCTAAAGTTAATATTGATATAAACACATTACTTAACAACTGGTTATTAAATGTTAAACTTAATGGTTTAATGGTAGTTGAGCTCGGTCGCTGCTCGATTGCGAACTGACTTAGAAAGTCGAATAAAATGATAAAATGAACGCGTCTCAAATGTGCATGCAATGCACAAATGTAAAGCGCTGAGCTGTTCGGATGCGTAGCTCCGAACAAGTTTGATCTATATAGTTTGTATATTTCCTTGGTTTATTACACAAATTTGTATGTGCGTTAATGATTTATAACAGCAATACATTTGAACATTAGCTTCTTAATATTTTATTTCAGAAGTATGTTTGGTTACAAATACATAATAATTTACTAATTACAAAGTTTTACTTGAAAATTATGTCATTGAATAAAGTATACTATGTATAATATGTATGTATTTACAAAAAAAAGTATATATGTATGTTTATCCATTGTCTAGTACCCATAGTACAAGCTCTGCTTAGTTTGGGCTAGATGGGTTGTGTGTATGTGGTAGAATATTATTATTTTTGAAAAAAAATTTAACTCCCTGTTTTGAAAGGGTTAAGGTTTAAATTAAGTGGTGTGAGTTTGTGGTCTATTTCTGTGATGTGTTTATGAAGTGATGAGTTTATTATTATTATTATTATACTAAATTAAATTATAACAATAATATATCCGAGAATATACATATTTATTATACAGAGTGTCCCAGAAGTCAACGTCAAGGCGGAATCAAGTAACAGGCTAAGTTATAATAGCTATCAGAAAAATACAAGAAAAATCTAAGTTACGTATTTTAAAAACCAAAGGCATTTTAAAAAAATATCAAAATAATCTACACCTTGTGACGGTCTTTTCACTCCTGTTACTATAGATATTTACTATTTGAATTATTTTTTTTGTTATATAATCTCGAATGCTTAATTTTAATAATTAATATTAAGTTCTCGATTTTTCGATTATTCGAGGTTACATAACAAAAAAATAATTCAGGAAGTAAATATCTGTAGCAACAGGAGTGAAAAGACCGTCACAGGGTGAAGATTGTAGTTTTTTTTAAATGCCTATAATATTTTTTTATTTTTTTAAATACGTAACTTAGATTTTTGTTTATGTTTTTCTGATGGCTATTATAACTCAGCCTGTTACCTGATGCCGGCTTGATGTCGACTTCTGGGACACCATGTATATGAATATTATTAATTTGAACAATATTTTAAATATTATATAACAGAATTAAAAAACAAGAGAAAATCTTTAAACTAAGTTCGATAATTACTTGATCCAGTAGTGAACCACAGATGGATCAATGAAGCTTAGAAGGTGGGACCTACCTACCGCGACGTGTACTGAACATAAGGCTTAAGGTCCAGAGCTCAGGCCAGTACGGGGTCACACTAAAAGTATAAAAAAAATAAAAGACGAAATAATACGAGTATAGTAGCCTTTTAATATTTTTGTTGCCTTTCGAAGAAGTCTCCGTTCCTTTCTAAGCACGGACGTATGCGATTGAAACATTGACTGAAGCAGTGAGCCCACTCTTCTTTTTCAAACGCAGCGACGCCGACGGCGTCTTCAGGGTTTATAAAACGAATTCCTCTAAGATTATATACATGTGTATACAATCTAAATTTCGAATTTCGAACTCTTTCGGAATCTGCAGATGTCTCCAGATTCCCAAAGAGTTCGTAATTCGAAATTTAAATAAATTTTTCATCGGCTGCTTTTCTTACTGGCCTATTCTTAAAACTTTTAGTATAACCCACGTACGTCGAAAAATTGCGAGAAATGTTTTCAAGAGAGAGAAGGACACGCGTATATCGAAGAGTAACAGTAACGATTGCAACCGACTTATACAACATCGCTCCAACACCGCTCTCGCACAGCTAAGTCAAACGGAGAGGCCACTACCCGCTGTCCACGCACCGACAACTAGCAGGCAACCAGCTGTCCACGCGCTTACAGCTAGCAGTCGACTAGCTGTCCCCGCGCATGTATTGTATGTGTCAAGCGAGCAGTCTGCGTGCGTACATCGCGCAGGCCGCCCGCTTGAAGCGCGCGGTAATCGTGGCTTCAACTATCCAGTGGTACTGTTACGAATCCGTATTGTACCCTAATTCCCTTACCTAGTCCAAAATCCCCTATACTCGACAGAAACCCCTGCCAATGCCTAAAAGTCCCGTGTCAGCACTTTTGCCTTCATCATAAGCGCAGTACTAACGAACACCAGTCTGTGCACATCTCCCGTCGCGAACGCAACTTACTATTCCTAAGTGTGCCAGATACATTTCTATATCATTGTACCATATCTTTATTTTGCTATTTCTATTTTATATTCCAAGTGTTTAATAAACTTCATTTAGCCAGTTAAAATTTCTTTTTTTAAAAACACTTCGCCACGGTGCCGTGTAACATTTGGTGGCAGCGTTAAGGGATTATAAAGTTGAAATCCCCGGTTTCGCCTCTGTTCCGTCATACTCGTTACCGAATCTGACCTATTCGCGCGCGCGGTCGAGGTGGACGTGTTTTTTGTTAATTTATTTTACCTAATTTCTTTTGGAGTAATAATGTATGCAAATATGACTCTTAACGTAAAACAAAAATAAGTACAACTAAGACTAAAGTGCAGTGATATAGTTGATTTGTGAGCGCGTAATCGCGGAGTTCGCGACAGCCGAGGTACGCTCCGCCTCACCTCGGGGGAAAGAGACGGGTTGCAAAAACAAACATTTTTCGTCCTTGTCGCACCGCGGTGGACGCGGAGTGCACGGCGGTTATTTGCAAATTGGACTCTAAATTTTGAATTTTGATTCTCAATAACAAAAATAATGCCGACCTGCGGGGCTTGCAGCTTGATAATAATGGATCACTACTATATGGAATGCTGCAATGGGAAGTGTAAGAAACATTATGATATAGCATGTCTTGAAGTAAATGTAGACGTATTTAAGTCTTATACGGAAGAATATAAAATAACTTGGGTGTGTCCTGAGTGTATATGCTTAATGCCAAAAAGAGGGAACGTGGACACCCCGATTGTCGTTAGGACACCTTCATCTAAAGCTACCACCACCATCCCACCCATTGATAACATAAATATGCAGCGCGGTAGTCAGTCCTGTTTTTCACCAACAATAGATGCTGATTCAATGCTGCTTGAGGAATTACGAGAGTTTCGAGGCGACATTATGGTCCGTATGGACAGCCAAGCTGAAGCGATTAATCTCTTGTTGAATCAATTCAGCCAAACAAGATCCGATTTAGATAGTATTATGAAACTGATGAGGGTACTGGAAGAAAAAGTAGCTACAAAACAAACTCGTGACATGATAAACGAAACAGTTCACAACCCTCCTTCTACGTTCGCAGAAATAACTAGTCAACAGAAGAATTCTAACACTAAAAAAAAACCGAAAATATCAAAAACTGCCACCACCACAACGCATAAAGATAATAAAGGTGGGGCCACGAAGGCCGCTGTGTTGTCGATAACGGAATCGGCAGTTATCACTACCTCACCAACAAGCACACCAAATGAGCAAACGGATGTAGAGGAAGGCGATACTGGCATGGGCTGGACAACTGTTATGAAGAAAAAAAATAACAGACCACCTAAAAACGTAGCAGTAGGAACAAATAAGGAATTGAAGGCTATTCAAGCAGCAGAAAGAAAAAAACACTTGCATGTGTGGCGCCTGAATCCTGAGACTACCTCTGAAGCTATAGCAGACCATGTTAAAAGTGTGTGTGGCCAGGATGTGCAAATAAAAGTTGATAAGATCATTCATAAAACTAAAAGAGATTACTCGTCGTTTAAAATAGAAGTGCCGGAGAACTGTTTCCAGAAATTAAATCGGCCCGAAATATGGCCCATAAATACCGAGTTTAACGAGTGGATTTGGTTTCGAAACTCCACCAAAACCGGAACAAATTAACACCATTGACATATACTACCAAAATGTTAGAGGGCTTCGTACAAAGCTTAACGACTTCAGAAGTAGTGTAGAATTAATGGATGCAGATATATACGCAATCACGGAATCGGGTTGCAACCCTTCTATACATGACCCAGAATTAATTCCACCGGGTTATAAAATACTTCGCTGCGACCGAGCGGACGGTCGGAAGCAGGGAGGCGCGCTTTTAGTGGCCACACATCGGTTCGAGCTGCGACAAGTGTACGTGAGTGACATAGATATAGACAGCTGTGTTTTTGAATTAGTCAATGCAACGGTTTACTTAAATAGACGATTTTTATTTTTATGCTCAGTGATTTATATTCCGCCTGGTAGTTCTGAGAACGATTATATGGTTTTGTTTGGCATAATAGAGAAACTATGTACTAAGTATAAACAAATTATTGTGTTAGGTGATTTTAATCTTTATTCGTGTCCGATAAATGTGAGGAATTATTATGAGTATTTTTTGTCCTATTGCGAATTCACTCAAAACAATAATGTCTCTAATTGTTTAAATAGGCAGCTAGATCTAATATTGAGTACGGGTTTGAGCGAGGTGTCAGTAGTGAGGGCGGACGGGTCGCTCGTGGCCGTGGACGCACATCACCCACCGATTATGGCGAGCGTTCGCCTCGCGGGTGCGGGCGCCCCGCGCCCCGGCCCCGCGAGCGCCGGCAGCGCGCGCATTTCTAGGAAACCGCGTTGGAATTTCTTTAAAGCGAATTATGAATTATTATACTCTATGTTAGTAAATACTGATTGGACCGATATGTATGAGCTGAGGGATGTGGACGACATTTTGAATTTATTTTATGATAAAATTAATAACATTTTAGATGCAAGTGTTCCGAAGAAAACATTAAGTGTTAAACAGCGATATATTTACCCCAAATGGTACACCAGTGAGATAATTAAAAACTTAAAAATTAAAGCAAGTCTACATAAAATATATAAAACCACTAAATCAACTAGTACCTACCACGAATATTCAAAATATAGATCACACATTAAAAAACAAATAGAAATTGCGCGCAAACAGCACGAAACTATGATTCAAGGTCAGTTCGCGAAGGACCCTAAATCATTTTGGCAATATATACGCTCACAGAAAAGTACAGCGGCTAGGCAGGACATAGTGAAGGACGGTCAGTATCTGTCGGATGAGGAATGTGCTGAGCAGTTCGCGAGTTACTTTAGGTCGGTATATAGTAACGCTCCGCCGCGACTAGACGCAGAAAAGGCGGCAGCGGAAGCGGGGAACACTGGTAGCCGGTGTTTACAAATTAATAAGCTTAGTCTTAAGGATGTTAGAAGTGCTCTCGACCGCCTTAAGCCGAAGCGATCTGCGGGCCCGGATGGTTTACCAGCGTTCATTTTTAAAGACTGTGGTAGGGTACTCGCGGAACCTTTACTTTTTGTATTTAACACTTGTCTTCAATCTGCGAAGTTCCCAGACAGGTGGAAGATTACGCGAGTCATTCCAGTGCCCAAGGGCAGGGCGGGACCTGACATCAGTGGGTACAGACCAGTAGCCGTTTTGTCGACGCTGGCAAAGGTGTTCGAGTCGGCCATTCAGCGCTGTATGCAAGAGCAAGTACGCGGACAGTTATCAGATGCACAGCACGGATTCCGTCCGGGGCACAGCACTGCTACCAATCTCCTGGACTTCATGGGACGCGTGGTGCCGGCTGTGGATGCTGGGGTGCAGGTGGACGCAGCTTATTTTGATTTTAGAAAAGCTTTTGACACCGTAGATAATGACATCTTACTGCGAAAGCTAGCTGAGTTCGGATGCACCCAGCATCTATTGCGGTTTTTCGCTAGTTACATGCAAGACAGGCAGCAGTATGTGGACTGCAATGGATGTGAATCCGATACATATTACACCTGGTCGGGGGTAAGTCAGGGCAGCAATTTGGGGCCTCTGGAATTCCTGATAATGATAAACGATCTGCCGGAAGTCGTAAGGCATGGCGTTTGTTTATTATTTGCGGATGACGTTAAGTTGCTGTTGGAGATTAGGTCCGAGTCAGATTGCAGGCGCCTGCAGGAGGATGTTGATCGCATAGTACAATGGAGTCATGAAAACAAGCTTTACTTCAACGTAACCAAGTGCTCGCTGATGAGTTTCACCCGCGCTCGGACACCTGTGCGCTATGATTATGTGGTGGACACGGCGCCACTGCAACGAGTCACCGAGGTGCGAGACTTGGGTGTTTTCATGACTCCCGATCTGACATTCCGGGAGCACATAAACAGAGTCTGTAAGAAAGCGTACAGAAACCTAGGGTTTATTCTGAGGCAGACACATAGCTTCACCAACATCACAGCAGTCAGGGTCCTATATGATGCACTAGTCAGGAGTCATCTTGAACATAGTGCGGTCATATGGGCCCCACATGAAGCGAAGTACGCGGTAATGTTGGAGCGCGTTCAAAATAAGTTTACACGCCACTTGTATAAAAAACTATATGGGGTATATCCGTTTTACCCACTGATGTATCCCACCCTGTTTGTCCTGGGCATGGTTGGTTACAATCAACTGCGTGTCCGACGAGAGTTTGCACTGGTTGCCTACTTGGTGAAGGTGCTTCGCGGATTGGAGAGTCACCCGGCAGTACTGCAGAGCTTGAGCCTGTGTGTACCGGACCGTTACGTGTGGCGGCGACGAAGCCCGCCTCTGCTATTGGTACCTACAGCGAGAACCAACTTACTCGCCAAAGCACCCCTAACCAGAGCTATCCGTACCATCAATGATCTACATGTTAACATTGATGTGTTTACATGTTGTTTTGGTGAATTCGCAAAGGAATTACTATTTATTCTATGTTACAAACAGAATAATATATAATATTAATTTTTACTTTATTTGAATACTTAGATGTAATACCGTGATTGCAAATAATGTAGTTTTTAAATAGTGTTTAGTTCTTAGCTGTCGTATTAGGATAAGTCCTGTAAAGATAGTTTAAGGTGTTTTTTAAATAAATAAATAAATAAATAAATAAAACTTTCTACTATATCACGCGGCATCGAAGTGCAGTCAAAGACATTAACGGCTAAGAAACTCGCGACATCGTTTCCCGAGTTCCCGAGTTCCCGAGTTCCTGAGCTCCTGAGTTCCTGAGTTCCAGAGACCCTGGTTCCTTATAAGGAATCCACCGGTTCTTCACGAGGTGACCATGATCATACTTCTCGTCACCATCGCCAGCATCCTGTAAGTGACATCATTCCAATATTAAGTGAAGTGCGATAATACAAAGACGTCATTCAATTCCAAAGTTACAAAGTGTCGCAGTGTTTAAGCGCTACAGTGCTGCGCGTAGTTAAAACAATTCTCTGAATTTCCTATCAACGTCCGGCGTCTAACAAGTAGTCAACCGAGAACATACTATATCTTCACGACCGCAATCTGCGAGAGACTTTACAGAACTCTATTTGCGCCATACTATAAGTGAATTTTATTTTTTTTTAATTTTTACATTTTTCTTGTCTTGCTTGTGTGTTTAGGTTGCATTTATTTTGTGCTAACTACAGACATATATTATAATGACTACCAAGAAGGAGGAAACTGTCATATCAGTCGACATCAACGTTTTATTCAAATTCATAAAACCCTTTGATGGGTCTAGAGATAAATTAAATTCGTTCATACACAATTGCGAAAACGCATACAAATTAGCTTCTCCAACACAGAAACCCATTCTATTAAATTTTATATTATGCCGACTCGAAGGCAAGGCTGAATCCGCTGCTTCCATAAAAGAATTCGACAACTGGGAACAGTTAAATACATTCTTACAATCCCAGTTTGGCGAAAAGAAACACTATGCCCATTTGCTTAGCGAATTACAGGAAACCCACCAGCTAGTGGGAGAGTCCGTCAGTCAATATTCAATCAAAATCGAAACTTGCTTAGCTCAAATATTAACAGAAATCACATTGTCCAACAAAAAGAAAGCAGAGCTATCGGGGAAAACTTCCGCAATGGAAGACCTCGCCTTACATTCATTCCTTATGGGTCTTTTACCCAAACTAAGCCACCTTGTTCGCATGAAAAACCCAATTTCCTTAAACGAGGCCATTAACTATGCTATTTCAGAGGAGAAAATACAAACATTGCTCTCTAAGAGGTATCCTTATCAAAATCGATCTAGTCCAAAACCCAGTACCTCTCAGGATCGCCCAAGACCAATGGTTCATAACCTTGGGCAGACGCCAAACTCTGTGCCCACGTGCCGCTATTGCAAGAACATAGGGCACACTATCGAAGTGTGTAGGAAACGTGAATTCAACAATAATAGGGCCAAAACCAACACCTTTTCTCAACGTCCTAATCCAAACAATATCCGCCCTCCTCAACGCCCGAATTTCCAAGGCAGAGTTAATTACACAACTCACGAAGACACATTCGTTGGCCATGATACAGTGGACCAGCATTTAAACGAATAGAGGGCTCACGACGGTGTCTCGTGAGACCCCAATACTATAATCCTACCAACAACATTTCCAAAGACACCCATCTCAAATCCACTGCGTCCACTATATCCCGAGTTACGCGCCAGGGTAACCAGCCCTAAAAAGCAACCTCGTTTACTACACCAAATAAGACGTATGCATCCGCAACGTCTTATAAACCCACTGTATCTACTAAACCTACTAAATCAAGAGTTACACCACAGGGTAACCAGCCCCAAAAGGGAAACTCAATCTCTGTATCCACTGTATCCACTATATCTTATAAACCCACTGTATCTACTAAACCTATTAAATCAAGAGTTACACCACAGGGTAACCAGCCCCAAAAGGGAAACTCAATCTCTGTATCCACTGAATCCACTGTATCTCATAAACCCACTGTATCCACTGAATCTCCTAAATCTACTATATCCAAAGCTACACCACAGGGTAACCAGCCCCAAAAAGGAAACCCAATCTCTGCATCCGCTGTATCTTCTGCATCCCATAAAGCCTCTGCTCTCACTAACTCCACTCAGTTCAAACCCTCTATTACCACTGTGCCTCCCAAATCCACTGCCTCTACCAAATCCTCTACATTCCCAGAGCCCTTTGTGCCTTCTAGACCATCTGTACCTACAGAAACCAATTCTGCCAAATCCTCTAAACTCAACCTGACTCCTAAATCTACTAGTACCTGTCCTGAAACAAGAAACAAAATATACGAAATTAGTGCTAACCCTTCAAAACGATATCTACCTCACGTAAATATTAGAACTCAAGTCAACAGCCGTGACCTTTCCTTTTTAGTTGACACCGGTTCCTGTGTCAGTCTTATAAAACGAACATCAATGAACACAATGCCCGCCTTACAAAACCAAACCATCAAACTCAAAGGCATTAATACAAGTGACGAAACTGTAGAAACAATAGGCCATTTTCAATTACAATTATTCGCAAATATCAAGTCACACCTCACTTACCAGTTTCATGTAATCGAGGAAATCGATTTAAACTATGATGGTATTATTGGTACCGATCTTCTTAACGACCTAGACGGTATCGTCGATTACAATTCCGGTATATTACAAATTAGACACTTTACAGTTAGACTGAAATACTACGAAATAGTTTATAAAATACCACCCCGTACTGAAACAATAATAGAATGCACCGTTACCAACCCCGAGTACCGTGAAGGACTCATACTAGACCAACATATATCCGACTCCCTTCTAGTTGCAAATAGCATTGTTACTGTAAAAGATAACAACAGAGTAAACGTCTCCATACTAAATACATCCGAAGACACGGTAACTATAAACTCTGATATCAAAATAAATATCCAACCCTTTAATATCAATTCCTCCTATATCTATGACTCTGTCCCACACACTTCTAAATCCTTTAGCACTCGCAGAGACCAAGTTCTTAAAATGTTAAGGATAGAACATTTAAATAATGAAGAAAAGTCTCAACTCCTAGATATATGTTCCCAATATTCCGATATATTCCAATTGCCTGACGAAAAACTAACTACCACTGATTTGCTGAAACACGAGATAAATACATCCTCCTCAGAACCTATAAATGTCAAATCCTATAGATTTCCAGAGATCCACAAAAAAGAAGTAGAAACACAGATCTCTAAAATGCTTTCCCAAGACATTATAAAACCCTCTGTTTCACCCTGGTCGTTTCCCATATGGATAGTCCCAAAGAAAAACGATTCTTCTGGTCAAAAGAAGTGGCGTATAGTCATTGACTATAGAAAACTTAACGACATTACTATTGGAGAAAGTTACCCCATTCCTCAAATAAACGAGATACTAGACCAACTAGGCCAAAGTAAATACTTTTCTACACTTGATCTATTTTCGGGCTTTCATCAAATTACCATTTCAGATAAAGACACTTCAAAAACTGCTTTCACTGTGCCCCAGGGCCATTTTGAATTTAAACGTATGCCATTCGGGCTAAAAAACGCCCCTGCTACATTTCAACGCCTTATGAACACGGCCCTAGCCGGTCTTCAAGGCATTCACTGCTATGTTTATTTAGACGACATTGTTATTTATAGTCACAGCTTAACATCACATTGTGATAAATTATCAGAGATCTTTGACAGGTTACGCAAATATAACCTAAAGCTTCAACCCGACAAATGCGAATTTCTCCGCAAGGAAGTCGCCTATCTCGGGCATATTATAAGTGATGAGGGAGTAAGTCCAAACCCCGAAAAAATCAAAGCAGTTACTCATTTTCCAACCCCTAAGTGTCCGAAAGACGTAAAATCATTTCTAGGGCTCGTATCCTATTATAGACGTTTCATACCCGAGTTTTCAAAAATAGCCAAACCCTTAACCTCTTTATTAAAGAAAGACGTTATTTTCAACTGGTCTAATGAACACCAGCTATCTTTCGACGATCTGAAAGGAAAGCTCGTAACTGCCCCTGTCCTCATATATCCTAACTTTGCTGAACCTTTCGTACTTACTTGCGACGCCTCAAACTATGCTATATCTGCTATTCTCTCTCAAGGCGAAATCGGCAGAGATCGCCCAATAGCATTCGCGTCCAGAACCTTGAATAGAGCCGAAACAAACTACTCCACTACAGAAAAGGAATGTCTAGCTATTGTATTCGGTACTAAAACTTTTAGACCCTACCTATATGGTTACAAATTTACCATTGTCACAGACCACAGGCCCTTAAAATGGCTTTTCAATTGCAAAGACCCGGGTTCACGTTTAGTTAGATGGCGTCTAAAACTAGAAGAGTTCGATTACAGAATCGAATATAAAAAGGGAGCTATCAACAGTAATGCTGACGCTCTATCTAGGTTTCCCGTACATCCTGTACAACCAACCCCAGACACAATCGACAATTCTATTCCTTCTACCTCAAGACAAAATGACACATACGATAACCCTATTCCCTCTACTTCCCGACAAAACACTCAACATCCATCACCTGCTTTCAGCCCTTTAACTCTCGAAGACCTCGATATCCAGATACCTTCCATTCCTTTAGACTCCGACGAATTACCATCAATAGACCTACTAGAAAATGATGACCCAATATCCGATATCCTGAGCCCCGAAACCAGAAATCAATCACCTGTTATTGCCAATCCTCCGGTCGCCCCCGCCGTATCCGCTGAATCCACTGAATCGACTCAACCTATACTAAATCCTTCATCTAACTCTGTTCCTGCTGTTTCACCCGTAAACTCCCCGCCTCTTTCCGATGAAAATTATAGCAAATTCCTGAAAACTATGTCTGAAAAACAGTTCACAAGCAATACCAAGATTATAGAATACAATGAGAGCATTTCTAAAACAACTTGTAAGCATGTTGTTATACCTACTTCAATTGACCTCGATACCTCAAACCCGTATATTGAAGAAATTCTAAGCGAAATCCAAGATCCTACTGAACTCCTAAATAGGGAAAGAACCCTATATACATACATATCTTTCGAACACAAAGGATCAACCATATACTTCCTATTTACTAAAGTATACCATTTCGATAACTGTCCTTATGAGGCTATTTATAAAAGCTTAATATATCTTAGAAATCAACTATCAACACTCTTAACTGCACCCCAAGAGGGTTTCGAAATAGCCATCACTGATTTCCGCGACCCTTTCGACAAACACATTTGGTCAAGGATATACAATATGTTATCCTTTATATTTAATAATACTAACATCAATATAAACGCATATCATAATACACTCATATTTCCAACCCTCTCAGAAATACCGAAAATCCTTCGCGAAAACCACGATATTCCTATCGCGGGCCATCTTGGTACAGCCAGAATGTTAAATAGAATAAGAGAAAGGTATTACTGGAAAAACATGCGCTCAGATATCGAAACCTACGTAAAAAATTGCTCACAATGCCAAAGCAATAAGGCGCTCAGACAAACAAATAGAGCGCCCATGCAAATAACAACTACTTCTACTAAACCTTTTGAACGCCTTAGCATGGACTTAGTAGGCCCCCTGCCTGAAGCAGGACTAAGACAACTAAAGTTCATTCTTACAATGCAAGATGACCTCACCAAATTTTCATTTGCCTACCCTATTGCCAATGCTACGTCAGAAGACACCTGCGAGTGTCTAGTACATTTCATTTCACTTTTCGGTATTCCCAAAACAATCCTTACGGACCAAGGCACAAATTTCACCGCAGATATGTTCAAAAGAACCTGTGAGTTCCTTAAAATTAAACAAATATGGTCGTCACCATACCATCCTCAAACGCAAGGGGCGTTAGAACGTAGTCATTCCACTCTTAAAGAATACTTAAAGTCCTACGTGAATGACAATCACACAGACTGGCATAAATTCGTGTTTACAGCAATGTTAGCCTACAACACTTCAGTCCATGCATCAACCAACTTCACCCCCTACGAACTTCTATTCGGTCATAAAGCCTTTATTCCCGACTCTATCTATGAACTACGTCCAGAACAAACATATCCAGAATACATAAAATTCTTACATCATCGTCTCAAACTTTCGAGGGAAAAAGCTCTCGAAAATGTTCAAAAGACCAAAGAAAGATCTAAAGAATACTATGATAATCATTCGCGTCCTGTGCAGTATAAAGTAGGTGACTACGTTTACCTGAAAAATCATGTGAGATTACGTAAAGCCCTATCGCCGATATGGAAAGGGCCATACAAAGTTATAAAAGTAAACGGCAGGAATACTTTGACTCTTCTCATAAATAGGAGACACATTACTCATCACTATGATGAAGTAAAGCTAGCGCCCAGATCAAATGCCAAAGAGTAAGACTAATATGCATACTCTATTCCTTTACAGCAACCCTTCAACGGGCCAAGAATTCGTCGAACCCCTAACAAACAGTTCAGGAATATATTTTGATCCTCTAGGATCCTTAAACTTAGTTGATAGTTACCTTAATGTAATTATACCTGTAGACATATCCTATATACTCCCGCATATTAGCAATTTATACCATATTCTTAATAATTCTAAATCTCTTTGTGAAAATAATAACGCACTAGATAACATAGAATGTTTCAATCTCTTTCAACCCCTAATCACTCGTTATGACGATTTATATCGTAATAGCGAAACTATTCTTTACCACATCCCTCACCAATCAAAGAGAAACGCAATTTTAGGTTTTGTAGGAACCATATCCAAAAAACTATTCGGTACTATGGACGAAGATGACGCTATCCGATATAACAATGCTATCCAGGAAGTCGAATCAGATCAAAAGAAACTAGCCTCACTAGTAGAACAAAACATCCTTATTACCACATCAACGCTTAAATCCTTTAATGACACCATCTATTCTATAAAACAAAATGAACACGAACTAAACGTTGCTATCGACGCCCTATATATAGACGTTAAAAATTTAACCTATATTTCCAAAGAATTAGGAATAAGATCACGCATCCTTGAACTAACTTCAATGATAGAAAATAGCCTTTTAACTTTATCCTTCAAGGTCGAAGACATTATAAACTCAATAATGTTTAGCAAATCTAATATACTTTATCCTTCCATTTTGACTCCTAAAGAACTCTATACCGAATTAATTAATAATATAATTACCGATTCATACCGAACTCCAAACGGCTTCCAGTTCTCTTAAGCTTAAATAACATACAAACAATAATAAACATGTCCTCTTTGTCATGTTATCAAAACGATAACAGAATAGTATTTGTCCTAAACATACCATTAGCAAACCCAGTTAGCTTTTACTTATACCATAACTTACCTTGTCCAGCGCCCTATGAACCTCACAACCCCGTGTCTTATACCACTATCATCCCTTCTTCTAAATATTTAGGCATAAGCAAAGACAAATCCACGTATTGTAAACTGGATAACTTGAACGATTGTAAAATAATTAGTGATAACCATTACCTTTGTAATACACCAATATCTTATTCTTCAGTTGCAACCCCTTCTTGTGAAACCGAAATTATCAGTAAAGTACTTACTGAAATACCTGAATTGTGTAATACTAAATTCTTCACTGGCAATGTAAATATTTGGCAACAACTACAAAACAACAAGTGGTTGTTTGTTATGTCTGAAAAAACTAAATTAAGCATAGAATGTAACGCATCAACTGTCGAAATAGACATAAGCGGTAGTGGAATATTGTACTTACCCCAAAGTTGTGTCGCTTATTGTAAAGACACACGATTAGTTTCTAAGAATAATGTAAATATACTTCTAAAACCTTTAAAAAGTAAGTTAAGCATACTCAATGACTCCTGCTGTAATTTGTCAAAATATACTAGCATTGTATCAAATTTACCTCCTGTTAACTTGAAAAACGTTAATTTAGACTCTATTGCATTTGAAAACCCTAAATTGTTAAAAGAACTAAGTAAAATAATAGAAAAGCCTCATATTGTCTTATATGAAACATATTATACTACTATTACTATTGTAATCCTATTTTTAGTCTTAAGTTACATTATGTTCAAAATATGTAAGAAATTTGGCATACTTAAGAAAATAATTTATTCCAACACTCCTAGGAATCCAAATACTGAACCCGAAAACGAAGAAGTCGAACTTCCTAATCTAACAGCTCCTTCTCTCCGCATTGGTTAAATCCTTGTTAAATATTCTTTTCCCGTAAACTTCATTCTAAAACATGTAGTTTACTCTTAATCGGGGGGCTGTTACGAATCCGTATTGTACCCTAATTCCCTTACCTAGTCCAAAATCCCCTATACTCGACAGAAACCCCTGCCAATGCCTAAAAGTCCCGTGTCAGCACTTTTGCCTTCATCATAAGCGCAGTACTAACGAACACCAGTCTGTGCACATCTCCCGTCGCGAACGCAACTTACTATTCCTAAGTGTCCCAGATACATTTCTATATCATTGTACCATATCTTTATTTTGCTATTTCTATTTTATATTCCAAGTGTTTAATAAACTTCATTTAGCCAGTTAAAATTTCTTTTTTTAAAAACACTTCGCCACGGTGCCGTGTAACAGTACGATGGCGGTAAGCTCGCCTACAGCGGAGCTATTTGCTAATTTGTGATATCAGTATAAATTATGTCTACAGAGGACGCCCTAAAGCTCAAATTTCTATTAACATTATTTTGCCGTGTGGGAGCCGTATAAGTCGGCTGCGACCTTAATAGAGTAGAAGAGCGGAAGGATAGTCAATTGTTGACAATGCCAATCGGGTTTCGACCTACGTTACCGGTGTGCGTGTGCGCATGCGTGCGTGCGTGTGTGTGTGTGTGAGGGCGTGTGTGTGTGTGTGTGTGTGTATGTGGTTGAAAATAGGTATCAAAGGCAAAAATCATTTATTTATTTAAATCACAAAATAACACTTACAAACGTCAAAATCTATTAGTTTGTGAGTTTACTAAGTTACTGAAATGATATTTAGGTTCTTACGTTATTGTGGAGTGTTTGTGTAGAGTGTGAGTATGTATAGACGAAGGTAGGTTACGATAAGCCCAAATACTTAATAAAAATAGGTTGATGTAGATCGAAAAAATCAAATGAGCTTCAGCAGAGTGAAATGCCCATGCCATGTATATTAGCTAAGTAAATTATTAATTTACTGGCAAGTAACTACCTACACATGGCGGAAGATGAAGGGTAGTTTAAAAAAATCCATTATAGAGCATAATTATTAATTCGTTTGGTAGGTTCCCCTACAAAGTTACCAGCCAATTATTTGATGATATACAATATGTATATTTATATAGGTATATAATAATAAGTAATAAAGGTAGCGGAAGGCGTAACATTGGTTTATAACAATAATTTTCTACCTCGAGCGTCCTAAGAACTTAATTTTAAAAAATAATTTCATATCCAAAATATCTGTATTTCGAAAATACTTTAAGAATCGAAATTAAACTATTATATAGGTACTAATTTTATTGCAGTTTATCTGAAAATCCAAGTTTTGGATAACTTTGACTCAAAAGAAAGTTTTTAGAACTTTAAGTTATTTCAATTTGTCAAAGTTTATAATGTGAAGCTTTAAGCTAATAGGTATAGGTCGAACACATAATATGTGACTACAGATATAGTATATAATTAATTATTCATAGTACACACAGGCAAGGCAAGGCAAGACGAGCACCAATGCGCTCAGTCGCAGAATATCCTCTTCACAAAATGTCCGTTTCCAAAGCCTTGGTATCAGTAAAAACTGTCAAGTGCGGATTGGGTTTGCATACAGAGGGTGCCATAGAGATATGTATATTTTCCAGATAGGTATCACAAAATCTACAATAACGAATACTTTACAGTACACTAGATTTATTTATGCTGACAAATAATTTAAATTGATAAATCTAGCCAACCATGAAATTTGTAAAACGTTTGACATGTAAGTAAGTAAGTAAGTAAGTAAGTAAGTAATTTTATTTTTCAAAATATACGTACACAAAATACAGACAAATATTATAACACAGCAAAAAGCAAAAAAAAAAAAAAAAAAAATAGTACATACATAATGAAAAACGAGGTTACCACTCAGGTTTATTGTTGGTTTGCGGTTAATACCTCAAACCAACCCTGATGTTATGTGGTAACCCCAAGTGACGCCGGACGTACATCAGCTACTCTTTAACAACTTCCACATTCAAAAAATAAAAGAAATAAAAAAATACATACGTAAGATATATATATATATATATAAATTATAATTGATGAGTATGTAATTGATATATATCAAATATAAATTAAATAAATTGGTGCAATAGTATAATGTATATAAATTTAATATTCAATAATAATAATAATAATAATAATAATAATAAATAATGCCCCAAATGAACCCCACTTGGCCTAGACCCGTGGTTTTCATTAAATACCGAATTTTATTTCGAGAAAAAACAAGTTAAACCAACCAAAATAATAATAATAATAACCTACTAACGGTTGCCATTAACGGTTTAGCGATCCGTATTATTACCGTCTCACTTGCACTTACGGTATACGACATAACTAATGGTGTCTCACTCGCCCGGCAACGCGACGGCGCAGCGGTGGGCGAGGAGCTCGCATGATTCATTTGGCCGTCGCGCCGGCGCTGCATCAACACGGTGGTCGTGTGACCAAAACATTGTAAGTAATAACAACTAAATATATTTATAAATATAATAAAATTTATTTGTAATGTTTATCCTGGTCGCATTTCTGTTGCTTTAAAAGATATGTTTTTAAATGTATTTTAAAGGTACCCTTTGTTTTCAGGGATCTTATCGGCGGAGGCAGATCATTCCATATATGAGTAGCAGCATATTTGTAACATCCCCTGAAGGCTGTCGTTTTGTATCGAGGTATTGACAGCGGTTTGGCGGTGGAGCGAGTGGAATAGTTGTAGTGATCTTCCCTCCAACTTACTTTATTATAAAGGTATTTAGGCTCACCCGTACTCATCACTCCAAATAATAATGTTGCCAAATGAAGTTTACGCCGCGCTAGCATTTTAAGTATGTTATTATTATTTAAATGAGGTGTTATATGATGTACGGCTTCCATTCCCGCACAAGTCAAACATTTGTGTGCATGAACATGGATGTTTGTCTTGGTCTGGGTAAAAAAGCATATATGTATGTTTATACATTGTCTAGTACCCACAGTACAAGCTCTGCTTAGTTTGGGCTAGTTGGTGTTGTGTGTATGTGATAGAATATATTACTTTATTGTAATTTTGTGATACCTATCTGAATAATATAATACTATGGAACCCGCTGTACGCGAATCCAATTCGTACTTGACCGTTTTTACTGATACCAAGGCATTGGAAACAAGGGACATTTTGCGAAAGGGACATTCTGAGAAAGGGACATTTTGCGAAGTGGACATTACTAAATTATTTTAACATGTTAATTTTTTCGCTTCTGCGACTGAAAGCCACCGAACCTATTAAACAATGTAGCAATGCATTACAATTTGTTTAATGTATGGTACTCAATCCAACATTTACCTATACATAAGGCGACGCTGCATGCTTTGCAGATCTGGGTAACTTGGGTCCTAATACCCTTTTGTGAACAACGCGCGCAACGCCGCCTCAAGTATTTGTCTGAGCCTTTGGCTCGCCCACAATTCTCTGTATGTACTGGGAAATGATTGGCCTTTCGATCAAGCCGCACACGTTCACCTTCGGGCGGTCCTAGGAGATTATGCATAATTTTAGGCCGTTTATATCTCAAAAGAATGTCCTCAGAGACTTTGTGGCGGAACTGCCGATGATTTAACGTACTCTGTAATGGACTTTTTGAATATATTATGTAAGTATTTAGAAAACTGGTATTTAAAAGTCTTCTAAATACTTTCATGTACCACTTATATCCCCTCGTCCGTTCCATTTTGTATGCGCTCAATTTCTGATCCTTAAGATCGACACCGCCCATATGTTTATTATAAAATTCAATCATTTTGGGCTTATAAAACTCCTCACCATTTCGCCGGCTCTTAACTTTATCAGCATTGTGAAAAGTCGATATGGCCGTGACCAACTTCAAGTCCTTCCATCCTATAAGCGTAATATCTCCACAATGCTGAGCAAGCTGTTCGCCACGTTGCATCTTACTTTCATTGACACATTTTATCGCCAAGGGCACGTGTGTCCTGCGGCGACTCATTGTGCCAATGACGTCAGTATGCCTGTGTTTTAAGTACCTGGTTAAGGCCAACTGGTTGTACCAGTTGTCAATAACCAGGATGTGTCCCATGTCCAGGTAGCCATCCATAAGTTTAAGAACCACTTTTGCGGTGGTGTTGCCGAACCCATCGATGGCTCCCAGAGACATGGAGGAGTGTTTGCCTGTATAAAACAAGCTCCGTAGCGAGTATCCCGTAGTAGCTTCACAGAGCTCGAACGTTTTCAGCCCAAAACGGGCCGCCTTAGCCCGGATGCATTGGACCCACGAATGACGGCCCTTCCAAAGTAGAAGCGACTCGTCCAAGCTCAATGTCTGCTGAGGGGTATACATGCTACTGAACTTATAGTTGCAGTGTGTTAAGATTGAATTGACTTTATTTAACTTCTTGTGGTCAGGCCGTAACTCGACTATGTCATTGTCAACAAAGTGCAAAAATCGCATCAGCATTTTATACCTATTTCTCGTCATTATCGTCCTGAACTCAGGCATACCTAATAATCCTTTTGTCCAGTACTCGTCGAGCCTACTGCGGTAACATAACGACATATAGTTGATCACGGCAAACAATCGGTAAATCTCGTCAACGGTCGTCTCCTCCCATGTTTCTAAGTGCTTTCTAAGGCGACCGTTTTCGCTTAAATTAGCGATTGTTTGCCACGCATATTTGTTGGTCTGCTCAACTATATGCGTTATGATTGGCAGATCCCACACTTGCAAAAACAGGTCTACGGGTTGGCCTGACTGTACTTGCGGGCCCGGGTCATTCAAATAGATCTCCCGTTGGCCCGAAAATGTTGAAAAATCTTCGGTCCAGGAGAATGTATTTGAATCCCGCGGGCCCGCAACGACGTCTTCCACCGCATCTTCTCCAGCTTTAGTAGCTACTGCAGCACTGCTGCCAGCCGCGTCCGCATCGCCGAAGGCAGGCTTGCCTGCGTCGTCACTAGCAGCCACCTCGATATTATCTTCAGCCGTACTCGCCAGCCGCGTGCATACTACCCCCTCCGAGGTGCCGTTAACATCTATTAGCAGCTCCGCTATGACCTCGCCTTCTTCTTCTAAAAATCCCTCATTTGCGTCCGACTGCCCCTCCTCGCGATATACGTAGAACTCACGTAATTTGCGGGCAACCATACGCATATTGGATCCCGAGCCGTTTATTATTTCGTCTTCATCGTCCGAACTCTCGTCGATCTCACTCCCCGAGTCGATATTATCTTCTAATGAGCGACGGGAGCGCTTCGGAGAACCACCTCGAGGGGACGAGTCTTTCTTCGGCGTTGCAATCCGGATCTTGGGTGTTCGCCGAGCCTATAAAATATTATTCGTTCTATCACTTAACCATCAATTCTAATCTAATAATATCTAAATCTTTTCTTTTAATTGCATGAATGGCGAAGTGGTTTAAGTGGTCGCCTTGCCACTGCCGCCGCGCCGAGTGTTGTGGGTTCGATCCCCACACGGGATAAAAATTGTGTGATCTAGATATATTTATTCCGAACCTGGGTGATTTTGTGTCCGTTGTTTGAAGGTTTGTAAAGTCCCCCGCGATACAGAAATTATTCCTAGTGCAGGAGATGACTTTCCAAAGTCCCCGAGCTGTTACGAGGTGACCAATCAAATCATGACATCATCTGTTAAACTCCTAAACAGTATTTGTTATATTTCAAAATGAATAGTAGGTACTCTGTATTCCCTTGCAAAACTATATACCTTCCCCTATGTAAAAAGTACTCTGTGATACCAGTATACAGTTTTGCAAGGGAATCCAGAGACAATAGATTCTTGACAATAGTACTTACTCGCCTCCGTTTTGAAGAACAGGCTTTTAGCAGATTGTCGACTAGTTCGTCAGGCACCACGACGACGGAATCAGAAGTTTGGACCGTAGGCACGGCGTCAATATTTTCATTTACTGGCTGCGACATTCTGTAATAATAAAGGTATACTAAGTGTATGGTTATTACAGATTCTATTCATTACTTTATGGTCATAAGGTCATGTCACACAGTCTGCCAGGTCTGAGTCGATCCTGAGGTGTGTGCTTAGTGTCGTGCTAGCAGCTGCGTTCGTGCGTAAGTATAAACGTTACATTAGTATTTCCTATTCACGAAAACCCTATTAGAAAGTTACAAGTGATATGCTATCACTTGTAATTAAAGAAAGTACACTAATATCATAAGTTGGGTGGATGCCACAAATACCAGTCTTATAGTATATATTTTATATTTTAAAAATCATAGCATTTAAACTATAGCTTAATATGAATTGTTATATTTTTTAATCAAGAGATTATTTAATTAAGATTGTTACGAAACCTGGTAATAATGATATAAACAAGGAATTAAATAAAAAAATTGGTTGTCTGTAAAGTCGGTTTACGGACGTTAGTTTAACGTGACGTCATAACGTGCCTTTCGCTCGCTCGTGTAGCGCTCTCGCTCCGATCGTAACGTTACAATGAGCGTAACGGGACAATGAGTCATCCTTTTTCATGCGTGCAGCCGGCGTTCATCGATTTATTAGACGTTGCCACGTTAAAATCATAGCATTTAAACTATAGCTTAATATTAATTGTTATATTTTTTTATCAAGAGATTATTTAATTAAGATTGTTACGAAACCTGGTAATAATTATATAAACAAGGAATTAAATAAAAAATTGGTTGTCTGTAAAGTTGGTTAACGGACGATAGTTTAACGTGACAACGTCATAACAAAACATTGATGAAAAGGTTACAATGAGCGTAACGGGACAATGAGCAAACGAGACAATGAGCGTAACGGGACAATGAGCGTAACGGGACAATGAGCGTAATGGGACAATGAGTCATCCTTTTTCGTGCGTGCAGCCGGCGTTCATCGATTTATTAGACGTTGTCACGTCAAAAAATTGGTTGTCTGTAAAGTCGGTTTACGGACGATAGTTTTACGTGACAACGTCATAACATAACATGCCTTTCGCTCGCTCGTGTAGCGCTCTCGCTCCGATCGTACCGGGACAATAAGCGTAACGGGACAAAGCGCGTAACGGGACAATGAGTCATCCTTTTTCGTGCGTGCAGCCGGCGTTCATCGATTTATTAGACGTTGTCACGTCAAAAAAAAACGCATTTAAATAAACAACAGAATCGAAACCATAGTAAAACTGGTTGTCTGTAAAGTCGGTTTACGGACGATAGTTTAACGTGACAACGTTATAACAAAATTTCTTTCCCGTAACGTTATAATGAGCGTAACGGAACAATGAGTCATCCTTTTTCGTGCGTGTAGACGGCGTTCATCGATTTATTAGACGTTGTCACGTCAAAAAAATACAATCCTACTGGCTTTACTTGCGGCCAGCCTGGATCGAATGCCGTCCTATCGTGTGCCCAATGCCAGCCTTTTGTGCCTTTTGTGATGTGTCTAATCAAAGAATTGTACTTAAAATGAAATTATTATTATTATTTGTTTCTTTTTCACGGGTATATGCCTAATATGTTAGTAAAATACCGGCCCTTTGGGAGGCTTATACGGAGACATGGGTCCAACGTGAAGAATACGTACGTACGTAAAATGTAAAAATAAACGTAGAGAATAAAAATAGGTTCATGGATGAAAATATAAAAATTTATAAGAAAATATAAAATTAGTAATACATAACAACGGTGTGCTTTTTTTGCACGTATGAATTCAAATTAGAAAGGGCCCTGCTAGGCAGACAACATTTTCTTGCTGAATTTCTCCTGTTCTGTTAAAGATTCCTGGGAGTTAATACATGAATCGAGAGGTACATTGGCACAAGTTACGATCAGTATTATTTTTATGTATTCCGAGCGCAAAGCCGAGTTTCCATCGAACAAAAATTGACAACTTTTGTGTTGTTAACGCGTGTTGGTGTATTTCTATAATTGCCTACTGTTGGCAACAAAAATGGTAAACAAACGTTGGCAACCGTGTTCCCGTTTTTGGCGGTAAACATCAAAAGAATACGCTTGTTGCAGATATTTATTCCCTCTGCGGATACGCTTACAGTTGACAACATTAGTTGGAAACAGAAACCATAGATTAAACACTTATCTATAGAATCATGTCAAAAAATAATAAATATTGCGGCTGCCTGCATAATATTCTCTGTCTACGTAATATCATCATCGTTCGAAGACATTTTGCCTAGTGGATGCTAGTGGAGACAGCTTGTTGTCAACTGAAATGTTTCCCAAATTGTTGGCGACTCGATGTGGACACAAATGAAACAAAAGTTGGTGATTTTTTGGCGAATTGCAAACAGTTGGAAACACTGAAATTGCCAACAATTTTGGTGGAAACGCGCCTTAATACAACCGAGGTCCCTGCTGGATGCATGAGGCGATTTATTGTAATTTCTACCATAATAATTGAGGTACATTGGATCTTGTTAATAAATTCGTGAGGTACCTACATTGAACAAACTAAGCATTGCCACTAGTTTTTTTGGTCTAGCTCGAGTGGCACAAGCATACAAAAATAATAATGTGGTAATAACTTAACCGGTGAGAACGAGTTGGCACACATCTACAATTTCTTATTTGTATACCCAGCCTTTCTATCCCCTATATACATAATAGATATGTATATAGCTCCAAATACGCAGGCGCATAATATATACTTCGCGACGTCGATAAAACTCTTAAATATTGGTAGGTAAGTAGGACTACACATTCCCTTCCCCATATGCAATTTTAGCGGCCGTAAACTGAGTAGTGTATATATACTGTGTATATATATACTGTATCGTATCAACGTTGCCAGACGTCCCGATTTTTAAATCAAAATTAAATGTCCCGCTTCTCGGGGATCTGTTTTTTATTTTTTTTATTTAGAAGACTAATAAAGACTCAACTATTTAACGATAGGGTAAATCTGATTTAAAATATCATCTTGTTATTAAAATACATTTTCTATGGCTATTTTTGATATAATATATTGTCACGTAAACGTAGTTTAAACTCAAATAAAAAGATAAATATTTAAAAACTTCTGATTATATACGTTTTTTACTATGTCCCGCTTTCGACGAAAGAATCCCGCTTTTTTCTCTCAAAAATTTCAAAATCCCGACTTGGAAAAAAAAAATCTGACAAAGCTGGTGTGTATATTGTGTGATAAATAGACAGCAGACCTGGTGCTGGTCAATGGTCATACGTGGTGTCGGAGTCGGATGTAACATTAGCCTGTGTAAGTGGATCGTCAATTTTACATCATACATAAATGTACATATAATGTGTGGTACACACCATGAGTCGTCGCGCGTCGTTCTCGAATTCACTTAACACACATTCAAATACTGAATTTGTATCTGTGTGCGTCAAATTATAACCATTTTTGTTTAGACTCACATTATTCATATATCCTAATTTATTTTACAATATTATTTATAAATATGTTAAGATTACAAGAATTCTAATAAGAATATGTAAAAGTCTTGTTAGTTTAGATTTATAAAAGTAGGTAGTTAGGTACACGGAGGGAACAACAAACACGAAAAGTACGTGCCGACCACTATTTTGTTTTAAGTTTTTGTAACATTCACATTATTATAACATTGCTATTGATACTACAATTACAATAATAAATAAAATAACAATTACTTACGTTTTACGGCACTTTAATTCCACAATTACAATCACAAAAAAATTGTACGGCACACTGCACCACAGTAACTGTGGTGCAGTACAACTGTTGTGAGGCGTCTCAGGCGTCCCGCGTCAGGCGTTGCATCAATCGATTTCCGAGTCGATACTAGGCACTAGGCTATGTGAAAATATATCGATATTTTTAGACGATATTTGATTCTATATATCGATATAAAATATTCAATAGTGAAAATTGTATAAAACGATATTTGTTTCAAATTTAATTTATTAGCTGAGTATTTAATTGAATTTAAAGCCGTAAAAGGTAAGAACGAACGGAAAATAAATAACTGTATTGTCTATGATTAATATGTTTTGTTTATTAGAAGATTGTTATTTTGCTTAGTTTAGTTTGCGATATTTTCTAATTCTGCCTAATGAAAAGAAATAATAATATAAAAATAATAATATTCTACCACATACACACAACACCATCTAGCCCAGACTAAGCAGAGCTTGTACTATGGGTACTAGACAATGGATAAACATACATATTTATATACTTTTTTTTGTAAATACATACATATTATACATACCCAGACCAAGACAAAAATCCATGTTCATGCACACAAATGTTTGACTTGTGCGGGAATCGAACCCGCAACCTCAGGCGTGGCTTAATATACCTTTGTTTTTATTAAGATACTCATACATTAAAATAAGGTATGTAACGTTAATTGAGCCACACTGAACTAAATGCATTATTATTTTAAAACCGACAATTTTAAAATTTAAAAAAAAATTTTACCGATATATCGATATTTTGCTCGAAATAAATCAAGGTCGATATTGAATAATTATTGTAAAAATATCGATTCGGCAATATATCGATATTTATTTCACTGCCGACATTCCTAAACGATACATAAAGTAAAACACTATCTATTATTATTATTACTGAAAATACATACGCCGCCACTCTTGATTTATTTTGAAAATTTACCTACTCTAGATGGCATTTTACTTGATTTGTAGTGGGGGTTAACAAAAGATGGCGGTATATTTGATAATTCTTCGTCTTTGCGTTGCCATTTACGAAACTGATTTCTTTAAACAATAGCGGAATCCCAACATCTTACGTACGTTGTCGTTATGTCTATGTAATTCATATTAACAAGAATGCCTCGGTGACGCAGCGGGAGTGTATGTATGCAATTGCTCTTTGATTCCCGGGTTTATACTATGTGTAGGCGAGGTAGTAAGTATATATGTGAGATCCGGTTGAATTTATTCATTGTCACACAGGCATTAAAATAGTGGATATCTGTGCATTACCATCGCAAGTCCGTGCTTTAACGAAGCTTGTCGTTATCTTTTGTGTCTATATTTAAATGTCTTTTCTTAAGTATTCAATCTGCATAGATTTTATTACTCAAGAAACATGTGAAAGATAAATTATTACGAAAATGTGAGTTATAGTCGACAAGGCGTCGGTCACAACGTACAACACTATGGCAAAGTGTCAAAACCGTCAAACTAATAATTATCTGTCAAGTGGGTATGATCAATATTAAAAAAGTTGTTTGTTAAGTAAATAATACATTATATTGATTTATAGAAGCTATAACGGTTACATTCTAGTGTCAATAAATAAAGAATACCTAAAATATGGCTACAAGTGAAACTAAAACGGAAGCTATGGAAGAAGATACTAAAAAACCAATATGTTTGATAATTTTAGGTTAGGCTTACTTGTTGTTACTTTAACATTATGTTAATACTGTTATATTGTTTCAAAGTATATAATAATAGCATATTGGGGTTTATTTAGGTATGGCCGGCGCTGGCAAGACTTCATTTACGCGAAGGCTAGCTGGAAAAGTCGTGGAAGGTGCTAGACCATATCTCATTAACTTGGACCCGGCGTGTAGGGAAGTGCCTTATCCAGCCAATATAGGTATGTAAACTAACTAACTTACTATCTAAGTAACACGTAGATAGTTTACGTGTAATGTTTTTAACTATATTCTTTAAATTGATGAGTAACATGTTTATTGTAATTTGTGGAAAGTGATTGCTATGAGCTTATAGGTGTAATATATTGTCCCACTAACTGTAGTACAGTATGGTATTAATTTGAACGTATTAGACGCTCATAATTACTATTGAGGTGTTGCTGAAAATCAGCGTTCTAGCAAGTGGTGCGGCATTATGCTGAGCAACATCTCTTTTTAATGAACACTGCGACGCACATTGAACAGCAAGGATTCCATGTATAAATTTGTATTCTATATTATATATAATAATGAAGGTATATAAGTTTTATTTTTATTATTATCAATTTATAAATACATTTATTACTGTTACACACTAATTTTGTAATAAACTAGTTTTGATTGTGTGTTGCAATGCTTCATTAAAATAAAATATTTGTTTCTTTCCTTCTTACAGTATCCAAATATATCTATGATTAATGGTATTATTTTAACTCATATCAGAAAGTAAAAATCACACAAAACAATTTGTTCCTTAGTGGGACAATTTTTGTATTAATTTTGACAAGGAAACGAAACAATTGACAAGGAATTTAGTATGTTTTGTATGATTTAATAATAATCTCAAGTCATTCTTTGGCTATTGTTTTATATGTTTGTTTATAGTTAGATTTATATTAGTTCTTAGAGTCCATTACAATCCAACAAAATGGAAAGGTGAACAAATGGTTTATTGTTATGACCATAGACATTTTAGTGTTATCCAATTGTTATTGTAATTCAATTAATCGCCTAATTAAATCATTTGATTTAATTAAGTTAATAAGTTGGAAACATGCTTCTTTTTCCTTTTAATAGACAACTGCCGCACAAGGAATAAATCTTGTGTTACGGGGGACTTTACAAACATTCATACAACGGACACAAAGAATACCCAGACTGGGAACAACTATTTGTTTGTAAGTTTTAGAACAAAACTTTGTGTGCTCTACAAATAGTTGTAGAGCACCACTCGGCGCAGCGCCAGTGGTGAGGCCACCACTTAAACCATCGCGCCGTCTAAGCACTCAATACAAGTTTTTGCTTTGGGACTCCAACCTCTAACTATACAGTCGATTTGTTAAAACAAGTAATTGTAATAGCCTATGGACGCCTGCAATACCAGAGGCATCACTTGCGCGTTGCCGACCCTTTAGGAAATGAAGTGGGAATGAGAAGGAGCGGGAAGGGGGAAAGAGGGTGATTCTCACTCACGAAACGAAACACGACCAGTAGGAATACTGCTATTTCACGTTGATATTCTGTGAGAGGGTAGTCCTGCCCCGGTTGAGCCGGCCCATTCATGCTGAAATCAGCGAGGCTCTACTACACAAATTTTGTTACAACATGTGTATTAGGTTTTATTTTAATTAAGTGTATGGGTTGTAGCCAGCGGCCAGATACTAGGTTTTAATTTATGTCTGGTATTCCAAGAACTGACAGCTTAAACATTTCTCATACCAATTTCAAATAATCAGCCATACTTATAAACTGGCTTGATGGCGCATCAGTACTGAGAGTATGCGTGAAATTTGATACTTATGTTAGGCAGTTTTTTGTGTTAAACTGTCAAGTCTTGGAATGCCTAACATAGTTAAAAACCTATTGAGTCTGGCTGCTCCTGTACCGTTACAACTCATAACCTCAATACGCAGTAACATTACGCTGAGTAGATGGCAAGAGACTGGCATATGGGATCTAAATGGTTTTATATAACATAATATAAAACCATTTAGGTCCACTTTAAGTTACTTGTCAAAAATTATATTGTATATATGATAAAATTAACACTTTTCTGTTAATCATTTATTCTGTATTAATTGTTTCAATTGAATTAATGAATTTATGTATTGTTTAAATTATGGATTATATAGGTATTACTTTGACTTAAATTTTGTGATTATTTAAATATTCAATTTCAACTTATGAATAATTTATAATTTTAATTAATTACTATTAAGTATATTATAGTTTTTAATAAACATTTAAATGCATTCTGTATTCACCTATTATTAGTTATGCAATTAGTTTTAAACCTATCAATTGTATTATGTGTAAATGAATTTTTGTATATAACTGTTGTTGATGTAACAAATAAATAAATATATATAATAACATTTTATATAACACTGATAGGGTAGGTATGCTATCGTTACCATGCCTAACCTATCAGTGTTATAGCTGTGAGACTGTATTTATATATATACTTATAATCCAATTAATTTATACTTATGTTTTACATCCACAGATATAAGAGACACAGTAAACTACAAAGAAGTTATGAAACAATACGGGCTGGGTCCCAATGGAGGCATTGTGACGGCTCTGAACCTATTCTCCACAAAGTTTGGACAGGTCGTGGATCTGATTGAGAAGGCGGGAAAGAAACATAAGTACTGCATAATTGACACACCAGGTAAGGAAAATGATGGCGGCGGCAAAGATCCACCAAGATATTTTCCTCACGAATCCGATCCGCCGCCTCCTTCTGCAAGATAACGTACTCGCATGCGGATGCGACCGCTACCCACTTTCTCTCGCTGTCAACCATGCATCTGATCACGGCCAGCAGCGAGAGGTCTTCATCCAATACGTCCTGGACTTTACGGCGCTGCGCCGCCAAAGCTCATCCATTGCTCGAGCGTGTACTGCGCCGTGTTCTCCTCACACTCGCAGTGGTGGCAGATAGAACTCGGTTCTCTCCTAGCGACCTTGTGTCGGTATTTTTCAAAGCAACCGTGGCCTGACAATACCTGCACCAGCCTCAAGGATTCTTTTCTGTACCCCTGACAATGTGTATGCGAAATTTCATGATGATCGGTCGAGTATTTAAATGCTATGCTTTTTATGCATGAAAGCATAAAAAACAAATAAACTCACAATTGCTTTTATAATATTAGTTAGGATTTCATAATGGTAAAAGAGCTAGCTCTATTTAACCAACACTTGGTACATAAATGAGTTGTAAAATACTGAAATTATAATTTGATGTTGATTTAAAAGAGTGGCCTTGAGTTTCTCGCAGGTATCTTCTCATAGGCTCAACCTTTTGCCTGAACCTTGCAACTAACATAAATGTAAATTCAGTAAATGTAACAAACTCACTAACCCTTTTGACGTTCATAAGTGTTACTTTGTGACCTAAGTGAATAAATGATTTTTGACTTTGACTAATCCGTGGTAACAATACTCTTACTTGTTTGTTTGCAGGTCAAATAGAGGTGTTCACATGGTCAGCTTCAGGAACCATAGTCACTGAAGCATTGGCATCGTCCTGTCCCACAATAGTTGTGTATGTGATGGACACAGTCCGCAGTGTATCACCCGTTACATTCATGTCCAATATGCTGTATGCCTGCTCTATACTGTATAAGACACGGTTGCCATTCATCGTTGTGATGAATAAGGTGTGTACAACTTTTTATTTGATTTGTTTTTTTATTATTAAGAAAGGAACATCTTAAAATTGGTTTTAAAATAAAACAAGAAAGCGTAAAATTCACATGAGGTATAATTTTTCTTTCCAGTATAAGTACGGTACCCAAATCAGAAAAACCAATAAATTTTTGTCCGTTTGTTCTGGCTAATCCCTGAAACGGCTGGACCTTTTTTGACGGGACTTTCACTGGCCTATACCTGATGTCTTAAAGAGTAAATTAGGCTACTTTAAAAAAATAAGGGTGCATAATCTACGCGGACGACGCACAGCGGTTCGATTCCACACAAGAGGACGGACATAGGGTATTAAAAAAATGAAAGTTGTAATTTCAAATAACTGAATATGCCATCCGATTTCTATAGTATCTTATCTTATTTTATCTTATGTGGAGGCCAGTCAGTGCAGACCGGCAACACTTCGACCCAGTGGGATCTTTTGTGTCGACACTCTCCCAATAACGACTGCCATAGATGTTCATGGCAGCCGGGACCAACGGCTTAACGTGCTCTCCGAGGCACGGAGCTGGCGATAATTGTCAATCAATACGCACATAATTTCGAAAAGTCATATAACTTCCGAAAGTCAGAGGTGCGTGACGTGGGTTCGAACCCGAGACCCTCTGCATTGCAGTCTGTTGGTCTCCCCACTGAGCTATCGCTGCTCTGATTTCTATAGTAAAGAGAAACAAATTCTAGCAGCACGAGTTTTAGGCTACACTTACACAGTGGTCAAATTGAATAAAACTGTTTTTAATGTATGGGAGGTACCTTTAAATATAAATATATTTTGAATTTGGCCCATTTTCGATCTAGATTTTTTATGGCAGTACCCTATAATTATTTGCTATATTTTTCCAGAAAGATAGTGCTACTTTTGTGCCGTTTTTTAAATCCTAATCCTAACTAATATTATAAAAGCGAAAATGAGTTTGTTTGTTTGTTACCTTTTCACGTCTAAAACACTGAACCGATCATCCTGAAATTTTGCATATACGTTGACAGGTGTACAGAAACGGACATAGGCTACCTTTCATCCCGAAAAAAATTACTGTTCCCGAGGAAAACAACAATAACTTTCTTATGATAATAGATGGCACCACGTGTCTTTTCAATCATGATTGAATTATATTATGACAAGCACAGTACAACCCGAATTGATTGTCATATTCTAAATTAACGCGAGCGAAGCTGCGGGCAATAGCTAGTATTATATAAAGTATAGACAATAGGAAAAAAATTGTTCAAGTAAATATTAATTGTATATCTGATACATAAATAATTTTGTTTGTTACAGACAGACGTCGTAGACAACTCGTACGCGGTGAATTGGATGCGAGACTTCGAGGCGTTCCAGGAAGCTCTCGACGCCGACGGCTCGGGCGAGACGGAGGGGGGGAACACGTACATCGACAACCTCACGCGGTCCATGGCGCTCGCGCTTGACACTTTCTACGCCGACCTGAAGTGTTGTGGAGTCAGTGCGCATACGGGACAGGTTAGTATCATAGAACTCATGTTATTGATGTGGAAACGGGTTTTACTCCGAGGAAGTTGTCTATAAAATGTCAACCTGCGATCACGATCGACGCAAGTCGGTCGAAACGTCGGGCAATCAAAGGTATTTATATAATAACTAGCTGTCCTGACAGACGTTGTCCTGTACACACAAAAATAAAAATAAAAAAAACCAAATCTAAACTATTCTCGAATCCACTTAACACACATAAAAAATGTCATCAAAATCGGTCCAGCCGTTTAGGAGGAGTTTAATTACAAACACACGCACAGAAGATTTATATCATCATCATCATCATCAGGCTATAATAGATTTATATACATATGTACATAGATTCACGCCTGTTTCCCAGAGGGGTAGGCAGAGACTACGGATTTCCATTTGCTACGATCCTGACACACTTCTCTGGCTTCATTCACTTTCATCACATTCCTCATACACGCCCGTCGGTTCAAGGAGCTCTTAACCTGGCCTTTGTCCAGAACGCCTCCGATCTAATCGCGAAACGTTCGCCTAGGTTTTCCTCTTGCGACTGTTGTTATTGGGAAGTCAGTGCCCTCTAATATCCTGACACTGGTCTAGCCTTAGGGTATCGTGAGCCCTCGGGTTGCGGAGGTCAGATGGCAGTCGCTCCGTCTAAAAACTGATATCCAGTCAAATCCGGTTAGACTAGAAAGCCGACCCCAAGTGACTTGGGAATAATAAAGGCTAGGGAGAAGAAGATGTGTACAAATCGCGAAAGGCTAAAAACGTTCAATGGTTTAGTCAGCGCTCTAGGGTAGAACGTAGGCGTCGGCGCCAAATGCCAAGAGGCGCCAGATGCCAAGAGGCGTCAAAAAGCCAAATGTAAAAAAACCACTGCACGGATGGCGTAGTGGTTTTTTTTAAACTGGTAAGGTGGCAAACAAGCATACGGCCCATCTGATGGTAAGTGGTCACCGTAGCCTATGGACGCCTGCGACACCAGAGGCATCACTTGCGCGTTGCCGACCCTTTAGGAAAGGAAGTGGGAAGGAGAAGAAGCGGGACGGGGGAAAGGGGGTGATAGGGCCTCCGGTTTAAGTGATCGCTTCGCCACTGCCTCTACGCCAAGAGTTGTGTGTTCGAATCCCACATGGGACACTAAAAATGTGTGATCCACAAATTATTGTTCCGAGTCTGTGTATTTTTTGTGTCTTGTGTGAATGTTTGCGAAGTACTCCGCGACACAGGAATTACTCCTATTGCGGGTATAAAAAACCCATAATTAAAAACTTGATATTTATTATACTGGCTGTTGCAAACCGCTTCGCTCGCTTGATTATAGTTTAGGTATAAGAGTAGTAGAGCCTCGCTGATTTCAGCATGAATGGGCCGGCTCGACCGGGGAAGGACTACCCTCTCACAGAATATCGTCGAGAAATAGCAGTATTCCTACTGTTGTGTTTCGTTCAGTGAGTGAGAGTACCGGAGCCCAATTACCCCATTACCCCCTTCCCGTTCCCTCTCCTTCCCACTTCCTTTCCTATAAATAGGCTATCCAAAACTAAAAGAATTTTTTAAATCGAACTAGTAGTTCCTGAGATTTGCGCGTTCAAACAAACAAACAAACTCTTCAGCTTTATAATATTAGTATAGATATAAAGTGATGTAGCCATCTTTTACGTGAAATAAATCTGTTAAAATGCATATTCTCATATCGAAAGTAATATAAAATTGTTCGATTTCAGGGTTTGGACGAATTCTTCAAGCTAGTCGATGAAGCTGCCGTAGAATACGAAAAGTAAGTACCCAATGTTCAACGTGCGTCTGTTGTCACTACGATATTCGTATAGTAAATTTCTTCTCGTGTATTTTTATTATACAGTGTCAGGAAATACGTTATATACATTCCTTGCAGGTGGTTAAAGTAGAGCTTATTTACAGCCAATGTAGTCATGTGATATCATGACCGAAACCTAGTAATTTCTGAGATAATCGAAATTTAAGTTTTTATAAATAAAACGATTTTCAAGTTAAAACGTAGGTACTCTTGTAGGTAGGTAGGTTATGCGACATTTTGTTATTTCCTGATAAACAAATAACCAGAAAACCATAAAAATTTACATTAGCAAGAAAACCCCGCGTATTTTTGAGATAAGGCGTAAAATTAAGCGTTAATTTACGAAAATAATCATGTTTTAGATAAATAAATTAATTTTCAAAAAAGGTGTGGAATGATGTCTATCACAGTTTAAGCTATCTCCATGAAAAACATGGCAAAATGTTACCATATAAAATATACAAAAAAGAAACGTCCTTTTCCTTCTAAATATCATGTCGACGGATCTATACTACAAGAAGTGGCTGAAATGAGAGATCTCGGTATTACACTTCATAGCAAATTAAATTTTACACCACACATAGACGGAGTCGCTAGAAAAGCAGCTAAAATGCTCGGATTTGTTAAAAGGAACACCAATAGTTTCCGTCTAAAACAAACAAAGACACTTCTTTACGCCTTGGTAGGAAGCTATCTCGAGTATGCATGTATAGTCTGGAGCCCTTCGTACGCTATACAATCACAGAGAATCGAAGGCATCCAAAGAGCATTTACGAGACACTTGCATACGTATCGTCTGGTGTCTCGCATAGAGCTCCCTACACTAACAGACTTAAATTCTTCAAAATGACTAGCTTTAATCATCGGCGTAAAATCAAGGATCTCTTATTCCTTCTAAACTCCTCAACGGTGGAGTAGACTGCAGCCAACTACTAAGCAACATTAACTTAACGGTACCTAATAGAATTCCGCGACACCCCGTTACTAAAACTTTTCACATTCCATTCTGCAGAACAAATGCTGGCAAACACTCACCACTAGTGCGTATTTGTCTCGAATATAATTCTTTATGCGGACGCTCAGATGATCTTGACATTTTTCATGATTCATTTAAAGTGTTTAAGCGAAAGATAGTGCAGAAAATGCTGTGCTAGATCTCGTTGACTGTTGTTGTTTTTTTCCCTTTCTATTTTATAAATAATAATTATGTCTTGTTAAAATTGTATTAAGTTCTTAATTTATGTTTAATTGTTATTCTTTATAATTCTGTACAGAAAATGTTGTGTACATCTATAATAGATATACATATAAGTTTTTATTTTCAGCTTCTTATGTAAACCGATTTTGTATATGTGTATTGTTGATGTACCTTAAAATAAATAAATAAATGTGAAAGGTGATATAAATCAGTTCTAATATAAATATATAAGAATTATATATTAGAATTGATGAAAATATTAATTTTTTTGAAGTGAAACTTCTTTATCGACGTATGGGAGAAATTTTGTAGCAGTGTAAAAAAAATCGTCACGTTTTTCGGTTACGCGCCATGTTGCTTTTTTATCAAAGTTTTGTATAGTGACGTAAAGAATATAATGTAATATATTTATAATAATAACAACAATATATTAGTTTTGAAGTTTGGTTTGAAATAAGAATAACAATATATTAATTTGAAAGTGATAAAATAAAAAGACTTATTCAAATTTAAGTGAATTTACAAGAAAAGTGAGAGTGATTATATATTTCGTTTTATAAATTCAACACGTATGAGCATGATTTTAATATTTATTTGAGGTTAACCTCACTTTTTGATTGTAAGTATCAGTGAATGTATATAAATCTGTTGAAATTAGCAAGTATTAATAAATATGACTGTAAATCTAGTGAACATTATTAATTCTAAAAACAATAAAAAATATAAATTAAATAATAATTTAAAAATAAAACAAAACACGATTAGAAAATAAAAATATGTATACGTACATCTTTTTTAATTATTCGTTTTTAATGATTTATTTATTCATTTTTAATTTTATAAAATCTTTGCATTCTACAAGATTAACTGTCATCATATAATTGTATTACTTTGAAAAGATAATTCCAATTATTTATTCATAACTTGTGTAATTGATTAAGTCATTAAATATCTGCTTTGAATTATTTTTATTAAGTTATGAAATAAATATTAATATTAAAGTTAGTTAAATAATTTTTGTTAACTAATTAATGTCGTAAAGAAGTTTCACTTCTTACCTGTGTACTCTGGTACACACACACATTTTTTTTATACTACTAAAGTGGCAAACAAGCATACGGCCCACCTGATGGTAAGTGGTCACCGTAGCCTATGGACGCCTGCAACACTAGAGGTATCACTTGCGCGTTGCCAACCCTTTAGGAAAGGGAGTGGGAAGGAGAAGGAGCGGGAAGGGAGAAAGAGGGTGATTGGGCCTCCGGCACTCTCACTCACCGAACAAAACAACAATAGGAATACTGCTATTTTACGTGGATATTCTGTGAGAGGGTAGTCCTTCCCCGGTCGAGCCGGCCCATTCATGCTGAAATCAGCGAGGCTCTACTACTCAACATGATTAAGTAATTTTACATTTATTATATACAAATCTGTTTTATCATTTATAGAGAATACCGAGCAGACTGGCTAAAGATGCGCGCTGAGAAATTAGAGGAAGAGAAACGAAAAGAGGAAGAATTAAAAAATAAAGGTATGGATTCCTTAGTATTTTATTTTAGTTTTTTTAATTGCTTGTGTTGGCCGAGCCTGCTTTTTACGATCGTTATCTTTCTTTCTTTCCACCACTCGAAAACGTGACTACTTTTATACCTTTTAACACTACGTCCTTGTTTCCTAAAGAGCCATAGACTACAGATTTTCACTTCCTACGAGGGCGGGTCAATAAGTCGGTGACTTTTTGAATGAAACACAGGTATTTTGATAAAAATAATTTTATTTTTGAACATAGTCTCTTTTGAGTTCTATACTTACTTTATCCAACGTTTCTCCAATTTTTATTCCTTCTATAAAATAGACTAGCTGTTACCTGCGACTTCGTCCGCGTAGATTTTAACTAAAAAGTGTTTGTCGCCGCGGAACCCAACTATATTTCTCTGCCCAAGTTACTTAAATGGCGTAGTTTTTATAGTGTAAAGCTAGATAATAGCATGGCTTACTCAAAAACAACATTTAAATATGCGTCGTTAGATTACACGCTGTCACAGAATGCGTAAAAAAAATAAAGATTCACAGCTCCTCCCCCGTAGGTGATAGCGTGATAATATGTAGCCTATATGTTGACCCGACCCGTTAGTAATATTCATGGAAATTTGAAGTAAATCCATGCAGTACTTTTTGAGTTTAGCCCGGAAATACATACAGACAAACAGACAAAAATTCTAAAAACTATATTTTTGGCTTCGATATCGATTGTAGATCACGCCCCAAGTATTCTTTATAAAAATATTCAATGTACAGTTTTGACTTTCCTACGATTTTATTATATGTATAGATTTTATTATATGTACCTATAGATTATGACTGTATACTCTCAGACGTTGGCCATACCAAGAGAAGCATAGGCACACGCATAAAAGAGCACATAGCTGATGTAAAACACCAACGCTCGTTGAAGTCTGCTGTGTGTGAACATGTGCAACAGGGGACCAACCACTATCTGAGATTTGACAAACCACAGATGCTCGCTAAAGAACACCGATTCTTACCAAGGATGCATCGCGAGGCTATTGAAATAAAAAATCATCCTAATTTCAATAGAGAAGATGGTTGGAATGTACCACCAGCTTGGGATCCAGTAATTCAAATAGTCAAACCCAAGAAGAAGCAAACCACAGCTAGACTTCATGATACTTTGAGCTCATTCTGCGTAAATAGAAACACCCATGATTAAATTATGTTCGGGTACTTTGAAATAACTACACTGGAACATTAAGACAACTACCATCTTGGTCTCCCCGTGACCATGGCTGCTGAAAAGCAACCGAAACGTCGGGGAAAGTGTAAACATAAATATAAATAGTTTTAATAGTTTCAATAATTTAATTAGCTTAAAAATTAGTAAAGTTTAATAGTAGTAGTAGTGTAACAGTTTCTAAATTTTATAATAAAGTGTCAAATAAACAACGCGATAAAATGCGTATATAGTAGTTTAATTTCAATGAATAACATTCGCGTAAACAAAAGACCTGTGAAGTAATGGACGTCGAAAATCTGATCCAGACAGAAAGAACAGATATTTTGTTATTAAAAACTGCACTTGTGTTGAACATTTGAACTGATAAGTAGCGCAAATTATGACATAAGAACTTACGTGGAAGATATATATTTAGTTGCACCGATTTTGTTTTGATATCAATAGGAAAATACCCAATCTGGGATTTCTTTGAGTCTTCACTTTTCTTTCGCTAGTAAAATATTTGTTTCTTTTTTATAATATTAATCCGCCATGTTTATGAGCACTGCTCCGTTCCCGTAGCTCGTAGCGGGATGTTATCTATACAAATAAATAAAATTGCAGTGTCTGTTTGTAATGTCAAAATAACAGCTTTTTATCTAAGGCATATGAAGTATGTATAATATAAGGTACCTATACGAAAACTTTTTAAATTTTTGTCTGTCTGTCTGTTTGTTCTGGCTAATCTCTGAAACGGCTGAACCGATTTTGACGGCACTTTCACTGGCAGATAGCTGATGTTATAAGGAGTAACTTAGGTTACTTATATTTTAGAAAAAAATAGGGTTCTACAGAGATAAACACTGTTTAGTTAAAATCTACGCGGACGAAGTCGCAGGTAACAGCTAGTATAGCCTATGTTACTTCTGGATAAAATAGCAGATAATGAAAAAATTGTTACAATCGGTTCAGTAGTTTAGAGTTTATTAATTAAAAATAAAATTTCGATTGTTCGATTTATAATTTTACTGTATATCGGAAAATATTGTATTTTGCAGGTCCAGATGATGCAGTGATCGATAAGAAGAATTTGATCGAGGAAGTGTCGAGCGGTCGTGAGTTGAGTGACATGTACCTAAAGCACCCAGCCAACGAGAGTTCAAGTGACGAAGAGGGCACTGAGAACCAACCAGAGATAGGCAAGTAGACTTTTATTAATAATAATATTCTATCACATACACACAACACCATCTAGCCCAAACTAAGCAGAGCTTGTACTATGGGTAGTAGACAATGGATAAACATAGATACTTATATACTTTTTTTCGTACATACATACATATTATACATAGAAACACCCAGATCAAGACAAACATCCATGTTCATGCACACAAATGTTTGACTTGTGCGTGAATCGAATCCGCGACCTCAGGCGTAGCAATCGGTTACACTAACCACTACGCCATCGAGGCCGATAATTATTACTTGTATACTATGTATAACAAAGGAAAAAGACAATCCATAAACTTCAAGTCAATAATCTTTTATTATTTTGGTTACAAAGTAACACTTATGCACATCAATTTAAATGTTGACATGCATAATATAATAAAAAAAATAATGTCCTCCAGACCGATTTTCGGTCACGGCGGCCAATCTTAACGGAGACCGGCCATCTGCGCAGGAGATATTATAGTGCACAAGTGTGTGCGCAAACACAAGTGCACTCTCTGTTCCCTAACTCTCATGATCCGATGGGACGGTAATCCGACACGACCGGAGAGAGATCAGGCGCAGGACCAACAGGTGCTTTCCGAGGCACGGGGGTGTCTAACACCGCCAACTTCCTAACTTCGGGCTCGTATTAAGATTTCTTAACAGAAAAACCCAATACCTTTTTGCTGGCCCGACCGGCGGTGCTATTACCTATTTTGCAATAGCCTAACCATAGCGAAATTTTAGCAATATTTGCTATATTTTCGCTACTTCGTATTATGTATTAGCCATAGCAGAGCCATAGCTTTAACGCGACAGTGCTGCCGCTATGTAACAATCATTGAATTAATAATGCATTTTGTTCTATGGAGGCAATTGTTTTGGTATTACGTATCGTTTTTGACAGCACAACGAAAGCCATCGGTGAGCAAATAAATCTGTCAAATCGCGATAACCTTTTCTTAGATTGCTTTGATCAAAGTCAAAGTCAAAAATCATTTATTCATTTAGGTCACAAAGTAACACTTATGAACGTCAAAGTATATAGGTTAGTGAGTTTACTAAGTTACTGAAGCTATATTTAGGTTAGTTGCTAGGTTCAGGCAAAGGGTAGAGCCTATGAGAAGAAACCTGCAAGAAACTCACGGCCACTCTTTTAAATCGTCAGTTAAATATAATTTCAGTATTTTACAACTCAGATTAACAAGGTGTTACAGCCATTATGCCATATACTACTGACTATAAAAAACTAAAGATAATAATAATAATAACTTAATAATATTATAGAGAGGAAATAATTTGAGCTAAGATATATTATTTAATATAAATCTAAAATAGACAGTAAGATGGCATGATGGCGCATACACTTACACTTTGTGACTATGCAAAGGCTTAAATTGACTTATAAGTAATACAGATCTTTGAATCCTGTATGCAACAAGCAACTAGCTCCATGAGTTTTTGTCATTTAAGTAGTCGTTGACTGAATAATAACCCTTCCGAATAAGTTGTTTTTTAAAACAATGGTAAATTAATTATAGTAATAGGTAATTTATTAAAAAAACGTATACCGAGTCCCGCAAATGTATTGTGAACTTTATGTAAACGATGATATGGGCCTACTAACTTATGCTTATTTCTAGTGTTTACGTTATGGATATCACTATTCTTATTATATAAGTAAATGTTATGTTTAATAAACATAATGTTAGCAAATATATATTGCGACGCAACAGTAAGTATGCCTATTTCTTTAAATCGATCTTTCAGGGAAACTCGTGGTCCTAAATTATAAATGCTACGTACTGCACGCTTTTGAAGAATAAAAATTGTCTCAATATCAGCTGCCTTGCCCCACAATAATATACCGTAGGACATGACACTATGAAAGTAACTGAAATATACTAGTCTTGCAGTATCTATATCAGTAAGCTGTCTTACTTTCCGAATTGCGTATGCGGCTGAGCTAAGTTTCCCTGCAAGACACGATATTTGAGCGCCCCACTGAACTTTATGATCTAAAGTTAATCCTAAAAAGACTGTTGATTGAACTAAAGTAATAATTTCATCATTTAAAATTATATTCACGTTAGGACTCTTTACGTTTGGAAATGTAAACTTGATTCATTTAGTTTTTGTAGAGTTAAGTAGTAAATTATTCACCGTAAACCAGTCCAGGACTTCCGCGAGTGAATCATTAACAGCATGTAAATTTGGTGCTTTTCGGTCTACTTTAAAAATAAGGGATGTGTCATCCGCGAATAAAACAATGTCACACAAATGCTGAACAAAGAACGGCAAATCATTTACGTACACTAAAAACAGAAAGGGTCCCAAAATCGAGCCCTGTGGCACGCCCATTGTGACTGGTAATCCAGAAGATCTACTTCCGTTGATATCAACGTGCTATCGCTTAGGTGGGAATCAACTAGGTCAAGTGCAGTATCTCGGATGCCATAATGCCTGAGTTTTCGCGACAGCGTTTGATGGTCAACGCAGTCAAAGGCTTTAGAGAGATCACAGAATACGCCAATGACATCTTGCGAATTCTCCCAGGCACTGAATATATGTTTTAAAAGCGTAACGCCCGCATCTATCGTAGAACGGCCCTTCCTAAAACCATATTGATCTGTATGAAATAAATTGTTTACACTGAAGTGGCTCTCTAATTGCTGTAATATAATCTTCTCAAATATTTTACTAATAGCAGGTAATATTGAAATCGGCCTAAAATTACTGGGGTCACTTTTGCAACCATTTTTAAATAAAGGTATTATTTTACTACATTTCATTAAGTTTGGAAAAATGCCCACATCAATGCATCCGTTGAATATTGCGGCTAGGTGTGGCGCTATATTAACAATAATACTTTCAACTAATTTTACCGAAATACCCCAGAAGTCAGCTGATTTTTTTTAATTAAGCGACTTAAATACTTTAATTATATCATACGGATGTACACGCTCAAAACTAAATAGTATCTTGCACTCTTCCACGTTGCACCTAACTAAGTATTCTGCTCGAGCTGGGCAAGACCTAAGGGTACTAGTTATGTTTAAAGGTATTTTTGCGAAGTAGTTATTGAATGTATCGTCTACTTCCAAATTATTTGAAATTACGCTATTATTTAGATTCAGTTCAAATTTATTATCACGCACCTTGCTGCGACCTGTTTCATTGTTAATAATGTTCCATGTAGTTTTAATTTTATTATTAGATTTTTGAATTTTAGTTTTTAGGTAAAGGGACTTGGCAGTGGCACAAGTCTTTTTAAATAATTTTGAATAATTTTTAACATATTGAATAAAATTTGGATCGAAATTGTATTGTTTCATACCATATAATTTATATAGCTTTGCTCTACTTTTATATATCCCAGATGTTGCCCAGTCACAAAACTTAATCCTATTATTTTGACTAAAGGTCTTACATTTAAAAATATTATTATATTCTAAAGTAATTATGTTAAGTAAAGACTCATATAGTTCGTCTGGATTATCCAGAGAAAGGTCCATATTGACAACTTTGAGACTTATGTTATCATTAAATTCCTTTAAGCGATTAGATGTCATCGGTCTACATGTGACCTTATTCTCTTTATGAATTGTACTCACAGGAAATACTACCTTTTGCCCACAGTGGTCAGATGTAAGTTCACTCAATATGGCCCTATTTAGAAATTGGCAGTCGCAAAATACATTATCTAAGCAGGTAGCAGAATGTGAAGTGATCCTAGTGGGTTCAGAAAATAAATGCTGTAAATTAAATGATCTAAATAAACTAATAAGTCTTAAAGAGACAGCGGACTGCTCAAGTAAATTAACATTAAAATCGCCACACACTACTATATGCCTATTACTAGAACTCAAGCGTTTTAAAATATCCTCTATTACGGTTTCAAATACACTAAAATCACTTTGCGGTGGTCGGTATACACAAACTATGACATGTTGCTCTAATTCCACACAGGATAGTTCAACAGTGCGCTCGATAGAAAGATTTACTATATCTTTACGTTCTTTACATTTTAGATTGTTACATACATATATTAGAGAGCCACCATGTATAGAATTCTTTCTTACAAACGCACTTAAAATTGAATAATATTCGTTATTAAATATTTATTGATTAGTTCTTAACCAATGTTCTGTTATGCAACATATTTGAATATTATGTTGTTTAAAAAATAAATCTAATTCTAACTCCTTGCCGGATAGACCCTGAATATTCTGATGAATTAGTCTAATACTGTGTGTATGCCTATCCTTTGTCTCATGTAACAGTTTAAACTACTAGAAGTGTCAATATTTGAATTTGTAGTAGAAATACTACTATGTCCTAAAACCTCAATTACCCTACTGGTACCTGAGTCGCTACATATTATATTAAATGCTAATAATTTAGCAAGTTGCTTTTTATAAAAAGAAGATAGATACATTATATCTTTAGTCAATAAAAATTTACTAATAAACTTATTAGTGTCAAAAAATAAACTATAATTGATGTAACATGTACTGTTATAAAAAAGTAAATTAAGTTTTTCAATATTCCTATTTTGTTCATTTGTTAGTACATAGGAATATGGTAATGCACAAAGAATAAAGTTACACCCTACTTTATAATGTAATGATTCTATTACCTCTGTCAAATGGATTGCTTCTTTTTTAGTGACAGATAAGCTGTCACCATAAAGAAATATTACTGTTGATTCTGCATTTAATTTTGTAGTTTTTAACTTATCAATTATAGAACCTAACCTAGCCCCAGGGGAACAAATATTTATGCAAGGCGACTCTGTATGAGAATTAATTAGTCCACTAAAACCTACTCCTATTTGGTCAGAAAACATGAATATATTTTTGTTAATGTTATTCATCAAAGAAGAAGAAGACACAGCCATATTTTCATGATCAGAAAAGGAGGTGGTACCACTGTTTACTGAATCCAAATCACAAACAGCTGACAGGTTATTATAAGGTGTAGCCTGTAAGCACTTACCGCAAAGATTGTTATTAGTATCGCTTTGTGATTGTTTCTTAGAAAGTTAAGAATTCTTAAGTTTTGTGTGTAAAATCTATATTTTATTGGATATGGCTCGTGCTTAAACTTACGTTTGCTTCGTAGTGATCCAAATACACACTGGCTCTAATCGCCGCAGAAACACCAAACACTTAAAAACGATGCCAAACATTTTAACGTTTGTTTTTTCTAAGTGCTTTTTCGACAAATAATCTGAATATAACAAAAGTTCCAAAACAAAGTTTTACACATCTGTTTGACAAATGACATTTCTTAGTTTCAAGTTATTGCCACGAAATCGTTTCTGGCGCTAGCGTCGCCGCAAAAAGTGCATACTAGCAGGTAGCAAACCATCAGCGAACGAACGCGTATGTAATACGATTTTTTTTTGCGATTAGCCTTCGATCGCGCCATGACTGTGCCATTATTACTAATCGCTTATTTTTACGTAATTAGGTAGCCGGGATTCGAACCCGAGACCTCATGCATAGCAGTCGCATTCACTTCCGCTGCGCCACAGAGGCATAATATACTGAAATACTGAAGCTTAATTTAGTTTTATTGCTAGACTCTGCACCACTCTAAGTCGTTTTTACTATCTTATCTTACATACATACAGTGGTGGACATATAATTAGAAACAGTACATAAAACTTAGGTAAACACAGAATAAACTATCGTTATGAGTAAAAAATATATAGATTATATCACTATTAACTATGCCAGAATGTAGCCAATGAGTTAAAAATCTCATAAAATTAAAAAAAAACCTCTGTCTACGCTTTTTCTGTAGTTTCGGCGGCAATTGAACATCAATTTGGAATTACGTAAATAATAAGTTTTGTTAAAAATGGGTAAAAATAAGAGTTGTGACAAGTCAACTAGGCAATTAATTGTTAAATTACATTTAGATCGAAAGTGGACTTATTGAAGAATTGCTAATCATCTAGAATGTTCTGTGAAGAAAGTTTTTAACGCTATTGCTTATTATAATAGAAACGGAACTACTATAAGTGTTGTTAGAAAGGCTCGTCCAAGGAAAACGTCTCTCCGGGAAGATTTGCAAATAATACGTGTAGCTAAACAAAACCCGTTTAAAGGCTCCAACAAGATTAGAAATGAAGTTTTTTCACCTGATGACCCAAGGAACATTTCCTCGAAACTGGTACGCCGCAAATTAGTGTTATCTAAATTGTTCGGGATGGTTTCTCGAAAGGTACCGCTTCTTACCAAGCAACACCGAGAGAAGCGATTATTATTTGCAAAGAAATATCTAACTGGCCCGTACGAGAATGGAAAAAGTGTTATTCTCGGATGAAACAAAAATAAATATGATGAATTCAGACGGCAAACGCTACGTTAGACGTCCAATAAACCATACTTTTGATTATAAATACACGAGGAGCATAGACAAACACGGCGGTGGTAACATTAAAGTATGGGGACGTTTTCCTGGTTGCGAAGTTGGACCCGTCCGTAAGATTGAAGGTACCTATAATGGATCAATTTCAATACAAAAACATCTTAGCAGAGACAATGATTCCCTACACCGACGACCATTTACCTGTGACCTTTCAGCACGATAACGACCCAAAACACACGGCCCGCAGTGTTAAATCCTTTCTTAGTGAGCAAAGTGTTACCATTTTAGACTGGCCTGCAAATAATCCCGCTTTAAATCCTATTGAAAATTTGTGGTACATCGTTAAAAAACAGTCTCTTTTAAACGTAATTCCAGTCAAAATAAACTTTACGAAGTTGCATAGCCTTTGTTGAAGCATGGAACTCGATCGCACTCGATAAATGTATGAAATTACTTGAATCAATGCCACGTCGTTGCAGAGCCGTCATTAATAACAAAGGCTATGCAACTAAATATTAATTTTTAAGAAATTTAATAAACCAAACATAATTAATTTGAAATTGATAACGTTAACACGTTAATAACTTTGATTTTTACCTCATTTTAGCATCGATAAAGGTGTTAGACAAGGATGTGTAGCGTCACCTTGGCTGTTTAACCTATACATGGACAATTGTTTGAAAGATTTAAAAGATTGTGAATGGGGATTAAGAATGAATGAGTTACTTGTCAAATGCCTTCTTTATGCCGATGACCAAGTAATACTTGCGTCATCGGCGGAAGAGTTGCAGGCGATGGTAACTATTATGCATGGTGCTTTTGAGAGTAAAGGAATGAAAATAAATGTAAGCAAGACGAAAGTAATGGTATTTGAAAAGGAAGAGTGCGTGACGATGTGTAATGTTATGATTGATGGAGAAAAAGTGGAGCAAGTGAAAGAGTTTGTATATTTGGGTACTCTGTTTACAAGGGATGGTAAACATGACGGAGATATTGAAAGGAGAACGATTGCTGGCAACAAAGTGAATGGAGCCCTACGCGCTTTTATGAACAGTCGAAATGTATCCGAAAAGGCACGTTTGGCTGTTCATAGAGGACTATTAGTGCCCACACTTATGTATGGAAGTGAAAGTTGGGTATGGCAAAAGAAGCATGAAAGCAGAATAAATGCTGTAGAAATGAGAGCGTTGAGAAGCATATGTGGTGTGACTCTGAAAGATAGAATAAGAAATAGTGTGATTAGAGAGAGATGCGGCATGAAAGTGGATATAGTTACAAGAATAGAAAAGGGTATGTTAAGCTGGTTTGGACATGTAGAAAGAATGGACGAGGAAAGACTGACTAAGAAAGTTTATAAGGCTAGTGTGAATGGAACAGTCGCAAGAGGAAAACCTAGGCGAACGTTTCCCGACCAGATCGGAGGCGTCCTGGACAAAGGCCAGGTTAAGAGCTCCTTGAACGGACGGGCGTGTATGAGCAATGTGATGAAAGTGAATGAAGCCAGAGAAGTGTGTCAGGATCGTACCAAATGGAAATCCGTAGTCTCTGCCTACCCCTCTGGGAAACAGGCGTGAATCTATGTATGTATGTATTCTTTATTGTTTCTAATTACTTGTCCGTGACGGATGGTACTGCAAATGTCGTTTAGTTGTTTGTACGTAACTAAATATCTAAATGGTAGTTGTAAACTCGGATATTTATTTGTTTTTTAATGATTTGTAAGTTGTTGAACGTATTCTATGCATTTTGTTGTTTTATTTCCAAAAACATACATAGATTCACGCCTGTTTCCCAGAGGGGTAGGCAGAGACTACGGATTTCCATTTGCTACGATCCTGACACACTTCTCTGGCTTCATTCACTTTCATCACATTCCTCATACACGCCCGTCATGGAATCTAAAATTATCAGGCTGCACTATACACCTACCTTCCTAGGGTTACAAAAACAAACAGTATTATACTTTTTTTACCTTACCTACCTAGATTAAAATTTGTCTTTGGGCGTTATTCTAAGGCGCATCGGCTTATGCGTCATCTATCGTATAGTTAACTAACTACCTGATACAATGTGGATTAAGTGTACTTTGTCATGGGCAGCGCTTTATTTATCTTTACATAGTATAAAATGAAGTCGCTTCCGCTGTCTGTTCGCTTAGATCTTTTAAACTATTCAAAGAGTGCCGGCGGCCCAATCACCCCCTTTCCCCCGTCCCGCTCCTTCTCCTTCCCACTGCCTTTCCTAAATTCCAACGCGCAAGTGATGCCTCTGGTGTCGCAGGCGTCCATAGGCTACGGTAACCACTTACCATCAGGTGGGCCGTATGCTCGTTTGCCACCTAAGTAGTATATAAAATAAAAAAAGGAAACCTACATTTTTTAATTGATTTATCAGATAACACTCATCTGCTTAGCTCGTTGTAGATATAAGCGTGACTCTATGTAGGTTTGTTTTAATGTAGTGGTTAATATAATTCATTATTTCCTTTTCCAGATGATAAACAAGAGGACGTAGCGATGTTTCAAGATTTTTACAAAAAGCATGTGAAGCCGAATAATATGGGCAATAACACTTAAAAATTAAATTTAGTTTTAAAATCTGTACATATAGATAAGAATTTCAATAAACGTTAACTTTTTATATATTTTGTTTCAATCTTTTCCCTGAGATTCTACTTTTGATATAACAAGAGATGTAAAATGGTGTCTTCTATGGAATCTAGAATTATCAGGCTGCACCATACACCTACCTTCTTAGGGTTACAAACTATACTCTTATATTTTACTTTTTTTATTTAAAATACTGTAGGTATAGTTTTCTATTATCTTATGTGGAAGCCAGTCAGTGCAGACCGGCGACACTTCGACCCAGTGGGATCTTTTGTGTCGACACTCTTCCAATAACGACTGCCATAGATGTTCATGGCAGCCGGGACTAACGGCTTGACGTGCTCTTCGAGGCACGGAGCAGGCGATAATTGTCAATCAATACGCACATAATTTCGAAAAGTCATATAACTTCCGAAAGTCAGAGGTGCGCGACGTGGGTTTGACCCCGAGACCCTCTGCATTGCAGTCTGTTGGTCTCCCCACTGAGCTATCGCTGCTCAAAATTTTTCTACTAAAAAAAGTATATAAAATATTAGCATCGTTGGATCCGGCGCTATAAATGACAACAAAATAGTGAACTGGGAAAATAATAAAAAAAAAACATCCTATTTATTTCTATGAATTACTATTTATTTTATCTCTGCAACCCTGTATCATTATTTTTTTACAAGAAATTGGCAACCCTACCGTGACAGAAGATCCAGAGTAGTGTTATCGTCAAAGTTGTTGAAGACATTTTAGCAGCTCTTTCGTTGCTAAACGGTCCCGAAGATGCCTCGCGCTGAGGCGAAACATGTGTCGCCGCATATTTTGTGCTCAAAGCGGAACAGGGTTGCCAACCTTAGAACTTTATCTCGTACAGAAGCAGGCAAAAACCTCGTAATTTGAATCTCAAACCTCGTATATTCTATTTTTCGGATTTTTTAATTGTCTGCGTATTATTGTCTCCCATTTATGCTACAAAATCTTGCCTGCAATCCGAAATCATTGTTATTATTTTCACTATATCAAAATCTCGTACATAACTGTACGAGGCTGACAGTGTCCTCGTACCTCGTACGGGATACCGCAGATCTCGTATTTGTACGAGGAACCTCGTATGGTTGGCAACCCTGAAGCGGAATAAGTTGGAGTACACCCGGGTCCCACGACGTGGCTGTCCCTATCCAGAGCAGTTCGGTATTGTCAACCTTTTTCTATTGCAATTGGGGTGGGCAATCCGAGGCTGGTGTGGCGGGTTCCTCTACCCAATAATTTTATTACAATGGTTTTTCGCCAAGTAATGACTACTTCGATTAAATATTTTAGCAGTTAGCGGTGGCGTTGCAAGCTTCCACTTCAGACGGTCTCTCTCTCATTTGTGTTAGAAAATGTTTGCCTACAGAAATAATAGCCGCATATATTTTTCAGGGCATTAGAAATATATTTTGCATCCCTCTTCTAAGTTTAAATATCACTTTTATATATGAAAAAAGCATACAAATATCTTTTGACTGATGTTTGTCTGAGATCCATACAAATTGCATAATTAAGTATAACATCATACTTACTTTTATTTCTTCATAATAAAACCTACTAGAGTTTGCCTGCGATTATGTCAATAAATTACTTTTTTACAGGATAAAAGGTACCCTATAACCCTTTTCTGTATCCCGGACAAGGTGTATGCGAAATTGCATGATGATCAGTCGAGTAGTTAAGTCGTGAAAGCGTAACAAACAAACAAACTCTCATTCACATTTATAATATTGGTTAGGATAAGGATACAACAGGGGTAGTCCTAGCGGGTGACCGTTCGACTGCCACGCAGAGGTCTCTAGTTCGATCACAAAGTACTCTCTTAAGTCTTTTCGAAGTTATACATACATACATAGATTCACGCCTGTTTCACAGAGGGATAGGCAGAGACTACGGATTTCCCTTTGCTACGATCCTGATACACTTCTCTGACTTCCTTCACTTTCATCACATTCCTCATACACGCCCGTCGGTTCAAGGAGCTCTTAACCTGGCCTTTGTCCAGAATGCCTCCGATCTGATCGAGAAACGTTCGCCTAGGTTTTCGAAGTTATGTGCGTATATTTATCACTCGCTTTAACGGTGAAGGAAAGCATCGCTAGGAAACCTGCTTGTCTGAGTCTCCTCTACCATATTTGCAAAGATATGTGAAGTATGCCAAAACGCATTGGGTCAACGTGGTGGAATGTGAGCCAACCCTTCTCACAGGGGAAAGAGGTCCGTGCCCAGCAGTGAGACAGTTTATATATATAGACCTAATCTGTACCTATGTATATGTATTCACAATGATTAAAAAAAACTATTATTCTGGGTCAATTAGTAGCAAATTAGGGCACTATTACTTTACGCAGCAATGTTGTTTTTTAAAATGCTCTATATTTGCAGCCGAACGCGATATTACAATTTATGTAACTAAGCCGCTCATACATTTTTATGTTTTCAATAAATGAAAATAGATTTTGGAACACAATTACGTAAAATTTAGCTGGCTTATTGCCATATCATTGTATTCAAATAATGATTAATTCGAGACAAAAAACCCAGTCTTTTTAGGCAATCCTAATGAGTCTTCATTGAATTTGGGTAACCAGGGCATTATAAATCAGGACACAACTGATTATTTAAAAGGTAAAATTATGTAATAGACGTTTCAATGTATACATATGATTGGCCACAATTCCGTGGCAAAGTTTGGTTTCGCCACAAATTTTGTTGAGTAGACTACAAATGTAAACTTTGGACAGGTCCTTTGCTTGTCTGCCAATTTAGTCATATTATTAATAGTGTAGTACTGTGAAGCTTCCTGAGAAGCAGCGATAGCTCAGTGGGGAGACCAACAGACTGCAATGCCGAGGGTCTCGGGTTCGAACCCACGTCGCGCACCTCTGACTTTCGGAAGTTATATGACTTTTCGAAATTATGTTCGTATTGATTGACAATTATTATCGGCTGCTCCGTCCCTCGGAGAGCACGTTAAGCCGTCGGTCCCGGCTGCCATGAACATCTATGGCAGTCGTTATTGGGAAGTCAGTGCCCTCTAATACCCTGACACTGGTCTAGCCTTAAGGTATCGTTAGCCTTCGGGTTGCGGAGGTCAGATGGCAGTCGCTCCGTGTAAAAACTGATATCCAGTCAAATCCGGTTAGACTAGAAAGCTGACCCCAAGTGACTTGGGAAGAAGACTGTGAAGCTTTCTGAGAGAGGACTACTTAGCACAGATATGTAATACATATTGTATGTCTGTGAAAGAGGAGGTTGAGGTTTCTCACATTCACTTTTGGAGGCGCTCATAGCCAGTTGCACTCACTGATCGGTAAACGATTAGCGAGGTTAAGCAATGTTGGGTGCGGTGCGTATTTACGCGGTCACCCATCTATAGACTGACCGAACGGAGACGCTCAGATGAAATCATCTGAGCGTCTCCGTTCGGAGGGCACGTTAAAAGTCGGTCCCGGTTGTTGCCAAATTGACAGCAGTCTTTAAGCCATGTCAGAGGCCTACGGGCGGCTTGAACAACTCTTGATAACAGGTTGGCCACTAACCACACGAGAAAAAGGAGTATACCCAGCTTTCACTTATACACATAGGTACGCTCATTGTATCAAGACTATTCCCACTCGAATATCAGGTGTACCTAACCTAGTTCGGGCAAATCCATACTAATATTATAAATTCGAAAGTAACTCTGTCTGTCTGTCTGTTACCTTTTCACGGCTAAACCACTCAACCGATTTAGATGAAATTTGGCAAAGATATAGTTTAAAACCTGGGCAAGGACATAGGCTACTTTTTATTGATGTAGGTACCACGCGGGCGGAGCCGCGCGCAAAAGCTAGTATGTAATAAGTGCACTTTATTATTACAATATTTATTGCTGTTTACCGAGCACAGTTTCAGGCTGTGCTGTTATTTAAAATGTCTCTTCAGACAATCTCAATAACACTGACCAACTCGGGCAACGCACCCAAGATGTCAGCACAGCATTCCCTTCCAATGCACCACCGCGGGAGTCAAACTTTAGAAATAACACTATTTCGTTTTCCTTATAGCTGCCATTGTTAGAGATTTTCAGTTTGACTTGAGTATTTATCATCAGAGTTAAATATAAGACCGCAAGCCGCATTGTAGGTACCTACAAATCGTTCTTTCAATAAGTCAATATATAAGCGACTGTACATCGCGACGAAAACAAAAAAATTTATTCGCAGTCTCTCTATTTTGCAAGTTTGTATGTATGCTGAAGATAATCTCCGGAACCATAGTACCTATTCCTATGTTCAACCCTAACAAAGTTGGGGCAGATATTTAGTAAATAATAAAGAAAATAATAATACAAAATAATGCTTAATTAACTGTTTTTAATTAAAATTAAATTAAATGTGTCTACACAACCGAGTTCAAAATAACCATAAAATAATTTAATTTCGGGTTTGTGTCGGTATACAATGTCATGCGATTTCCAAATTGCGCAAAACATCGAAAACCAGTTTATATAAGTGCCGTTATTACAAATTTTCAGCAACTTAACGATTTTAAGATAATTTGATTAATTCAATAAATTACAAAATTCGGCTTAACATAAATAATACACAATACAATGAAATAAATAACACAATTATTCACATTGAGTACTGAGAGAGGTGATCACATTGCTTTAAAACTAATGTTTTTAAAAGAAAATCGTCATTTGTACTAGAAGTAGAACTTATACCATTAACATGGGCGCCGCCAGAATTACTTTCAGGGAGGTGCATCTGCATCAAAACATTACACTATTAACTGATACAAAATATAGCATACATGTATATTATGTAGATAAATGTAATGTCAAATTCAAATTCGGGTATATTATTGAATGCATTTCGCACAACGAAAATTAAAACATTCTATGTATTTTTTTTCCTGATAAGGGGGTGCAAGCTCACCCCTTGCACCCTGCTGCCGACGCCCATGACCATTAACATCCTATTATGGAACATTTTCTTCATCCTGCCACAAAAATGTTGGTTATGTTTGAATTAAAGATTGATTTATGTTTAAGGATTTCACTTTCTGTACTGAACATACCTTGAGCTGGGCTTATTATTCTGAAACCTTCGGACATGTTAAGAGTGGATTTCATGTCTGCGTGTATGGGTAATCTTGATTTGTTTAATCTATTAAGTCGCAGCGACACGCTGGTGGCGAGACAATACATTTTTAATTACGCCTGGTATTTATAATTGACAGATTAAGGGATGATATTGATGTAGGTATGTAATTGCTTCCTAGTTTTTAACCCCCGACGCAAAAACGACGGGGTGTTATAAGTTTGATGTGCCTGTGTGTGTGTGTCTGTCTGTGGCATCGTAGCTCCTGAAAGGATGAACCGATTTTGATTTTGTTTTTTTTGTGTTATTGTTTGAATATAGGTAGTAGTGGATACCTCAACTGGCTAAAATATCTTTGATATTTATTCGGTAGATAACATTACACTATTCGGTTTATTTCTGATAAACCCGCATAAATGATTCAAATATTTCCAATCATTTTTGTGTAGGGATTTTTAAGTAACTAGGTACCTTTTAGCAAAAGTTTATTTGTTTAATCAAAGTTATATTTATACAACTAATCACAGATAACTTCATACTAAAATATAAACTACGGACGAAACAAGATTTATTTGGAAGTGCATATATTGTTATTAAATGTTACAAATTAAGTAAGTACTGTTATTAGAAAATATATGTAAGCTTACTCACAAAAATTAATAATTAAAATTCGATAGTTTTTGAACGCTGACGCATAGACTATAGCAAATTAGTGGAGCCATCACAAAGTTCAATGCGTTAAAATTGTTATGCTTTCAAGTTTTTCAATTTTTGTCAAGACTTATTAGTTACAATATTATACGATTTCCATTAGAATAACGGGACTTAGAATACATGCTTTCCAAAACTTCGAATAAGACGTACATTTCTTACTTATTATATTTTGGATGTATTATGGTTCATAAGGAAACAAGGATACTCAGTACAAAAAAATGACAGCTCAAGTTTTTAAAGACATGTATTTTAAGTTACAATATTATTCGACAGGTATATCGATATAATGTTAAGTTTTACAATTTTTTTTTTATATTTGCGCCGTACGTTGTAGCATGTTACTAAAATATTATACGCCTTTTTAGGCATGTCTCATCAGCTGATATTATTAAAACGCATATATTAATTTTTATTAAGTATATGTCTGACTAATATACTAAGTAAAACGAACACTGTGCTTTGCACTATAAACAAGAATCAAATAATATCACCTTATGCTAGTACAATAATAATAATTGTGATTAAGATAGAAGACGATTCACACAAACTGCTGTAAAACTGTAATCGCAAATTGAAGGGCAAGTAAACGTCACCAGGTGCTACAATAGGCATGACGACAAAAAAAAGTTTTTAGTCCATCTTTTAGATTGGTAAAAAATATTGGACACTTATTTTTCTTTTCTCCTAGTACCAAAAACAACGAAGATAAAACGCGTTTAATTTTCGTGTTACGTCACTTGTCGGTACAAATTTTATAAGACAGTGACGTCACAAGCCACTCACGAACTTAAATGCGTCATAATATCTTAGTAAATTTTTATTGATTTGTTAAAGAAAAATATATGGTATATATTTTTTGCTAATCTAAAAGATGGACTAATTAGAATCACTTATTTTTAACATTGTCATGCCTATTTTAGCCAGGCGTCGCAACCTGGATTGCTTTAGTTCAGACTTGTGTCTGTGTCAATCACTAAAGAATAATTCACTATTACAGGTAACTATTGACGAAAAGCTAGTCATGACATCAAAGCTTGACTTCATACACGGCATACATACTTGCTGGCACTTATTGAGCCAATTGAACATTAAACTTAGCAGAGTTACCGTTGTGTGAAATATGGCCAAGTTATATAAAAAATGTTGCTTTGTTTTTGTTTATAGTTTATATCGTGCCTAGTGTGCGTTCAGCACTTGAGACTAGGCAGATTTTCACCTGGGTCTAATATGGCCAAGTTTGAAAAATTCTGGTGTTAAGACGAAAGTGATACTCTAGACTTGGTATGTTCACACCTGTTTGTAACAGGGCCTGATAAAAATATGTTATCAAAACCATAAAGCAGTATTTTATTGATTTGGTTTGTAACATCTATTGTGACTAGGGATCCGCAAAAAGTATCGATACTTGAGTAGTATCGATACTTGCGTTGCGATACCTAGTATTTTCGTACTCGATACTTTTGTTCCGATACTTTACTAGGTATCGATACTTTCTGATGTACTCGATACTTTTTACTCTTCACTATTATTGATCCAGATTCTATATTAGGGGAATCCGCGAATCTCCTAATCAGCGGTCCTGGTCAGTTAAGTACTTTAATCGGATCTTGGTATTTTGAAACGGGATGATTTCATGAATGATATGTAATTAATTATAGGCACCGCGGCATTGATAAAGATGAAACTGGAATATACCTTGCAAGTCCTGTATTCTTTAAAGTCGGACCCATTCATACTATGGAGCGAGATGAAAACGGTGTACCCTAAATTATATACCATGGCCACCGAATACCTAATAATACCCGGAACATCAGTGCCGTCTGAAAGACTTTTCTCAAAGGCTGGGGCCTTGATAATGTCTGTAAGAAACCGTCTCACCGGTTCACGCGTCAATAAATTATTATTTATGTCTGATTGTGTGATTGTAACGAAAAAGACTGGGGGTTCACAAAATAAATTAGTACGTAGTAGTATTCAGTATGTAGTTGTTAAGTATTGTGTTAGTATTCTTAATACAGAATGTAGATGTTTTTATTTTTGAAAAAAATTAAGTATGTACCTTTTTGAGATTTTAACACGTTTCCCGAGGCAAAGAAAAAGTACTCGATACTGAGTAGTATCGATACTTTTGATCCGATACTTTTATCGGTATCGATACTTTTGATACGATACTTGGGATCGAGTAGGTATCGATACTTTTAAAAATTTGCGGAACCCTAATTGTGACAGCAATGGTTGGCCAAGTTTTATGACTTGGTTCGTCATATGCACTAAATTTATTAATAATAAAACTTAATATAACTAAAATTAAAATATATAAAGGGGGTCTAGAGAAAATGGCAGTATAAAATCACCCTAGAATAAAAGTGAAATTAACTGAAATTACATTATTTATTTTAATTTGTGTACACTAATGTCAATTCCAAATTGACGTTTCTTAATTGTCATTTTAGCCGGACCACCTGAATGTTTTTTAATGATTCGAGAAAAAATACTAAGTACAGAAATGTTATAACTAGCCAATCCGAAACCTCGAGATGTTAAACATCTTATTTCAAATAGAAGTCGAGTTTTATTTCACATTTTTAAGTCGTGTAATAATTACACATAGATAAGAAGCGATGTATTATGAATGTGATCTTTTTAATCTGTAGATCTGGATTAAGCATAGGCATTAATACTATTTGTTTATTTATTAAGCATAAGAAAGCACAAATTATGACGCAGTTTTACAAAAATAGAAAAAGCTTAGCAACAAAAAAAACTTCCAGTTAACACAAGTTATTTAAAAAATGCTATAAGAATAATCATAGTTTTTATCATCAGTTACATAAGTAAATTATAAAAATATTTTTTTTATCTGCCATGATTTTTATTAATGTTTATATTTGATAGCCAAGTAATTTGTAATTTGAATCGAAATAATGACATTATCGACAATTAGAACAGCAATTAATTTGTAGGCATTGAAAGCGAATAATTATGTAATTACCCAATTAATACAAAAATGATATCACCTTCTAGTAACAATCTTTGTTGAATAGATAAAAATACTTTATGATATAATTAACTGACAAAGTAAAAATGTTTAGCAGTTTCTCAACAGTGTTTCAAATGGTCAATAATTGAACAAAGATTTATAATCTAAGAGGTTGTCCATTTATTATGTAATGGTGATATGGTGACAATGAAAGTCTCACCAGTACATATGTGGACAATTTTATTCGAATGATATACGAATACGAAATGTATTATTCGCGCGCAATTATGAGCCGCATTTGTCACCAGACAGGGTGAAAGATTCTGAAGCTTTATAGAATTTGCGTAAAAATATAAATTAGTCTTGAAAAATAAGCAAAGGTCTATCGAATCAGTTATATTTTTTAATGGCAGGAGATAGTTGTTCAAGCAAAGGAAACGCGTGCGCTGCCAATAAAAAGCCGTTTGTTAAAATTTTGGCGTGAACGAAATTTGATGAAAACCATATTTGTGGTCAATTTGTACTCTACATAAAATTTCTGTTTTAAGCGCGTACAAACATAGACTGAACCGTACGGCTGGCCAGCCTTAAAACATGACATTCAAGCCTTATTTTTAATTATAATTATTCGAAATGTTCGCACTGTGATAATTAAGCTACATTTTACTATAATCAGTCGTTTCATCCTTGCGACCCGTTGTGTCCGTTGACGGATATAGACGCGACGCCCCGGCCCGCCCGTTCTAGTGAGCCGTCTTTAAGTTGCCACGCGGGGAGGTACATGGTGCGACCGTAAGGATCTACACATGCTAGTGTGGGGTTCGGTTGCGTGTTGTGCATGCTGCCTATTGAGGTATATCTGTAAAAAAAAGAAAAGTGTCTGTTTGTAATGTCAAAATAACGGCTTTTTACTAAAGGCATATGAAAGTATATACGGTAGGAGCTACTTAAATAAAAAAAACAATGTTTAAAATTTTTGTCTGTCTGTCTGTTGTTCCGGCTAATCTCTGAAACGGCTGGACTGATTTTGACGGGACTCACTTCACTGGCAGATACCTGTTTTTTTTTTTATACAACTAAGGTGGCAAACAAGCATACGCCCATCTGATGGTAAGTGGTCACCGTAGCCTATGGACGCCTGCAACACCAGAGGCATCACTTGCGCGTTGCCGACCCTTAAGGAAAGGAAGTGGGAAGGGGGAAAGGGGATGATGGGGCCTCCGGCACTCTCACTCACCGAACGAAACACAACAGTAGGAATACTGGTATTTCACGTCGATATTCTGTGAGAGGGTAGTCCTTCCCCGGTCGAGCCGGCCCATTCATGCTGAAATCAGCGAGGTGTGTGGTAAGGAGTAACTAAGGCTACTTTGTTAAATTCCACAGCTAATCAATTAATAGATAGCTTTATGTACAAACTCACCCTCTTTCGTATAGTAAACAGTACGGCACGTTCTCTTGCAGTATATAACTCCAGATCTGGTGATACGACCAGTTGAGTAGAGGCGACACTCGCATTATCTGTGGCCAATTTGCATCTGTGCTCTGTGAATAGAATAAACAATATATAAATTGTACGAATAAAACATATTAGTTGAATCGTAATGCTAACAGACACACACGTTGTCTTTCAAGTTTATTTTTATTTAAAACTAGCGTTTTCCGGCGGCTTCACTCACTTAGAAGTAGGTTACCTTAGGTTACGTCAATAACAGTACTTTTTTCTTAAATAATATATAGCCTATTATACTCGGTGATCATATAGTTTTTTAATAGATAATAATATATAGCCTATTATACTCGGTGATCATATAGTTTTTTAATAGATAATAATATATAGCCTATTATACTCGGTGATCATATAGTTTTTTAATAGATAATAATATATAGCCTATTATACTCGGTGATCATATAGTTTTTTAATAGATAATAATATATAGCCTATTTATTATACTCGGTGATCATATAGTTTTTTAATAGATAATAGTTTTTTAATAGATAATAGTTTTTTAATAGATAATATTTTTTTAAATCAGTTGTGTAGTTTATGAGTTAGATCCTTACAACAAACAAACATACAAATTTAAAACCGAATCTTTCTAACGGATTTCTAATCTATACTAATACCTATAGTATAGATTAGAAATCCGTTGCTTCGCCTACACGAATCTTACGGGAACGCATTGCCAGGATAAAAATCTTATGTTAAACCGGTACATGGTCTATTTTAGTGATGTTGCAAATATTCGCATCCGCATCCGCAATCGTGGAGCTTCCGCATCCGCATCCGTAATAATCAACGCGGATCTTAATGTGGATCCAGATATAGTGTAGGTTACGATAAGAAATAAATCAGTTGTTCAGTAGTAGGTACGTGTTTAATTTATGAACCTTTGCAAAACAGGCTTGAACCTGCGAAGGCGGTGATATTAGATACTTTTTATTAAATAAGATGAACAATTTTCATCAACATCCGCATCCGCAATTGCAGAGCTTCTGCATCGATTTAATTTAAAATATCCGTATCCGTATCCGCGGATGTCAAAAAATCTGTAACTGCAACATCCCAACATTTGTGTGCCAAGTTTTAATCATTTTCACTTTTATAATATTAGTAGTATAATGTCCTCCAGACTGAATTTTACGACCACGGCAGCTAGTCTTTACGAAGGCCTTCTGCGCAGGAGATATTATAGTGCAAAGTGTGTGCGCAAACAAATGCACTCTCTGTTCCCTAAACGGTAAATCGACACGACCGGAGAGAGATCAGGCGCAGGACCAACGGCTTTACGTGCTTTCCGAGGCACGGGGGTGTCTTACACCACCAACTTCCTAACTTCGGGGTGATATTGCGATTTCTTAATAGAAAAACCCAATAACTTTTTGTTGGCCCGACCCGGGATTCGAAGCCGAGACCTCAGCACAGCAGTCGCATTCACTACCGCTGCGCCACGGAGGCAGTTATTAGAAGTATATTATAATAATAATTACCTGCATGAACTGTAGATTTTCACAATAGGGGTCTGTTCGCCTCGTGCCCATCAAACACGCCTTTAGTCGGCTATCTGCCTTTAAAAGCTGTGCCAACGCCGTCTTCAAGTCTCCTTCGGTGACCATCATTTTCAGACCATAGTGCGCTTCGACCTTATCTACGAATCTTTCCATGGCGCTAAAACATTCCCCAGTTCTTATGTACATGACTTTAAGTTCCCTGCCTATATCCTCTCGCCTGTATATATCTTTTAGAACGTTTATTGTGATGTCTAGTAGCACTGTGCAGTCTTTCCCGCCGTTGAAGGCAATGAATACTTCGTCCAATTCGTACTGTGAGAAACATTGTTTTAGAACCTGGAACAAAAATAGGTTTTTTAGTTTGAGGCTATAATGAAAACTGTTTTGTATAGAAAAGAAAGAAAGAAAGAAAACATATTTATTTCACACATACCACAAACACATAATAACAAGTATAAAATAAAAATTAGCCGGCCTCGATGGCGTAGTGGTTAGTGTAACCGACTGCCACGCCTGAGGTCGCGGGTTCGATTCCCGCACAAGTCAAACATTTGTGTGCATGAACATGGATGTTTGTCTTGATCTGGGTGTTTCTATGTATAATATGTATGTATTTACAAAAAAAAAAGTACATATGTATGTTTATCCATTGTCTAGTACCCATAGTACAAGCTCTGCTTATTAGTTTGGGCTAGATGGTGTTGTGTGTATGTAAAAAAAAAAGAAGAAAAAAAAGAAAGAAAGAAATACTTAGATACAAAAATAAACTTAGCGAAACGAAACCAAAACAGAAAAATAAACAAAATACAAATAAGTGTCAACAATAGTGTCAAATAGGGCCCAGTTCAGCATGTGTCAGACGAAAGCATGACGCTGGTTTTCAACTGGGTCCTTTAGTGACTCACGGATATAAACCACCTATAATATAATCAAATAAAATATAAAAAAATGTATGTATTATATATATATATAAACAGAATAATATCAACTTTACACACAGCCACAGATAATATACCTAATACACAGATCACACAACACAAATTTAAAAAAATAAATAAAAATAATAATAATGATAAGACAGAATAAAATTAATTTTAATTTATTATAATATCATGCGCTCACACGACGAGCGTGACAGGCACACACACGCAGGTACATATATATTAACCAACGATAATATATGAAGCTAGAAGGTCATTAATTTAATACAACGCGTCATCAATATAAGGCATTGCATTAAACGAAGGACGCATTTATGTTCGTCAGTCCTAAGCTCCGCTGAGCATCAATTAAGTAACGACGCAAACATCTTTTAAATGACCCAATAGTGTGCAGTGGCTTCGGTATGTATGTTAACGTAAGGTATGCCTGTATTATGATGGAGTAGGTACATATATATTATAGCCACATTTCTAGTCCTAGTTTTAATAATAGGAGGCGAGGATATTGATGTTTGCCGTATGTATTTCTCAATAGAAAACCAAAGAATACTTTAGCTGACTCGGGCGCAACTGGGAGCTCACAAACGTAAGGTCGTAGGACCAATGAGGCTGTCAGGGATATCTTAAATAGATTGATGTGTGAGGAAGACTAAAGAAAGAAATCAAGATAGCGATTGGACCTCCAAACACAACGTTACGTTCCGATACTGTGTGTTCGTGTTGCCTTCGTCCGCGTGGGAACACGCACGCCACCTTTCAGACCTGGAGCTGATCGGGTGGCGGGCAGGCCCACGAAGCTCACCATCCCCAGGTAAAACCTCATAGTGGCTAGAGGCCATCTCAGTTCCTCCGGCGCCCGGTTCTGCGGTTGGAGAGAGGGTTCAAGGGCTTCCTCTCCCACTCCGCCGCCTCCTTGATGGAAATAACTTCCTCCTCATAGAAGAAGACGACGGCGTTCCACGACTTTTCGCTCCGGACCATAGGCTGAACCACGGCCGGGAGCGAGAGGGCAACCATACTGACTGCCGCGATCACGGCTAACGGCGCTGCGATGCTAAGGCGGGGCAATCCGCTAAAGTGCGCAGCGCCGTGTCCAAAACAACATCGCGGCAGTCGCCGCAGTGATGAAAACCTGCCGTCTCCTGTGGGCCTATGCGTCACAGGAACTGGCTAAAATAACCGTGGCCAGTCATTACCTGTGTCAGCCGGAAAGTGCGGGCACCATGCCGCCTCCCCAGCCACTCCTCAAATACGGGACTTACCGCCACGATCGTGGCGTGCTCTAAGGTTCTACTTAACCTCTCAACCAACGCTAGAACGCCGGCATCCGAGCTTAACCAAACTATTTAAAACGTACATTTTGTTATGATAGTCTTTTGTGTTCGTATAGCTTTTTTGTATTTACGTATTTTTGATAACTGGATTGGTTGAGAGGTTAATTTACTAATAAAGTCTTATTACTGTATAAATTTATAACTAATGAGCATCTATAATATCGCACGTGATTTCAAATCCGGTCGAACTGAGCGTTGCTTACGACCACAGTTCAAGGTAACTCGGTCACGATAACTAAAGTTATTTCATTTTTATGTTTCGTTAAATCCTTGAGTCACAGTTGATAACATGTTGTATTAGCTTTCTTGTAACCACTTATTCAAGGTTTGCGACATTAAAGAGTATTACAAATTTAAGTTTAAATATATGGTTGCGATATGGTTTATTGACAATTGCGCGGTATATTATCATAATTATTAAGATTTAGATAATCTGCATTATGTGACCAAATCAGGTCAGAAGGACTGGTTTAGAGCCAGCTGAACTATGTCTGTTTAAAATTTAAATTAAACTTATTTATACCGATTTTAACGCAGTTTATTTCAATAAAAAAAAAACATTTACATAAACACTGTTAGAATGCTGTATCTGAATGTTTTTATTTATATTATTAGATTCGTTAGGTTTGCTTGTTGCATGCTTGAAAACAGCAATACTACCAAGTAAATTTAATAATATTTAAAGATCCATATTCCTTTTAGCAAAATAAATTATGAGAAAGGCCAAAAATATAAGAACATAGTAGTGGTAGATAAAGATTATCCTAACTAATATTATAAATGAGAATGTGAGTTTGTTCGTTAAGCTTTCACGCTTAACTACTCGACCGATCACCATAAAACGCATACACTTTGTCAGGGGCACAAAAAAGGACATAGAGACCTTTTCATCCAGAAAAAGTACTGTTCAAATTCAGAAAATTGACATAACCTACATTTACGCAAGCGAAGCCATGGGAATCTAGTATCTTATAATTTTATTGCTCTAGTTCCTTAGTTCACAAAGTGGTCCAGGCGGACCCCTGGGGTTTACGGGAGACTCAACGGGGGTCTACATTGGCGTGACAAAAAAATGGGGGTCCACGAAAATTTATTTGCTTTTGATAGTGGAAAACTAAATACCAGTAGTCTCGAACCTACCAATATTTCGGTGCAGAATTACTAAAAAAAAGGTCGCCCGCCTGCAGTACCACTGCAGGCGGGCGACCTTTTTTTCCAACCGGTTCAGTCCAAAGAATTTAAAAAAAAATGTCAGCACTTGTTTGATTCTTCACCAATATAAATAAATACGAATGCCAAGGAATATGATAGAAATGCAGCTGCAGGAGGTCCACCGGAACCAGCTAAATTTTAAAAGTGGTTTATGAGAAAAAGAAAGTCTGGGAACCTCTGCTCTAGTATATTACTCACTGAGAAAACAATTCTTATTTTTTATTAATAATAATAAAATTTATTTGCTTATGACGAAACTGTGACCACGTTATCTCATAAGAAGCATTTAACTCAATGTATTATATTAAATTAACATATTGCATACGTAATGACATTAAAATGTAATTTAAAAAGAAGACAATGCAATTTAAGGTGAAGGCAGGTCTTACAATACAAACCCAGTTCCGTTTTTTATCCAAAATACATTTTTGTAATTATAATTGGATGTATGAGTCAAACTTGAGGTCGATATGAATATGTATGAATGCAAGTTGACGACAGCGTACTATAACGAATTATGGAGAATGAATGGTAATTACTAGATATGCCCGCGGTTTCACCCGTGTTTATGATAACTGCGCCGCCCTCGTGGGTCGTAGCGTGATGTGATATAGCTTAAAGCCTTCCCCGATAAATGAGCTATCCAACACTAAAATAATTTTTCAAATCGAACAAGTAGTTCCTGAGATTAGCGCGTTCAAACAAAGAAATTCTTCAGCTTTATAATAGATTAAAAACGTTTATTTATGTCTCAGTGACGCAGTGGTAGTGTATGTATGCTGTGCATGAGGTCTCTGGTTCGATTACGGGGTCGGCAAAGTGTTATTGGGATTTTAGGTTAAGTAATTCAAACTGGATAGCCACATAGAAATTTAGCTAACGCCACGCTTCGCTGTCTAATTTTTATTACTAGATTTTGTACGGATGTAGGTAGTATCTTTAATAGTGCACCACACTCCTATAGACATTAAAGTAAAAATTTTATTCTGTGTCGAGTAACGGAGACGGCGATGAGCAGCGATAGCTCAGTGGAGAGACCAACAGACTGCAATGCAGAGGGTCTCGGGGTCGAACCCACGTCCCGCACCTCTGACTTTCGGAAGTTATATGACTTTTCGAAATTATGTGCGTATTGATTGACAATTTTCGCCTGCTCCGTGCCTCGGAGAGCACGTTAAGGCGTTGGTCCCGGCTGCCATGAACATCTATGGCAGAAGTTATTGGGAGAGTGTCGACACAAAAGATACCACTGGGTCGAAGTGTCGACGGTCTGCACTGACTGGCCCCCACATAAGAAAATATAAGATAACGGAAACGGCGCGAAGCGCAGGCAGCCGTCAGTTCGACAGATATGTGTTATATTTGTCGTAGCGTATACTACACTGACACGCTTGGTTTGTGTTCAATATGACAAGTGGGACATTAGGCGTGTTCTGTGCTCTGTAATTAAGGTTAAACGGCATTTATGTAGAAAATTGAGTTTATGCCAATTTAGGTGTGTAAAAACATTTAGTTTACAAATTGTTTTGCGGAGTGATATTAATTTGGTTTCGAGAACATGTAACGGCGGATTTTGAGAACACGGTTTCAATGCCTGTACATAACTCTGAAAAGTCAGTGATGCGCGCATCGGGTTTGAACTCGAGACCTTTGCGTGCCTTATATATTTTAAGGTAATATCTTAAAAGGTCGAGTGTTTGGTTCGGACACAACTGGCACGGATGGCGTAGTGGTTTAAGTGGTCGCCTCGCCACTGCCGCCGCTCGGAGTGTTGTGGGTTAGATCCCCACACGGGACAAAAGCTTGTGTGATCCACTAATAATTGTTCCGAGTCTAGGTGTTCTTTGTGTCCGTTGTGGGATGTAAAGCCTACCGCGATACAGGAATTATCCCTAGTGCGGGAATTGTCTTTAAAAGAAAAAAAATTGGTTGCCTGTAAAGTCGGTTTACGGACGATAGTTTATCGTGACAACGTCATAACAAAACATTGATGAAAACGTTACAATGAGCGTAACAGGACAATGAGCGTAACGGGACAATGAGCGTAACGGGACAATGAGCGTAACGGGACAATGAGTCATCCTTTTTCGTGCGTGCAGCTGACGTTCATCGATTTATTAGACGTGTTCACGTCAAAAACAAAAAAGAAGATATTTGGGTGAAGATATTTTGTCTATACATACATACATTGTCTCTCACTTATATATTCGAAGGGGTAGGAAAATAAGTATTAAATCCACAATCCAATTTCTTTTTTTTATTATTTTTATAATTGAGGCGCTCATAGCCAGTTGCACTCACTGATCGGTAAACGATTAGTGAGGTTAAGCAACGTTGGGTGCGGTCAGTCTATAGATGGGTGACCGCTTAGTGGTATTTCATCTGAGCGTCTCCGTGCTTCGGAGGGCACGTAAAAAGTCGGTCCCAGTTGATGTCAAATTGATAGCAGTTCTTAAGCCATGTCAGAGGCCTACGGGCGGCTTGAACAACTCTTGATAACAGGTTGGCCACTAACCACACGAAAAGAAAGAAGAAGAAGATTTTCCTTACACGGCCATCGAACCCAAGACCTCATGCACAGCAAACGCATTCACTACCGCTGCGTCACAAAGGCATCGTTATCATTTAGATATATCGATTAATGTAGGCATTGTTGTCGTTTCTTTTGTAAATTGTTACAACTGCGCAGTGTTAAAAGCTGATTGCCTGATGGATCGATTGATAACTCGTTTGATAAGATGAGTTATATTTGACTCAAGTCCATTCATGGATGACATACTGAAAAAGTAACGTATACATATTTGTACGTTTATTTATTTATTTAGAATAGAAAAGGGCAGTGTCGCGCCGCCCCAGTGTGTGAAATGTGCGGCGCGCACAGGTGCAGGCGCCGAGACAATAGGGGCGCCCGCGCCGCCATCAAAAATATTTTTGGTACACTTACACAACAAGATATTCTTTGTAGTGGAGTATCGATAAGTAAATACAATAGGCGCAACTTATGCCTTGTAAATAACAAAACATATATTGCGCTTATTGTACAAGTCTCCCAAGATAATATGCACGTTTGTGGTTTAATTTTACGCTTTGGATTTCAGTTTACATTACCAATTTTGTTTTAAGTTTTTATAACGTTTACATTATTAAAATATTGCTATTGCTACTAGAATCATTACAATAGTAAATTTGTTCACTAAATATATGGCATACAATATTGACAAAAGTAAATTTTGTGAGCAAAATTCTGCAGTCCATCGATATGAATATGCAAGTTGCTTTAGATGCTTTAACGGAATTAAAGAAGTTATTGATAAAAATTAGAACCGACGCAAATTTTGAGGAAATTGTAAATGATGCCATGAAAATTGCCGAAAAATTAGATGTCGAGACTGAATTTGATACTTCCAGATCCAGACCCCTAAGACGTCGTAAGACTCCAAAGAGTTTTGATTATGAACACGAAGACCACACTATAAATGATCTAAAAACCGCTTTTAAAATTAATGTATTTTTTTATATATTGGATCAAGCTTTATCCTCCGTAGACGAAAGATTTAATTTATTAAATAATCAAAATGACGTGTTTAATTTTTTATTTAAACTAAGTGATGACCAAGGTCAAAGTCCATTAAGAAGTAGCGGTCATCGTTTGCAGAAAAACTTTCAGCAAATGATTCATTTGATATCAACGCCGATGATTTGTATGAAGAAATTATGTCACGTCAGTCTTTTTTCAAAAAATTAAATAATGATGTGGTGAAAATTCTCGAATAAAATTAAAAATATTTAAACAATTTGACAGCTGTATGCCCTAACATCACCAAATAGCATTACGAACTTTGCTAACTATGCCAGTTACCGTAGCAAGCACGGAAATGTCCTTTTCTAAATTAAAACTTATAAAAAATTACCTGCGCTTAATAATAAGCCAGTAAAGATTAACAAATTTAGCAACAATATCCATGGAGGAGGCCATATTAGACCATAATAATAATAATAAATTTATTTGCGAAAAGGAAACTATTAAGGATTTCGCAAACAGAAAAGCGAGAAGAGTGGAAATAATATAATTTAAGTGTGTTTATATTCTTACACATTTTAGACTCTTGCTGTTTTTTTACATACGTAATAGTTAAATCAGTATTATTAGAAAAAAGTTAGCTATTTTGTTATTAATATCTAAGTATATAATTAGATATAACATCATAAATAAAGTATGTAAAAATTTAATTCGTGTTTTATTTTTCGCGGTAATTGGCAAGCGGAAGCGAACTGGTTTTAGCTATTTAGGAAAATATTAGCTAAGTATATAAAATTGGAGAACATTTATATCGGTCAAAATTAACAAGTAATAAAAAAATAAGTTAAAACATGAAGATTCGTGAAAAAAAGAGGCGCTTCATAGGTTTCGCACACAGGCGCTGTGGGAGTTAAGGTTACGGGAACCATTAAGTTAGGTTACAAAGGATTTTTTTTTAACGTGCGGGAATGCATTGACGCCTATCTCTCCGCGGGGACGGGCGGAGGGGTTATGTCGGACTCGTAAAAGAGAAAGATGGAGCAAGGAATAATGTACTATCGGCTCCAGCGACGGATGACCATTTCAGCAAAAAATTCGCTTGCACATGTTGACCAGTTGAGTTTGTATCGCCTTAGAATCAGTAAACAAATGTAAAGTGTAAAAAAACTCAAACAAAGAAAGGGGCGTGTCACGGGTACGGGTACCAAGTGTTGGCCTGCTATGCGATTTTAACCTTAGGAGTGGTCATCCGTCGCTGGAGTCGATAGTACCTCCTGGGATACCGACTAAACCTACCACGGTGTTCCTCGACAAAAACCGCTATCGGCGGTGCCGCGCGAATCACTTCCACATGCGTTCGCGACCCCGCCGAGGTTTCGGCCCGCCGTATGAAACGGCAGGCCACTACACGACAAGACCTAGGTTACAAAGGATTACTGTAATCTTTTGTAACCTAACTTAATGTGAGAATTTTGTTTAAAATTATTATTTTTATTTGTATACTACGTTTGGGCTACATTTATAATGAACAATGGTTTATTCTTTCTCATGGTCCCCACGACAAAGACCTGGCCTAGTTTGAGATCAACGCAACAGGCATGAGATAGGGATATAAATATATACAAATTAAATGGCAATCAACATAAGAATACTTAAAATTAAAATACCCAACGTTCTGAACAAAACATTTAGAACAATGTTAAGTTAATACCTCAAGCAGTGTAACCTCGTTAAAAAAGCTTTCGCCGCAAATATTTCGACAAACACACTAAAAATTAAAAATATTTTTCCATACCTGTTCTGACTCCTGTAAAACGTCCCCAACGTCCGGTAGTACCATGTCTAACACTTCACTTGCCACGGCGGCGGCACGGTGTGAACTGCAAACCGAACAACCAACATTTTATTCTCATACTTAAATACCTACTACGCAACATATTACAATTGAAACAATACATACGAATTTTGTCCGTCCGTATGACCTAGGACTTCCATTGTTTAAAAAAAATTACAAAACATAAAAAACTAGTTTTCGAAATTCGAACACGATAGACAAAAGATTTTGAGAAGATTCTTATATTTTATTTATTTTTTGTTGCTGGCTGTTTTCGTTATTAGCAGATGCTATTTAAAAATATATACCTAATATTCATTTTTAGCAAGTGCGATCGCACTAGACTGACACGTACAACTGGTAGTGATTTACTAACATACGTATAGATAAGTGAAACTCAGATAATTAATGATGACTTATTTATTTCGCACGTGAAATAAAAATAACAGTATGCTTACATCTGATACGTAGATAAAATAATCATCTATTGAAACGTCAATACGTCACATAATTATCTGAGAAGGAGGCAGGTCTTTGATATAGATTGCGTCAGCTATTGAGGCCTTGGCGAGAGCCTAATGCTACGTGGTAATAGTTTTTACTCTATAGCATTGCTGTCTACCGGAAACAGTTTCGAACTCTATGCTTCTATTGAGCGTTGACCACCAGAAAACTAGATAAACTTTTTCTAAAAAGGATTTCACTGAAATTACTACAAGAGCTGTTTTCTTATCATCTGGTCGCAGGCCCAGGACCTCATAGGCGCTTTATCTGGAATGCCTGTGTATCTATCGATTAGTAATTAGTCTGCCTATTAGGAATATTTAGATGCAGCATGGAGACTAGGAATATGCCCGGCACGGCAATGAGCTCAGATAATATCTGGGAATCTCTGTTGGTTAAATGTGATTTGCCTACTCTGTCAGAGGTATACAGCTGATAATCTGTTGTTGTTATATAATAATTTATCAAGTATTTAGTCTACGTGTCCACTTCAGACAGATATTCTATAGTATATGTGATATATCACGTATACATACACAGTACAGTTAGAAAACTGACCTGCTTTCGTATTATGAATCTTAATATCATATCACACAGAGTATAATTTCTATTAAAGTTCTAGAATTTACATAGATCTGTATAAAAATATTGTCCTAATTCTACTTTATTTTCGAGGAATTTATTTATTTATTTGCATATTCAGGTCCTTATTTGTAATATGTGTAGTTAATTGAAGGTGTCGTAAAATCAGTTACAATAATGAGGTATGTAGTTATTGTCGAGGTATTTACAACGATTTCAAACTCACCAGTTATAGATAATCACGGTATATCGTTACGTCACAATGGTAAGAAATCAAGGACGAGGCTCTATTGAAATTTACCCATCCAATGACCAATCTCTATACCTAGAGACAAATATACACGGCATAGAGACACAACCACATGGAAATAATTAAAAGAGAATAACTGGTAAACATCAGGGCGCGATTTAAAGAACGCCCTGGAGGCCACGGGCATACTTAATCCTGTAATAGGTTGGCTATTTGATAAAAATAGGAATTTTGACTTTGACCGGTAGTAGTAAGGGTTACGAATATTTTTATTTTATACAACCACGATGGCAAACAACCATACGGGCCACTTGATGGTAAGTGGTCACCGTAGCATATGAACGCCTGCAACACCAGAGGCATCACTTGCGCGTTGCCGAGCCTTTAGGAAAGGAAGTGGGAATGAGAAGGAGCGGAAAGGGAGTAAGGGGGTGATTGGGCCTCCGGCACTCTCACTCACCGAACGAAACACAACAGTAGGAATACTGCTATTTCACGTCGATATTCTGTGAGAGGGTAGTCCTTCCCCGGTCGAGCCGGCCCATTCATGCTGAAATGAGCGAGGCTCTACTACTCTAAAAATTATTTGATTATTCGGACTAGATGAAAATAGAATCCAGACTCTGAAGTTATCCCAGTTAAAACCTACGTGAAGGCGAGGGATTCAGTCCCTAGTCCCGTCACCAAATCTTAGTTTTCCCCAGAGTCACTAAAAATACATATTTACCTATTTTTCAAGCCTTGTCATTCCCCTTATCTATACATTCGAATACTCAACTTTCCCTTCTTACAAAGAGATTATGTACATGATAAGGTTATCGTGCACCTCATCTCTCACGTATATAGTGAACGAAGCACTACTTCCTTTCTACCAAATATTGGCCCTGATTGTTATATCGTATTTCTTTACAGGTAATTAATTAATACACTCATTTATTATAACGAAATACACGTTTATTATGAGACCAGCTCTAACTTAATATTATATACAACACTGATCAACGGTATATATAAAAAAAGAAGTCAAGTGCCGCCACAACACACCGCTAGTCATATAATTTAAACATTAAAAGATAGTCTGTATATTTAATTAGTGTATGTTAAGCTACGAGGCGCTCGTTGAGTGGCTGACTCACAATAAATAATGTATTCAGTGCACACATATCGTTTGTATTGTTTAAACACTTTGTTTATTGATAACAGCTGAAAAAGTTTCAGTTGGATTACTTGTAATGTGGCTATTGGTCGTGTTTGCTGAAGGATTTTGTAGAATAAACGCTTAGTTCGCTCAATTATTAAATCGCGAAGTTAATAATGGAAAGTTTTGGTCTGCGTCGGCGCACGCGCTTCTTGAAGACATGTAGTCTTCATGATAATAAGCATAAATATTATGCGTGTTAAATATAATTATATTTTATATGTATATTAAAACTATTAAATACGGCTTTTATTTATATCTAAATACTAAAAAGGTCAGTTTTATAAAAAATATAAGTTAAAACAGTTTTGTAAAATATTTTCTGATTATCGTTGAAAAATACAACTTATTTTATTATCTTTACGGTATAATGTTCTGTGTGTAGGATTTTTCTTTTATGATTCTTTTAAGTAGGGGATATTTATTATTTTGTTATACACAGGTACCTATAACAAAATAATAATTAATTATCCCTTACTTATTATTTATACAAATAAATCGGAGTATTCCGCTTTCGGCACCTATCGTTTCGGCACCTAAGCTTTCAGCACCAATAGGTATTTTTGCTTGGTGTCGAAACTGTCGAATGTGGAATAAAATACCTATTGGTGCTGAAAGTGGAATAGCTTAGGTGCCGAAACCATAGGTGTCGAAAAAATTGGTGCCGAAAGCGGAATACTCCGATAAATCCTAAAGAAGCGCTTTGTTTAGTAATTTTTGAGTAAGGGATTATATTATTTATACACATTGTGCCCAAATGTATAACAATAAAGACTTCTTTCTTTCTATTATCTATACTAATATTATAAAGCTGAAGAGTTTGTTTGAACGCGCTAATCTCAGGAACTACTGGTTCGATTTGAAAAATTCTTTTAGAGTTGGATAGCCTATTTATCGAGGAAGACTATAGGCTATATAACATCACGCTACCACCTACGGGGGCGCCGCAGTAACGATAAACGCGGGTGAAACCGCGGGAACATTTATATATTTATACTGTCATCAGTATCATCAATCACTTATCAACGCTCGTGCAAAAGTGCACGAATATTCGATAGTCAGTTAATGGGTAAACTTTAGCATGCATTATCTATACTAATATTATACAGATGAAGAGTTTGTTTACTTGGTTGAACGCGCTAATATATAATAATAATATAATATTCTATCACACATACAACACCATCTAGCCCAAACTAAGCAGAGCTTTTACTATGGTACTAGACAATGGATAAACATACATATTATATACTTTTTTTTTGTAAATACGTACATACTATACATAGAAACACCCAGACCAAGACAAACATCCATGTTCATGCACACAAATGTTTAACTTGTGCGGGAATCGAACCCGCGACCTAAGGCGTGGCAGTCGGTTACACTAATCACTACGCCATAGAGGCCGATGTACATCTATCTATATATCTATAATCTCAGGAACTACTACTGGTTCGAATTGAAAAATTCTTTAAGTGTTGGATAGCATATTTATCAAGGAAGGCTATAGGCTAACATCACGATACGACCCACGGGGTCGGCGCAGTAACCATACACGCGAGTGAAACCTTGGGCATAGCTAGTACACTAAGACTTAAACAAGTTATACAGGTCAACAGAACAAAAGTTTCTTAACAAAATAACACCTATACATTCGGACAGTGACACTCCTCTACAGCATCAGAAAACGAAACAGGATATAAATAACCCTTACATTCAATAACGAGATGGATGTAAAAATCCAGGATTCAACCTCTTCTTCTTACATGTAAAAGTAATGAAAAGAAATGACCCCTATATCTCGGGGGTCTTTTGACTCACAGGGCCCATATTCAAACGAGGTATGACCCCAAGGTGTCTGCACACCAAGTTACAAGTCAATAGGTTCATTGGTTCCGGAGTTATGCCTGTCACTAACAGACAGACACACAGACCCACATAGTGTTTTCATTAACCTCTTCGATGAAGACTGAGAGGTTAATACTTACTACATAGGTATCATAAGTTTCAAAAATATTCCAAACACTGCGTGTGTTTGGAATATTTTTGAAACTCAGTTCAGCTCAGACCGTAAAAAAGCTTTATAGTACAAGTTTTTATAGCGAGGGGGTGAACCAGGCAGATGTTTTTTTTAAAGACTACTCCACACTAGGATTATATCACGTATCGTCCCGCGATACTTTACAGACATTCAAACAACGGACACAAAGATCACCCACACTCGAAACGACTACTTGTAGATTAATGTTTTGAAGTGAAAACTTCTTTAGGCGCGTTGAGCACTTCTTGGGTGAACAAAAATCATAGAACTCGCGTCATCGTCACGCTTCGTCATCGTCACGATTCCACGCTTGCTTTCCATATTCAAATTTTTTTAGAATATTAGTAATATCTCAGAAATGGTGCGTTCTACGCAAAAAATAATGAAATTTTGACTCCTTAATAACGCCTAAGAGAGTATCAGGAATCCGAACCGACCCTTTTTTTTTGTGTATAAAGAAGTGTTTATGATCAAGGATTAAAGTTTTCACTTCTATCGGCAGTCCCCAAGGACTGCCCCAATGCTTTTTTTTGTATTGTGTGAGGATCAACTTACTATTGATTTGACCCACAGGCTATTTTTAACCGTATTATTAAGTTAATTATTATTGTTAATATGTTGTTGTACTATTACATGACTGTTATTAATAATATCTCTCAATTTGCCAATCATTTACATTTTAAAATCTTGTAATTAACCAATGTAACAACCACACACAACAGCTTATATAAGAAAAATAAGTAAAAGAATAATGTGTATTGTTAATCTGCCAAGTCTTAGAATACCAGACACAATTAAAAATCTAATGTGTCGTCACCGATATGCCGATGCCGTTGCGACTCAGTAGGCTAATGAATCTCATTGTAAACAATTGGCAATTGAGAGTGGATCTTCGATCATTGCCTGCTTCATTTCATGAGAGCTGTACTCCTCGAACAGGCTGTTTACAATGTCAAATTTTTATTTATTTTTATTATAATAATTTTTATTTATTTTTATTATAATAATTTACTAATCCTTACTTCCTTACTAATATTATAAATTCGAAAGTAACTCTGTCTGTCTGTTACATTTTCACGGCTAAACCACCCAACCGATTTAGATGAAATTTGGTACAGGTATAGTTTAAAACCTGGGGAAGGACATAGGCTACTTTTTATTGATGTAGGTACCACGCGGGCGGAGCCGCGTGCAAAAGCTAGTAATATATAAGTTAATTGAAGTATCCAACTAGTGTTTACACATTTGTATGAAAATAAAGAATTTTGACTTGAGTCACTCACTGCGGCGGCAATGGCGACGCAAGTTTGACTACATCTTCGATAAAGGAAGAAAGGGGTGGCCCTTCTTCCTTTATCGAAGATGCAGTCAAACTTGTATTACTACAACTAATTCATCTATACCATTTATTTGTATAACGTCTTTTCCCAGTTACGAGCAAAACTGGATTAAGCTATGTAAAGGACCTAACAATGCCAGTCTCACAATGGTTTTGTACAACATCTTGTTGTTTTTGAAGCTGCTGACACCAATAAGCAGATGTCTAGCTAGTCTTTAGATTGAACCAGCTGATATTATTAACACAGATTACATACTATACAGATGGCCACCCAATACAATGTATGAAATAAGACGCATTCACACAGACATCTGCAATTGTAGTATTTTATTGTGCAAAATCCTGTTTCCATGAAGCTGCTGCAGGACCAATAAGCAGCATGTCTAGCTAGTCTTTAGATTAAACCGGTTAGGATTATTAAAATATATTATATACTATACAGACGGCCATCAAATACAATGCGTAAAAGCAGACGTATTCACAAAGACGTCTGCATACAGTAAATTCAGATCAATGTAGTCAAAAGCGTAATAGGGGAGACCATTCTGCCGTCATAAGGAATAAATACGTATATAACATATTTTTTCGAAATTTATATTTTTACTTATTTGGAATCAGTAAAAGCAGCAGCGATAGTTCAGCGGGTAGACCTGCAATGCAGAGGGTTCGAACCCACGTCGCGCACCTCTAACTTTCGGAAGTTATATGACTTTTCGAAATTATGTGCGTATTGATTGATTGACAGTTATTATCGCCTGCCCCGTGCCTCGGAGAGCACGTCGGTCCTGGCTGCCATGAACATCTATGGCAGTCGTTATTGGGAAGTCAGTGCCCTCTAATATCCTGACACTGGTCCAGCCTTAGGGTATCGTTAGCCTTCGGGTTGCGGAGGTCAGATGGCAGTCGCTCCGTGTAAAAACTGATATCCAATCAAATCTGGTTAGACTAGAAAGCCAACCCCAAGTGATTTGGGAATAATAAAGGCTAAGGAGAAGGAATCAGTAAAAAAAGACGAAACTGCCAGGATATTTACTACATTTTTTTTTGGTAGATACTTTTTTTCCTTAAGACAGTTTTCTACAACATACGGTAATGTACCTAGACCCAATACAGATGTAACAGTTGCTTGTAGCACGTAAACCTAGTTAAACTGACAGTGTTCATAATTGTAAACTGAATAATGTTTGTTTAAATAAATATTTATTACATACAGTCCTATGTCTATATCATCGAAGGCATAGGCAGGCCTTGCATACATTATGGCTACTGCATTTGACCAGCTTCGAATTTAGCTGTCATGTCGCCATGAGTGTCTTGCCATCTATCGTATACAGATGAAGATCCCGTTCAGCTACTAAGAACTTTCTTAGAGAAAACCTGAAAACAGTTTGCCCGAAGAGACCTCATGCACACATTCACTTACTGCTTTCCCGCAAAGGCAGTTACAAACTTTTATTTTTATTATATTCATTACTGCATTTGGCCAAACTCGTTCAAAATCAATGTACACACGTGTCAATGTATGATGTCTGTCAGTATTAAGTATTCTTGTTAAGTTCTATTCACACCTAACGTATCTTTTTAGATTACGGTAGTTTGCCGAGTCTATTGGACAGCGAAGGCGATCTAGCTCTGTATTTCACTAAAGCGAGCCTGCGACTTAATATGTAGTGTATGCACGAACGGCAAGAAATATTCAACAGATGTTTAAGAACTGCGCGTAAAAGAAGCTCGCGTAACATGCAACGCAATAGACAAAATTTATATCTATTTACAATAGATAGAGTTTATAGTCGCGTGAGATTTATATTATTAGTAATATTATAAGTTGTAATGTTTCAAGGGCCTTACGCAGTGTGATAGAGGTGGATTAGGAACCGACGCGCGCGGGCGGCGTTGCTTGTTCAGTGCGAGAGCGAGATATATAAACATTTCTCCACCCCTACTGATCAAAATGACCTTGATCAGGACATTTTTAACGTCTTATTTGAATTATAAGATTTATAAGTTATTTAGATTCTTAATATTAAATGTGAAAATACATTAATGTTTTTAATTAAAGAGCAAACGATGATTATTTGTGAATTGTGATAATAAGTATTATACGTATATTATTAGCAATATCTACGCACTAAAATGTACAAAAAAACTTACTTTGTGCTATGCAATACATTACACAAAGAAAACAATGTTATTATGCTTTGAAGCGTTATGTTTCTAATTGGATTAATATAAATAATTCCAACAAGAAACAACGGTATGAAATTTTATTAATGTTTGTTATATTTACATTAATGTGGATAAATAATCATTGAAAATATTATAAGGTTCGTAGATGTTAAACATAAACACGTAATAACCCCAATTCTATAAAAAATAAACTGCTTACCCAGAATATATTGCTGCACTACAATTTTATATATAACTGTTATAGATGTGTACAATACTAGTTGATGCACTTAAATGAGACACCTGGGTGCTCCCAGCGTCCGTTACTTTGTAATGCAAGGGATGCGTAAATGCGACGAGAGCGGGACCTATCGGGGTAGGGGATGCACAAATGAACTATAAACTACATCGATGCATATTTTGTAAATCGATACTTAGGCGATTATTATAACTAAAATCGATTAAGTTTAATTTAAAAATATATTTATTGTTTAGTGGATATTATAGGTATTAAAAATGTATCGATAATCATCTATATGTATCTTTTTATATTCATATTCATTTATTCATAAAAATATAAGCTTACAGAGTTATCCAATTCGCTTATATCTATACTATTTCTATACAAAATATACAAAATAAAATAAAAAATTAAATTAAAATTTACTTATAACATACAAAGAACAGTTTTACATTAACTTACAATATTTAAATTAAAGGCTACTATTATAATATCTATTGAGTATCATACCTATATATTATCTAATTATTTTATCTAAGTAAAGGAACACGTTTTTATAAATTATGCTAGGTTTGTCAAAGAATATATCTGCTTCTGGATTGGCCTTGAGAAAACTATTTATTAATTTAACGGCTCTGGAAGTGGGGCTGTTATCTGCGTGTGGGGAGCGCCACGTTGGGGGACAGGAGAGAAGATTGTGCTGCCGCCTACCAATACCTCGCGTGTAGTGGTCCGGTACATAGAAATGTATGGACTCACGAACTTCTGGGTTATCTATTTTGTCAGTTATCAAAAAATAATAATGAATGATATGCATGAGTTCCCGTCTGCACTGTAAAGTATCTATCCCGACCATGCCTGTTACAAATGTTGACGGGTATAAAAAGGGGTAATATCCATACTGGCGTTTGTACAAATATCTGGCGAACTTGCGTTGGATTCTTTCCACTAACATTTTATACAAGGTCTCTCGGGGACTCCATATTATGGCGTTATACTCTAACTTACTCCGCACGTAAGCATTGTAGAGGAGTTTTATCACCTGAATATTTTTAAAGTGGTAAGAAGTTCTAATAATGAAACCTAGGCTTTTACTCGCTTCCTTACATGTTTTAGTTATATGTTCATGAAAATTTAAATGAGTATCCATGATTAAGCCTAGATCGCGAATTGCAGAGACACGCTCTAATGGAGTACCCGATAGCTGGTATGTCGTTGTGATTGGAATGCGTGACCGAGAAAAAGTTATAGTTTTACATTTTGAGATGTTAAAGGTCAATTTGTTTTTTACACCCCATTCAGCCACTGCGTTTATATCACGTTGTAGTGCTACACAGTCTTCAGGCCCGCTCACCGCATGGTAAAGTTTTAAATCATCAGCAAACATTAAGCATTTTGCCGTTGAGATAGTACGGGGTAGATCGTTAATCATAATTAAAAATTGAGTTGGACCGAGCGTACTACCTTGACTTACACCCGAGCGTGTGTAATATTCTTGAGATCTATAACCTCCAAGCTTGACGAATTGCTTACGGTCCCTAAGATAATCTGCCATAAATTTTAAAAGTGGTGTTGAGAATCCTAGTTCTGCGAATTTCACTAGAAGAACATCGTTATCAACAAGATCAAACGCCTTTTTAAAATCAAAATACGCTGCGTCAACCTGACACCCCGACTTAACCCGCGTGCTTACGTAGTCCACAAACTGTATATGATTCGTCAAAGTTGAGCGATCAACCCGGAATCCATGTTGAGAGTTATTAAGCAGTCTGCCTATTTGCTTATAAATGGATTTATTTATTATGGATTCAAACACCTTGGCAAATACTGATAATATTGCAATAGGCCTGAAGTTAGTTATATCAGCAGACGAACCACATTTAGGTACAGGAGTTACCCTGGACACTTTCCATGCACTGGGGTAGAGACATTGTTGAAGTGAAAGATTGTAGAGATGCAGTAACGGGTCCTCTAAAACTAACATACAGTCTTTCACTAAAAAAGCCGGTATGTTATCGGGGCCATAGGCTGCTGATGCCTTCAGATGACCTATCGCCCATCGTAGATCTGAAGCTTTAATAGTATTAATACTGACATTTGTGTACATTGCATCGCGCTCTGCTGCCTCTGCATTTAACAACGGAGTGTCAGGTTGAAAAACTGAGCTGAAATACTGGGCAAATGCATCAATAGCCTCTTGCCCTTCTATAGTTCTGCTATTATATATAAATTCTTTACTTTGTTGCCTATTCTTTCTTTTGTCTTTAACGTATTTCCAAAAATTTGAAGGGTCGAGTGCTATATTATTTTCTACTTTTATCATGTAATTTCTAAATGCTATATTTAAAAGTTCTTTTACTTTGGTTCTATAATATTTAAATAGTTCTTTATTAAATTCTAGGCCACGACTTTTAAACATTTTTAAATTGAAATGTTTAAGTTTTATGTAATTTATGATTTCTGTAGTATACCATTTTGGATATATATATTTATCATTGGTAGTTATTTTTTTATAGGGAACTCGTCTGCTTATAACTGTATTAAGTTTATTATACAAGGTATCAACAGCTATGTTAACGTCCTGTTGGTGCATTAGGTCCGTCCAGTCTAAGTCTCTTATATCAGTGTACAAGCCGCAGAAATCGGCTTTGCGAAAGTTCCACTCTGTGCATAGGTTCTGACCAGGCGGTTTGTCAATTACCACTTTAGAAGGTAGTGTCAGCACAATCTCTAACTGAGGGTGATAAGCATCAATAGGTACCAATGGCTCCACTTCAGATGATACAGTGCAACTTCCGGGGTCTAGACTTGTCAATACCAGATCCAAGATGCATCCATATTTATTGAAAACGTCATTACATTGCTGCAGCTTGCAGTAGCTTAAGAAATCATGAAACTGTGTCTGGACTGATTTATTACAAGACTTCAAGTTGAAATCACCTACGATCAAGGATTTACAGTCCGAATATGTACTAATGGCATTTTCTATACAGGATAATACATCAAGATATTGCTTGTCACTGTAGTTGGGAGGTAAATATGCAACACAAACTAACAACTGAATATTTTTAGACGTTAAAATAGTAAATAACAATTCTTTATCATCAGTTAAACCATCTACGTTCGTAATTCTTTTAACAGTATAACTATTCCTAACAGCTAAGAGAACTCCGCCCCATCCAACATTACCTACACGGTCCTTTCTTAGTACAATATACTCGGGAGGGAACAGTTCCGAGTCATATACAGAATCATTGAGAAAAGTTTCAGTAAGGATAACAAGATCACTTGATATTGAAGAAATATTATTATAAAAATTTACAGTTTTAGTGCGTAGACCTCGTACATTTTGATAGTACAGTAATAATTTTTTAGGTCGTTTTTTATTATTACTTTTATTCTTTCTTTTGTGGGCTGCTCGGTACGAGAAAAAACTTACTTGGTTTTATTTCAGGATTAGTTTTCCTAGGAGTGATTAATAGGTAACCATAGTAACTATAATCAATATTTATATTATCTAATATATTTTTGTAAATGTATTGTATTCCCATTTTATTGATTTTTCCAGTTTTAAAAGAAAACATATCTAGTGAAGTAACAACATTGGAATCATAAAAGTATGCATAATTATTAATTTGTAAATCTGAATACAGTAGATTATTAAATAGTTCTATTTTATAATTATAAATTGGATAACCACATATGTATATAGGAGTACATAGAATTATATTTGTGTGAGAAATATGCTGTAATGCTTCCCTGATAGTTTTTACCAATTCATTAAAATTACATGTGGTCTTAAAATCGTTTTCCCCAAGCATAACAATACAATAGTCCCTCATATTATATCCATGCAATTTTTTATCAATATTTTGAAGTAGATACTTAATACTACTATTTGGCGATAAATAGCGGATGTAGTCAAACTGGTTACTAAACGTAGCATCAACGGCTGCCAGCGTACCCCAGGATGAGCTGTTAGTCAGGATACACAATTTAGGTCTCTCACTAAGATCAATTTCTGAGTCTATGTTACTAGTATGACGAAGTAGTGAAGATTTTTCATATTTTTGAGATTGTAATGCCTTTTGGAGGGTACTAATTTGATGATTAAGGTCCTCTATTTCATTCTTGGCTGACTTCAGATGTAGCTCCAGATCTTTAAGATTCTGCTCGAGGGTTAAAATGTTCCTGCCAGAAAGTTCATCTACCTTGTTTTCGATGAATGTCCTGGGCGGTGTGGCTATTATATTTAGATCTGAATATTGTAGAGAACCTTTAATTTTCTTTTTGTTACTAAATTTACTTTCCTTTGGCGGTGTTTTGGATAAGAAACCCTTTAATGTGTTATTTTCTTTGGTAAGGTTGGACACTTGTGAACGGAGGTCGTTATTGTCTAGAATAATGTTATCAAATTCGTTTTGTGTAGTGGCCAGGTCCATTCGTAGTTGTTCTATGATGTCTCTCATGTCTTGGATAGTGACAGCTTCCGTCATTGTGTAATCCATACTTTTTGATAATAAGGTATCTTCAGTAGTTAGATCGTCATAGAAAATGTCAGAGTTTCCTTTTTCTGTTTCTGTGCTCCTTGAAATAGACAGTTGTGTGACCTCTTGCGCACTATTAGACGATATAACTACATTATCGCATATTTTGTGTAGCTTCTTTCTCAAAGTTACATTGCTCACCTCAGTAGTTAATAAAGCTTGACCAGAATTTCGTTTGTCACATGATTGGCATTGCCATTTTTTAGTCTTGTCTGGATTGCCAACACATGAAAATTCAAAATTGTTTTTGCATAAGGTGCAAACAATTGTGTTTTTAAAATCGACTCGACGTTTGCATTTATTACATGTAACAAGTATTGCCCTCTTGTGGCCGATGTTGGTATCACTTCCAATCTTAGACATCGTTGATCGATTGACAGGCAGTTTTGACGGCGTCCAATAGATGTCACTAGGTGTCTATATTTGTCCAGCAAAGAAATGCGGTGATTGGTCAATTCAACTCTCGGTCATTCAAGTATTAGGAAAAAAAACGATATTTTTATGTTGTTTCACAACACTGCTACAAAGCACTGATTTATATCACAAATTCCAGGATACTTGTTCATTATTGCTATCACAACTCTGTTATTCACTAGTTTATAGTTAATGCTTTATTTTAACTTTATAAATTTTGAAAAACTTACGTACTGTTCACACCGGAATTTCGTCCAAAGTTTGTTTATGATCACATAGATAACATGCACACCCGACGGTTACACATCAATGTTTTAGTTTATAAACAGTTCACCACAATAATCATATAATTATATGTTTGGCAATACTATCGTGATATCTCGATCTGAATAAATATTAAATATTGATGATCGAGTCGTAAGCACTTTCAGGCGCGTGTATCGTAGCTGGAATAAAACGCGCCGTCAGATGTGAATCATACTTGATTAAAACGGTTCACAGGTATTCCTACATTTTTAAAAGCAACGGGGCAATCGGTTACTCATTGGAATACATAATAATATATTTTATTAGCTTTAATTAATTAACTATGTATTAAAATTAAGGAAATAGAATTACCATTTCTAGAGACTAGGTTACTTAAAAAAATCATTACCCGTTCTAGGCTTAAATCCTACGTCACAGCCGGATTAGTCGAGTAATGTCAGATTCTAGAAATGTCAGACGAGTTTAAAACGCCTAATTCTATGACTGCCAGATTCTACAAATGCCAGATTCTTCAAATTACAGATTCTATAAGCACCAGATTCTAATAATGCAAGATTCTATAAACGCCAGATTCTATAAATGCAAGACTTTTTGTAATTGTCGTCATTGAACTTTTCTATCAATGTTATACTATCAATGTATTGTGGTTAAACTTTTCGGATTAGTCGACTAATGACAGATTCTAGAAATGTCAGACGAGTTTAAAAGGCCGGATTCTATTAATGCCAGATTCTTCAAATGACAGATTCTATAAACGCCAGATTCTAATAATACCAGATTCTTCAAATGACAAATTCTAATAATGCTAGATTCTATAAACGCCAGATTCTATAAATGCATTCAAACATCGGACACATAGAACACCCTGGCTCGGAACAACTATTGGGGACCACGTAAATGTTATTCCCGTGTAGGGATCGAATCGACGACACTCGGCGCAGTCGCAATGGTGAGGCCACCTCTTAAACCACTACACTATCCGTGCAGACGATTTATTGACTTACGCTTTGTACCTCTAACTTTCTAATTGCCAATTATATTGGTATCGAACTTTTAACTAACCAATGTCGGCAGCGGTCCGATCAAAGCAAACTGGTTAAACTAAACTTATGGGTAGGACTAACGCGTTTACTTTTTAAGTCACCGATCTACTAACATACATACATACTCTTGTCCTAATGTCAAACTCAAATAATTCCATAATTTTATTATTACTCCGCTCCCATGGCACATAGCGTAGTAGCGTAATGTCTTAAAGCCTATGTTCTGGATAAAGTAGCTTTATAATGGTGAAAATCCGCCCAGTACCTAATTCTTAAAGAAAATTGAAGGAAATTATAATCTTCATAAAATAAAAAGCATTGTATAAAGCATCTTCAAGTTATAGCAGCGATAGCTCAGTGGGGAGACCAACAGACTGCAATGCAGAGGGTCTCGGGTTCGAACCCACGTCGCGCACCTCTTACTTTTGAAAGTTTTATGACTTTTCGAAATTATGTGCGTATAGATTGACAATTATCGCCTGCTCCGAGCCTCGGAGAGCACGTTAAGCAGTCGGTCCCAGCCGCCATGAACATCTATGGCAGTCGTTATTGGGAAGTCAGTGCCCTCTAATATCCTAACACTGGTCTAGCCTTAGGGTATCGTGAGCCTTCGGGTTGCGGAGGTCAGATGGCAGCCGCTTCGTGTAAAAACTGATATCCAGTCAAATCCAGTTAGACTAGAAAGCCGACCCCAAGTGACTTGGGAATAATGAACGCTAGGGAGAAGAAGAATATAAAGCCTGTTCAAGGAGTAGAGCCCTCATGAGAATAAGCAAATAAGAAACTCATGGCACTCTTTTCAATCGCCAATTGCTTACAATATGGTTCTTAACAATACAAATTACTTATATTTATATAAGATTTATATAAGATTTTAAAATATGAATGTTGTGTCATCGACTGACTGCGATATTGCGAGTTGAGTTGGAAATGATTCCAGGGCGAGCAAAGTTATCGAATATTCATAATATAAATTGCCACTCCTTTGTATTTTTAAATGGGTACTTGCAATTATTGGCAATAACATATTTGCATATGAAGTCTATGGGCTGTTTGCTAAAGTCGACATAGTACCATTTGATCTTATTTCGAGACTCTAAAACTGAATCATTGTGCCATAGTAATACAAGGTTATCCGCTGTTCTGTACGACTGATTCTCAGAGTCCAATGACAACAATAAATCATTACAAATTTTAAAGTCATTCTACAGTGACCTTGTAAGAGAATCTAATATTATAACAGCAATGAATAGATTAAAACGATGATAATCGCGCTGGTTCAGTGTGTAAGATTGTGAATCGCATGGTTCCGAGTTTGGTGTCTTACTGAAATTCGATTACCTACCTACCTACTTAGTTATACTACCTAGAATTCGACCAGGCACTCTCTAACTTTGTCCAGGTTGAATATGATATATATAGTCTTATGTTAATCATGAAAACTACTTTTGTTAAAGAAAGTTTTAAATGAGTGCAGTGATTCTGGAGATTGCCTTCCACATACATACAAACTCTAAAATTCGTATTTTTACTAGGTAATATTGGTAGATATAGACTTCAATGTGTAATTCACGTTTAAGCATGCGCATATACTTAACTAGATGTTCCCGCGGTTTCACCCGCGTTTATCGTTACTGCGCCGCCCCCGTGGGTCGTAGCGTGATGTTATATAGCCTATAGCCTTCCTCGATAAATAGACTATCCAACACTAAAAGAATTTTCCAAATCGAACCAGTAATTCCTGAGATTAGCGCGTTCAAACAAACAAACAAACTCTTCAGCTTTATAATATTAGTATAGATGTCCTAATTAAGCAAGTGCTATAATAAAATAACGATAATATCAGCGCTGTCCCACTGCTGGGCACGGGCTCTCAGAATGAGAAGGGTCGCACTACGCAGACCCAGTGTGGGTTGACAGATACACATATCTTTAAGAACATTATAGAGATCTCCAGGGGCATCAACTTGACAAAAATATTGGGCGACTGTGATCTATAAACATTTTAACTATATATATTTAAAAGACAACCGACCTTTATTAAGTAAGGTCTTCTTCTCCCTAGCCTTTATTATTCCCAAGTCGCTTGGGATCGGCTTTCCAGTCTAACCGGATTTGACTGGATATCAGTTTTTACACGGAGCGGCTGCCACCCGAATGCTAACGATACCCTAAGGCTAGACCAGTGTCAGGATATTAGAGGGCACTGACTTTCCAATAACGACGGCCATAGATGTTCATGGCAGCCGGGACCGACGACTTAACGTGCTCCCGAGGCACGGAGCAGGCAATAATTGTCAATCAATACACACATAATTTCGAAAAGTCAGAGGTGCGCGACGTGGGTTCGAACCCGAGACCCTCTGCATTGCAGTCTGTTGGTCTCCCCACTGAGCTATCACTGCATTTGCCTTTATTGCCTTTATTGAGTAAGGTAAGTGACAATAATTATCCATGGAATAATAAACGAAAACTGACGAATATACTAGGAATTTATACATTTATTGTCAATTACTCAGGGGAATAGGATAAAAAATTGGGAGGGCTCAGCCTTACCGATGGCGCCATTGAGGAGGCTAGGGCTTTCCCAGGCCCAATGAAGTCGGCGCCAGTAGAGATCTCTTAGACATGCAAGATTCCTCACGATGGTTTCCTTTACCGAACTATTAAATTCGAAAAGTCGGAGGTAATACTTTGACTTTTCGAATTGGGTCGTACCTTGCGATCGTACTCGAGACCTCTGCGTCGCAGTTTAATAACCAGAATCTCACTAGGTTTTCGTTGACACTCTTATCACAGTATCTAAAAACAACCATATTTTTCTCACTGAATACCCAAAGTCATGGTATCCGCTTACCTCTCTGATAGCCAAGATTGATTTCAAATAATACGTGTATTTCACAACATGTGTAATGTCCACAATTCTACTAATTTGGACGTCAAACGAAAGTATGTGTGTGGATAAATAATAAAAATAAAAATATAAAGGGATGGTTCTCTAGTTACTTAATACAGAATCTGATAATCATAACCATCCTGATATACATATCTTGCCATTTAAATTTGTTTATGTGGCAGTTATGGAATGTAATAACTAGTTGACCAGCAAACTTTGTATACTTCACATAAGAAAAATTTTCCCATTTTTGCAACATTTTTCATGGATACTCCGCTCTTATTGGTCGTAGCGTGATGTTATATAGCTTATAGCCTTCCTCGATAAATGGGTTATCCAACACTAAAAGCATTTTTCAATTCAAACCTGTAGTTTCTGAGATTAGCGCGTTCAACTAAACAAATAAACTCTTTAGCTTTATAATATTAGTATAGACTAGCTGTTACCTGCGACTTCACCCGCGTAGATTTTAACTAAAAAGTGTTTGTCCCCGCGGAACCCTATTTTTTTTCTAAAATCAAATTAGCCTATGTTACTCCTTATAACATCAGCTATCTGCCAGTGAAAGTCCCGTCAAGATCGGTTCAGCCGTTTCGGAGATTACCCGGAACAAACAGACAGACAGACAAAAATTTTAAAAATAGATGTTTTCGTATATGTACCTTATATACTTTCATATGCATTAGATCTATACATCTATACAAATAATTTTATTTATTTGTATAGATGTATTTGTATAGATGTATAGATTAACTACTAGCTTTAGATCCCATGTAATAGAGGTCATACCCAGACGCACGGCTAGTAATTAAATATAACTTGCATGAACTGTAGAGGAAAACATCTAAAGATAATCAGAATAACCAATTGAATGACTGGATGGTTACTTTATGTGTATTTTTATTTTCATATATTTCTAAGTATGTTCTACCCAAATATTTTAAATTTATACATTTTAAAACTTGTGTACTCACATACATAGGGCTTCTCTAGGCCAAGGCTTGGGCCCATATGCCTAGACATAATGCTTTTTCATTGTTTGGTTCCGGCTTATTGACTTATTAATGCCATAGACATACATTTTAAAACTTGAGCACTCACATACATAGGGTTTCTCTTACCCAATGCTTGGGCCCATGTGCCTAGTCATAATGCTTTATCATTGTTTGGTTCCGGCTTATGCCATAGAAATACATTTTAAAACTTGTGCACTCATATACATAGGGCTTCTCTTGGCCAATGCTTGGGCGCATGTCCCTAGACATAATGCTTTTTTATTGTTTCTTATTGACTTATTAATGCCGTAGACATACTTTTAACCAGTCAACTTTAATCGATTCCGATACATACTGAAGTTGGCAAAACTACATGACCTTTATTTATATATTTTAACCAACCATTTATTTGTCTACCTTAAGCGTTGCATACTATAGATTTTATAACAAAACTTATGTGCGCACAGAGTAATAAATAATAACTATTATTGTAACATGTTTAATCTGTCCTTGTCCTGTCTAGAAGTCTGTTATTTAAACAGTAAGGATTATTTAAATCTATGACTTTGAGATATTACACAGTGTATTGGAATTGTAAGAAAAGACATATTTATCATAAAGTATATTTTGTATTACACAACATTTTAAGTCCACAAACAGCACACAGTAACATTGTATTTATTATTATGTAAACAAAACTTACACATTGTCAGTCCACACACAGTTTTTTACAAGGCGGTTCACTCATGTCATCACTTACACCAATTAAAACCTTTTTCGTTAATTTAAATGTAACTCTCATCATTTCTTTCTTTGGAGACACGTTTCTAACATCGAAAATATCTACAATGTCCGATGATATGTCACAACCAATGTTTTCATTCACCATTTTCTTTGCTATGTCAACTGGTGCATCGCCAATTGCAAAACAATAAACGTAAACAATAATTTCAAAGTTGAATTTTTCTGATAACTCATTCTCTTTCAATAAACCATTGAAGTGTTTTAGGAATTCTACGGCCATTGCTGGTAGGTTCATTGTTATGTGAATCTTGCCTTCAAATTTTTCATTATCTTTACTCAAATCCATTATGTAATCTTTAAATACATTACATATGAAGTCTTTACCATCTTGATTGTATGAATCAAATAATGATGCAATTACCTTGTTATTCTTTGCATTATGATTCAGCCATTTATAAGAATCAGGATTCAAATCATTTGCAAAAACTTTTGTTTTACGTTTAGCTGCAGGTACTGCAAACGGTCCAACACCACAGAATACATCAAATAAGACATCTCCAGGTTTTAAATAGCCAAGAATTCTCTCATGTTCCTTACCGAGGCGGGGGTTCCAATACACTTTAGAGAAATCAAATTGGAATATGCAGCGGTTTTCTTTCACAGTCACAAAGTAGTCTTCATCACCAGCAATCACTTCCATACTAAAGTTTCTATAAGTATTGTCAATAATGTTGCTTTTGTTTACCACAGTTTTGCATGTCTTTATCTTGTCCACAAGTACCTGTCCAATCAGGGGACGGTATTCAAGTAAGTGTTCTCTTAAATTAAGGTGTATTATATGCCCAATTTGAGAGAAACCACTTACAACTTCTTCATTTTCAGGCAAAACTGCCTTAAATATTGTTTCATATCTCCAATTGTCATATGTAAGCTGTATTTCTCTGTTATCAAAATTGTTTTCTGTGACGTTCAGCTGACTCAGGGCTGCACGGTCACTGTCAGTAATGTCAGTATATTGTGTCACCTTTTTTGGGTTTAAATGAATGCATTTCTTGAATAAGCCGGCTTCCTCACCTTCCAAGGTCTGCACAGGCTTGAAAGCTTCAAGCTTGAGGAAGTAAGACCTGCAGATTTGGGTTATCTTCGACAGATTTTCTTCGTTGACCTTTAGAACTGGTACACTTACATTGCGTAAGAATTTGTCCCGATCCAACACTTTCATACCACGGACACCAACAGGCAGTAATTGTTCACTTGCAGACGAATTCATTTTACGTATAATTGCGCGAATATGACCAAAAGTCATGTCAAAATTCTATAATTAAAATTACTAGCTACACATCGTCAATACTAACCTATTTCGAGGTCAGAACCAACGCGAATCTTCTTGCAAGTGTACGTGGACAGTCCGTAGCTTGATTTGTTTACTGCTTCATAACAATAAAGTTAAGGAATTCACCAATAACACAATTTATACAAAGAAATTGCAATCTTCTGCAATGTGTGACACTTGTAACTTGGTCGTACTGTTGGTAATTTCGTTTCGTACATAATATTTGACATTAGACAGCTGTCATACGGCTACCGTTCCGTTTCAAGAAATATTGTATTAGGCACAGATAAGTATTTTTTATTGTTTTATTTTTTTGTAATTTGTTTAATAGTGAAATTAATCTTACTGTTTCTATTGCAAATCTTGTTAAAACAAATGTACTTAGCATAAATTAAATCGAAACATTAGGCAGAAGTTTATTAGATTAGTAGTTAGCAATATATCAACAACTATTATTTTATTGGCAATGTGCAAAGTGTAGAAATACCTGTTTAATAAATATTATGTGCTTCTTTTTTTGGTACCTATATCATTGTGTATTTTCTTTTATTTTAATAATAGCATGAAGCAATGTTATTTTTGTATGAGAAAGTCGAGTTAAATATACAATTAGATAACAATATGTATTTTTAATTACTTTTATGCAGTTTTTTAAATTATATAAATAATAATCGTCATTAATTTGTTTGGCAAAAGCGCAAATTAGTTAAGCTTAGCTTTTTATAATTAGGATACCTAACCTTAGGATACATAACACAATTACCCTAGGATCAAACTAGTTAAGAAAGATGCATATAGTTGAGCTTAGGGAAAAATAATTCCCGCAGATCAATCAGTTCAGCATTAGCTAATCTTCGGCTGAATTGAAAGCAATAGTTTCAACTATTGCTTTCGAATAACGCTCATAGCTGTGTGGTCACAAGTAGTTAGATGTTATATTGTCAGCTGTGTTTATGCCACACGTAATCGAGATTGAGCATATCGCTGGAACAAAGTTTACCTACTTTAGAAGTCGGGCACAGCGGTTTTTATATTTTTATATTGGCAGTTGTATAATAAATTAATAATATAGACCTTCTTGGTCCGGACCAAGACGGTCTAATACAGTGATGATCACTGCAAGATTATAATTATAATCTATACCTACTCTATACAAATAAATAAAATTGAAGTGTCTGTTTGTAATGTCAAAATAACAGATTTTTATCTAATGCATATGAAAGTATATAAGGAACGTATACGAAAACATCTATTTTTAAAATTTTTGTATATCTGTCTTTCTGTCTGTCTGTTTGTTCCTGCTAATATCCGAAACGGCTGAAACGATTTTGACGGGACTTTCATTGGCAGATAGCTGATGTTATAAGGAGTAACTTAGGCTACTTTGATTTTAGAAAAAAAATAGGGCTCCGCGGAGACAAACACTTTTTAGTTAAAATCTACGCTGACGAAATCGCAGGTAACAGCTAGTATACATTATATTAATATACCTGTTCGGGCCTTTCCGTCCCACGTCGGCTGCCTACGGCATAGATTAATATGTATTACGGGTAGCCTACGGCGGCGCGGCGCGCGGTGGTGCGGGCCGGACGCCCCACCCGCGCACTTCACTTCTCTACCATACTCCGTTATCGTCACTCGCGCATTTTTTATTGGTTGTAACTACCGATTATTATACAGTCATTATGCCAGTTTTTACAATCTACTGGGTTTTATTTATAGACCTAGGTTAAGTCTCCAACAATAGCAATCCATCATTCTACATTTGCCATTACTGTTTATGTAGGTAGGTCCTGCTTGGACTGAACGACTTTATACTGGTTTAGGTGGTCTAATCACCATAGACAGTGCTCTAGAATTGTGGATTTAAATTCCAGAATCGTAGTACAGTACAAGTCTATAATCTATGTACAGTATCTACAGTTCCGACAAGGGACAAGAGTGGGCGTGCGTTGTGTCCGTCCTTCCGTCGTTTGTGCAGTTAAAAAAAAAAATGTAGTTGGTAAAATATACAAAAGTATGTAATTTTTGGAACCATAATCCACCAAGGTTGACAACCTTCTCTATATTATTGTTCGAACACATTCGTTCTTGCGTCAAGTCCAGTCAGATTATTTTAAAAAGTAACACAGAAAATTGTCTTGCTGGAAATCCTAATAACGCCTTAACCGACTTGAAATTCGAACTTAGGATATCATAATATCCCTATCACTAAGTACATATACCTAATCGCGCCGTTTGGCCATCGGGGCACAGTAAAAATATTCTGTAAACACAATTAAAAGGTTCTAAATCGGGCTCAATTGAATTTACTTTATTGTATTTGCCAATAAAATCGTTTTCCATCGCCAGAATGACTGGCAAGTTTTATAAACGAATGGGTTGGTCCCTCGGTAAATCAATTAAACATTTCTAAAGACTGTCCAAATAGATTAAAACGAGGTGTGAACTAACAAACAGTACTTTGTTTGTACTTTTAATGTAATTGATTTTCATTTTCCTTTGAAATGATATTGGATTTGATTTCTGTAATTAAATATCAAACGTCAGATATGTAAGCTGGTTCTGGCAGTCTGAGACTATTTAAGATTAATTTGCAAAACTTGTAGCAATGGGATCTCAGTCTGAGTCTTAATATTAGGTTAGCATTCTCTTTTGCACATACTTACTCACTTACTTCTATATAATCTAGAAGATTCAGGCAGAAGTGTATCAACCACATATTTCCGGCGGGCATGTCTGCAGACTTGCCCGCGGGCATGTCCCCGCTTAAGGACAAAATAAAATAGTACCTACTTACACTTTATATCTTTCTACAGTACCAATATAGTTTTTTTTTGTTTCTCGTTTTTAGTGGCCAACCTGTTGTCAAGAGTTGTTCAAGCCGCCCGTAGGCCTCTGACATGGCTTAACGACTGCTGTCAATTAGACAACAACCGGGACCGACTTTTTACGTGCCCTCCGAAACACGGAGACGCTCAGATGAAATACCACTAAGCAAGCGGTCACCCATCTATAGACTGACCACACCCAACGTTGCTTAACCTCGCTAATCGTTTACCGATCAGTGAGTGCAACTGGCTATGAGCGCTTCACCTATATAGTGTGTAAATAGAGTATGTAACCGGGATATCACCTACGTTGATATCCCCGAAATTATATTCGAATATTGTAATCACTTTGATGTAATGTAGTCGTTAACTCATTTGCAGAATCCTTGTAAGCAGATCAGAGAACACATAGATCAAACATATGGTTTTCAATTAGGTTTTTGAACACACATGTGTCTTTTCCACACAGTCATGTTTCTGCGTAATTGGTAGGTATACTTTGTTGGTTTCTCAATATTATGGGTCTGTGTGAGTGAATCATAATCTAGCTGTGTTTAATTAATCACAATATCTAGTGTCCATCTGATAGTAGAAGCCATCAGGCCTAGTTAGGTTAGATCATTAGTTCCCAAAGTGGTCCAGGTGGAGCTCCAGAGGTACACCGGAGACTCGACGGGGATCTACGTTGGCGTGACAAAACAAAATGGGG